>OW052221.1:212028362-212628362 GCA_932526605.1 Nephrotoma flavescens | reverse complement strand
GACAAGTTTGCTACATGATCTGCAAGCTCTTGATAGGTTTCAACTCTAAGTACTTGCTTGTGTGTAGAGATATAAATGAGGATGTTGCCTTCAACTTGTAGGTAAGAGTCAACCAACCGTGTCAAAAGCTGCGTGAGTTTTTCTGCGCTCATAATGGGATTGAAATAGTCACGAATTGCTATTTATGCCACTATGTATTGTTGCATAGTAGCTGTTGTAGTTTGTCATTTATATTTATTTGAGGATTCGTTTTGTTTTGAAACTTACGAACGCCTAAATGTGAGTAGAGAACAAACTTGTACATTTCATTTTAGTTTCAATTATTTTCATATTATTCTGTTTGTATTCTCGCATTTAATTTTTCGTTGAATTTTTTTTGAATGTGTGCGAGGTAATCTGTTTGTTATACACTCTTACACTCTCATTTTATATTTTTATATTATGTACGTATGCATCGTAATCCGTAAATTATAACTGAATTTGTATGTAACAGGATTTTTCTTGTATAGTCGATTATAAACTTTGAACGAGTTCGCATGTAATTTAAATAAACAAAAATTTTTGTAATAAACGACCTGGGGCCCTATTCTTGAAATCGGTGCAAATTCCCGTAACAATACAATACATACTATGAATACAATTTACTATGAAATTCTCTATATTACTAAAATTTTCCGCAGGCTTCTTTAATAATTTTTTCAAATTTGTATGCAAGTATTCTATTATTTATTTACCAACTATTAAGGCCCTTTTCCAATTACCGACTTATTTCAGACTTATTGACTTATTTGACGCCATCTTGAATAAGTCAGTCAATTTGTTCCAATTCATTGTACCGACTTATTTGTGACGTAATTACAAAAAAACAAAACGCAATTCTTATTATATGGAAGAAAACATTTTCTTGACATATTGGTCGTTGCTACTAGATTTGAAAAAAAAATAACTGAATGTATTACATCATAAAGCAAAATATACATAAGAGGACTCATGTAGAGATGCCGAGGTTAATCTATTTTACTTTTGGCAATCTATATAAGCCTAACAAAAACAATGAACTATAAAATAACTATGCCGATATGTTTATAAGATACGTATATATGGATTAAATATAGAAAAAAATTAAATTTGTGTATATAAATATATTAAAACTATTAAAAAAGATTAACCTCGGAAAAATTGGCTTATAAAATTTACACTACTTGATTTCTCTTATATGTTTATTGCTCTATGATTACATTTAGTCAACACACATTTTGGAGACATTTCTGTGTAGACATACTTATTCAAATAAGTCTCCTCGCGAGGTGACTTATTTTAATAAGTCGGTGTCCACAAATAAGTCGGTAATTGGAAAAGGGCCTAAGCAAATAATTCCGTATCGATTTACCCAGTCGGAATTTGTCCCTTTATAGGGGGACAAATTATGTTTCTTAATTTAATAAAAGATAAGAAATTTAAAAAAATGATTAAAGTAGTCGGCGAAAAGTTTTAGTAATATAAAGAATTTCGAAAATATAATTTATAAGCCAATAATAGTAAATATAAGGTTTTTATTGGTATATGGCACATATATAAAATTAAAATAATTATTTGCTGAGCTTTCGATATCATTATCAAAGCTAATGAAATTTTATTAAACAAAATTTTTCCGTTACAAAATATACAGAGCCTATACAGTAAATTTTATATAAATACAACATGAACAGAAAGTATATTTAAAAATTATATAAAATATGATTTGAATTTATAAAATAAAATAAAAAATGCAAATATTTAAATTAAATTTAGAATTTTAAAAAAACAAAAAGGGAGTCAAAAATAAATTAGACAAAATAATCATAAACATTTCATGATATAAGCATAATCATTAATAATATTAATAGAATTAGTACAAGATTTAATGTAAAGCATTTCCAAAATTGACCTTTTTCTAAAATTTCGTTCTTTATCAAGAATCTTGACATTATCTAAATTAATTATATGACTAGTATTTTTCAGATGTGTCGTACTTTGTTCGTCGCAGTTCTTTACGGCGTTACAAACGTTTTTCTAAAAATTGTTTGGTTTGACCAATGTAAACCACAATACAATCACATTTAACTTGATAAACTAAATTTGACTGTTTTTTAACGGTATGGTATCTTTGAGTTTCGAAAAAATGGAATCTTTTAAACTAATTGATGAGTTACCAACAATTTTGAAATTATAATTTTTAAACAAAAGTTTTATTTTTTCATACAAATGTTTAATATATGGAATAGATAAATAATTTTGAACATCATTACTAAGCCGAATATTAGAATTACTAACAAAATGTTTTTGTTTCCAAAAACTTTTATTAATTAATTTTGCCGGATAATGGTTATGTAAAAGAGTTTCTTTCAAAATTTTTATTATTGAATTTTTTGTCTGAAAGTTTTAAGATTTTTTGGGCCAAAATATTTACTGTATTAATTTTATATGAAGTAGGAAGCCAAGAGTGAAAATTTAGATATCTGCCAGACCAACTATCTTTATGATACCAATCGAAAGAAATTTTACCATCAGGTTCGTGAATCAAAAGTAAATCTAAAAATGCAATTTTGTTATTAACTTCCTTTTCTAAAGTAAATTTTATTCGACTATATATTTTATTAAAACTATCTAAAAATATATCAATTTTATTTTCTGGGATAGCAGTAATAATATCATCCACATAACGATAATAAAATACAGGTTGAAAATCTAAAGAATCTAAAGCTAATCTCTCTAAATTTTCTATTATCAAATTAGCTAAAATTGGACTTATGAGAGAACCCATTGGAGAACCAAAAATTTGTTTATAATTAATATTATTAAAAGAAAATTCTGAATTATTTAAAACAATGCCTAAACCTTCAAGAAATTGAACTTTCGTTAATTTGGATTTTGCGTTCTTTTTAACGTTTCTCCAATTTTTACTGATAATATCCAAAACTAACTGACTATCTACATTTGAAAATAATGAAATTACGTCTAAAGAAATTAAAATAAAATTTGGAGGTATTATAACGATGCGAATTTTATGTTTGAAATCTTCGGAATTTAGAACAAAAGAAGAAGTTTTACCTACATTAAAATAATAATATTACCTAAAAATGACGATAAACTGTACGTGGGACCATCTATAGAGCTCACGATAGGTCTATATGGTATATCAGGTTTCAACGTCTCCGGTTGAAATATGGAGACAATCAATGAAAATTTTAATAGAGGATTTTTCCAAATAATTAGAGCTGAATATGGAAATCAAACCGTTCAAAAAATGAAAAAATTCATGAATGAAAAATTAAAATTGGCAAAATTAATAAATAAGCAGCATTTCCTGCTCAAATGCAGAAAAGCAAAAGTGTATCCAAAAAACAGAAAACTGAAAAACGTTTTCAATATAAATGACGAAGTGTTTACTCGACTTCAAAATAAAATTATTTTTGGTGTAATTAACGAAGAAATTAAAACAACAATAAAAGCAATTAAAAGTACGGAAAATATTTTGACGTCCATTCATCATAAATTAGAAGATATACTTTCCTCTAACATCATCGAAGAATTTATTCTACAAGCAGAAACTACATTTAGTTTTCATTTTAATGAGATCAAGGTAAGACAAATTTCTAAATTAGACAATATAAATAGTGTAAATGTTTTATTTGATAGTACTAGTGAAAAATGGCTAGTAAATCTTTCGGATATTGATCTTCCAAACAACGTAAAATTTATTTTAAGTTTAGGTAATAAATTTTGTCCACCTACTATTAATAATTATATTCCATTTTCTAAAATTATTTCAAGTGTTGAAAGTGCAATTTTTGGTTTTCCGGAAAATGACCGTGCTGAAATTCGTAATAGTTTTATAAATATATTAACTAATTTTAAAAATAGTTCTTCGTCACAGAGTCTCTCGCCTATTGAAAAACGTATTTTGTCATACGTAAAACAAACAAAAACGTTTTTACGTAATAATCCAAACATTTGAGTGTCAGGGGCAGATAAAGGCAATGTGACAGTAGTAACAACACGCAGTGATTATGTTAGAAAAAAAAGTGTTTTGCTAAGTGATGAGACCACGTACAGACAGTTATTAAAAAATAATTCGACACCTATCCAAACTACAATAAATTCTTTAGTAAGAAATTGGCACAATGCAGGTAATATTAATGTTTTGACAAAGAAAAAATTAACAAGTTATACACCTATTGTACCCAAATTATATGGTTTGCCCAAGATCCATAAACCTGATATACCATATAGACCTATCGTGAGCTCTATAGATGGTCCCACGTACAGTTTATCGGCACTTTTAGGTAATATTATTAAATTTAGTGTAGGTAAAACTTCTTCTTTTGTTCTAAATTCCGAAGATTTCAAACATAAAATTCGAAACGTTATTATACCTCCAAATTTCATTTTAATTTCTTTAGACGTAATTTCATTTTTTTCAAACGTAGATAGTCAGTTAGTTTTGGATATTATTAGTAAAAATTGGAGAAACGTTAAAAAGAACGCAAAATCCAAATTAACGAAAGTTCAATTTCTTGAAAGTTTAGGCATTGTTTTAAATAGTTCAGAATTTTCTTTTAATAATATTAATTATAAACAAATTTTTGGTTCTCCAATGGGTTCTCCCATAAGTCCATTTTTATCTAATTTAATAATGGAAAATTTAGAGAGATTAGCTTTACACCCCTATTCCCTTAGTCGTGTCACCTGTCACTTGTTCCGACAAATAAAATTTGATATTCCCTTAGTCGATCGAAGCGACAATCGTCGTTTCAAATGACAAACATCACTTGACGCCATATTCTATTAGTCACTTGAATCGACGATTGTCACTAGAAACGACATTTCTCGTCACTTGATAATTTGAAGTGACAGTGTTAAAATGGAAATAAATAAAACGTAAGTTTTTTTATTTATATATAATATATGATAATTAACAATAAAAAAAATTATATTTAACTTTATAACATTGGTTATATAATCTGTAAATAATAAAAAAAAAATAAATTTTTTAATTTATACATTTGTGTTTCAGTGTAAAAATAACAAACTGTAGACAGTTTGAATGGTTTGTTGGCTTGATGGAAAAATATACCGATATAGCAAAAGGATTTTTTACGTTCGGAAGCTCTAAACAAGATTTTAACGCGGCGTGGGAGGGTTTCGCCATCCAACTAAATAGTTTAGGGCCACCAATAAGAGAAGGCACCGGATGGCAAAAAGTAATTTAAAGAAAATTGTATGATTTTTAATTAAAAATATTAATATTTGATTATTATAGGTATGGAATGATTTGAAAAATAAAATTAAAAAAAAACTTGGCCACAATAAAAAGGAAATATCGGCCACTTACGGTGGGTCCAACAAACTATTTGCTTTTTCGGTATTGGAGGAGAGCGTCATTAGTTTATTGTCTTTAGAAAAAATTACTCCTACCTCTAATCAATCTTTCGGATTGGTCCAAAACAAACCAGCATCATCCACGCTAGCAGCTTCAAATCGCCATCATACAGTCTGAAATTTATGAACAACCAGCAACGAATCGCCGCAAACGATCAGTGTCATTTAATTTGCAAGAAGAACGGAAGCGTTTACTTGAAGAACAAACCAATCATATTAAAATGCAGACACAGTTTATGGATGAACAAAATAATAAAATGGATGAACGAAACAAATATATCAAGGAACACGTCAGGTGTACTAGAAAATTATTTGAGGTGAAGGAGCAATAATTCAACATGTGGAAGCAACTGCAACTAGAAAAAGGAAAACACCGTCAGGAAAACATGGAGTATAAATTAAGAATTTTAGATTATAAAGAGAGAAAGCTTGCTTTAAAAGAAAATAAAGAAAATCATTTTTAAAGCATTCAAACGGTTTTTGAGTATTCCTATTGTTCGCTCAATAATATTACGTACTTTTGAATGTTTTGTATTGAAACGGCTTTCTTGCGATTCGCCTTCAGCTGACCGAAATGGTGTTATGACATACGGTTTAAGGGCATATCCGGCATCACCTAGAATTAAAAATCAAAACAAGGAAAAAAAAACTAAATAATGTTTGAATATAATTTACCTATTTATTAACCACGTATTAGTTAAACCATTATCGTGATTGGTTTTTAATTGAGTGTCTAGCTCACTGGAACTAAAAATAAAAGAGTCATGACATGATCCTGGGTGGTTAGCGTCAACGTAGGTTATTCGCATTCGATCATCGTAGACCTAACAAATATAATATATTTCAGTAAATAATACAAATTTTCTTAAAAACACTTCAACTTACAAGCATGACATTTAGGCTATAAAAACCTTTTCTATTTATATACAAATATCTCTCCCTCTTAGGCGGTGCAATGATTTTCACATGCGTCCCGTCGACGCACCCAATGACTCCAGGGAACCCAAATTTATTGAAGAAAGCAAGTTTTATTCTTTCTTTTTCTCCATCGGTTGTAGCAAACTTAATGTATTCATGACAAATTTGTTCCACGAGTACATCACACACTTGGCTTAGAATTTTCGAAAACGTTGACTGGGCTAAGCCAGCTATAAATTCGTTACCAATACCCGTTTGATAACCCCCTTCTGCAAAAAATCGTAATGTGGCTGCCAACTTTATAATTGGCGTTAAGGAGCAGGATCTGGTTGAAGGTTTTAATTTTTTTTTCGATTTTTATTAGTAACAATCGAAATGCTTGCTTATTTATGCGGAAATGCTTATGAAATCTGAAAGACAAAAATAACATAACTATAAAATATTTGAAATTATTGTGCTCCTACAATTTACTTACAAATTATTCGGTAATTCTAATGGATTTGTTTTATCTCTAATCTCTATGCGCTTAACAGCCACATTATAGGCACTATCTTCCTCATCACTATCTGTAAAATATAATTCTACGCAACTCATTTTTATTTTTAAATTATATTAAACAGATCTAATTGGCATAAACAATTCTTTTGATTTTATTTTCTCAAACGTTAATCTGTCAAATAAGTAAAGGGAAATTTAATGGTATTGCCCGATAGGTAAGTTTCTGACGTTTGTCGCGTCACGTCACTTCAATCGACGAAGAGAATGCCAATTTTTGGTTGAAGTGACACGACAACCGTCACGTCGCATGAAGTGAGGCGACTAAGAGAATAGGGGTGTTGGATTCTTTAGATTTTCAACCTGTATTTTATTATCGTTATGTGGATGATATTATTACTGCTATCCCCTTTGTCTCCCTTTTTGTTTTTTTTTAAATTCTAAATTTATTTTAAATATTTGCATTTTTTATTTTATTTTATAAATTCAAATCATATTTTATATAAATTTTAAATATACTTTCTATTCATGTTGTATTTATATAAAATTTACTCTATAGGCTCTGTATATTTTGTAACGGAAAAATTTTATTTAATAAAATTTCATTAGCTTTGATAATGATGTCGAATTGACATCGAAAGCTCAGCAAATAATTATTTTAATTTTATATATGTGCCATATACCAATAAAAACCTTATATAAAGAATTTCATAGTAAATTGTATTCCGATTACGAAAATTTCCACCGATTTCAATAATAGGGCCCCTGAGCTAATAAACTTTGAGAACGCTACAGTAGCATAGGGTTTTAATAAAGCAAACTCACATAGCGTCACGCAGGCAGGCAGGCAGTCATGTTAGGCTATTATATTATATATAGATAGATATACAGATTGTTTTGTGTTCAGATTTTAAGTAAGAAATAACATTTGGTTCCATCGTTTATAATGTGTGGGGTGTGTTTAATAAGTTTGTTAAATCTCTATCTTTTAATTTCTCTATTTAGTCTATCGACTGAATGCATCGTCTGATTTAATGAAGACGTGTTTTGAATATTTAAAAACGCTATCTTGCAGTTCGAAGTATTACCGTTATTTCATATAGATTTACCAAACTTATTGAAGACGCCTCAAAACTTCCATTTCTTACCGAGCGCTCAGTGCTCCAAGGACTGGTGTTTAAAGTGCTAAATTATATCATTTTTTTCTCGAACGTTGAACTTCAACTTCATTTTGGGCGACATCGTGAGTTTTTCTTTCAAAATTTAAATATCAAATTTTATTACAGCGTGCTATAAACGAAAGTGTTCTGACACAATCTAAACAATCCTCATAAATTTGTTAACAACTGCAGTCGTAGACACATAATATATCAAATAGTTTACTAAAACTAGCTGTGGTATTAGATTTTATATGGATCAGATAAGTTTTATGTACATGGATATTCGTGCATATACTCGCATATGTACTCTGTAAATGCGTATAAATGATAAAATCTAGTTTTATGTGCTTAGTTGGAAATTGAAATAAATTTCCAGCACAAAAATACTTATATCAAAGTCAATGTCAAATTTATTGCGGTAAAGAAAGCATAAAAATGTCTTTACATTTGCGTGATGTACACCGATATATACGACCCGAAAAGTACATGAGAGATGTGAATTGTAAAATTATATATGTGGTTACGAGTGACTGTATACGTATACTTTCGCATTAGTGTTCAAATTTCAAACTTAAAATGGATACCCTTATAAATTATCAATAATATATATTTAAGTAGAGATCAATAAATATAGGATATAGTTAGGCCTATATATAAAGCGATTTTATGTGTTATCCGTTAATGCATCAAACTTTCTTGTCACGTACATCGCCAAAGACAGAAAACTATGAAAATGGAGCATGAAAGCACATAAACCATACGCTTGATTGATTTCAATATGTATAAGAAGTAGGAAATTGCTTTTATTTTCCGATTTAATTTTTATCACCCACCACCGCACATAATTACCTCGAATAAGTATTATTTATATTACAATTTTTTTATTGAAAAATTATATATAATTAACTTTTATTTATTAGAAAAAATTATTATATTTTCGCTATTTCTCCATGATGTTTAACTACACGCTTTCTACAGGTATACATTATCAGTATCTCAACATCAGGGTATCAAATAAAAATGATTCAACTTTATTACCTGTTTATATTACAACAACATAAAAAATTACTTTGCGCATTTTATTTCGCTTTTTGAGCTTTTTTGCCATTCTTTATCATATAATTATGTTAAGTAATATAAAATAAAATATAGAAATAAAAAATTTATTGTATAATTTTAATTTTTATCAATAAAGCTAAATTGTAATGTAATATATTTTATGTATCTATATATGGATGACCCCTTAACGTGGCCGATTTTAACCTTTAGACAGGCCTAAACGTAACTGAATATTTTAAACTTCATTTTCACAGGAAAACAGATCCATTGGGTAAAGATCGAAGGCTTAAATTTATGTGAAGTTGGACCAATATCAAAGATCAAACCCAAAAAATTTCTAAGGCAACACCAATATATAAAAACTGAATCTATATAAGTATCATCCCACAAAATATTCCATAAAACCTTATTTTCTGCGTAGTCAACGCAAGAAAAAAATGATCTGTCTGTACAGGAAAAATGAAGAGGAGTACTCGTCGTGGCCAACACCCCATTTTCTTTTACGACTAATGTTCATTGATCTCGAATACACCACACTTAATTTCTAAATCGAAAAATTAAACAACAAGGGTCAACCCTTGTTAAAAATTTAATCTTCACAATAAGAATTGAAAAAGCTCTTACGAAAGCTGCCACTTCTGATATACAGAGGACCACCACATTTCGCATGTATCTCTGAATTTATGCAAAAAGCTTTAGTATGAAGTTTTATTTCGAATGGTCAATCCACCAGGATTGTAGAGATGGCCAATTTTTTATGAAATAAACATTTTGATCAAAACTGGTCATTTCCGGGAAAATTAGAAACAACTAACCCGAACAAATTTTGTTTGAAATTGTAATCTACAACACATTTTTTTTATTTTAATAGTTTTTCCGTAAATGTTATATATTTACTTTTCAAAATATGTATTTGTAAAAACTGAAAAAGCTTCTATGGGAGCTGTCAATTCCGGTGGACCGATGTGGACCTCTCAATTTGTTAAAAAAGCTTAAAAATGAAGTTTTATCCCAATCAGTTAATCCACCTGAGAGGTAGAGAATCAATAGACATTTACATTTATATCACGATCTGATTTGTGTTGCCCGATAAATGACAGAAAACACTATCTAGTAACAAAAATCTCTCAACATTTTGTCCTCAACCTATTATTTTGAAAAGTATTTAACATTCACATCGCTTTTACATGTTGCCGGAAATGAGGGGTTTTGATAAAAAAACTTTATTTTCATAAAATCCAGCGTCCCTTCGAGGAAAATTGGATATTCAGAAGAAAACTTTTTTTGAAAAAAGTTTATGTATGACTTTTTCCATTATAGCTGGGAGATCCATGCGAAATTTAATGGAACTCTATGCAGTGGAAGTAGTAGCTTCAATGGATGCTTCTTAAATTTTTGCAATGATATTGAAAAGTTAAGGATATACAAAAAACGACAAAGAATTAAAAGATTTTTATAAATTTAAATATTAAATTTCGAACCAACAAGAGTTGTGCACTATATGATTTTTCAGCCGGAACCTTATAATTCCAGCAGGAACATTATAAATCCAGTCGAAACCATGCTTGAAGTAAACCATCTATGGCACACGTACCACAATACATCGTGCATCATAGTACATCATCTAATTTTTCAGCAGGAAGTCAGCCGGATCGGAAGTTTTACCAACAGGAACCATTAGGAGTTTACACAATGATCACGATACACTGAAACGGTTGTGAAACATATAAGGTTTCAGCTGAAACCCCTACAATCCCAGCAAGATTTTTGCGATCACTTTTCATTTGCGACATGTCTCCCGAAAGCATAAATGCGATACACTAGTCGCAATGTGTTTTATAAATAACCGCATTGCGGCAGATATCCAAAAAATGTACGAAATTCAATTGAAATTGAACTCTTTGCGTTATAAAGAAATGACGATAAAATAAAATTAGTGTGGAATCCTTCTTCCGATATGTCTACCGAAAGCGTAAATGCGAAATGCTATTCGCAATTAGTTTTAAAAGTTAACGCTCTGCGATATAAGTTTAGAAATTGTTATCATTAAAATTCGCTAAAGCATTGTGATTGTACTTTATATGTAAGTTCAAAGTATTTACCATCTTTTTGTAGTTTGGTCTCTGCAGTCTGATGAGACGACCAATTTTTTAATATAAAGAATTCAATGTTTCATTAGTTCAAAACCAAACTGCCAACGTCTTGGTAACCTCACTTTGATGTAAATAACACTATCAATCTTGCGATTATCCAGAACGACCAAAAATTTCCTGGCTATTTTTCAGAATAACCCAATTTTAAACTTATGGTGAATTAAAGTTGATCTAGCGACAACATTTGAGAATTATATGCGATACACGGGCGAGTATATCCAGGTTATCCTCCGGATTTACGAAAGGTTGTACCAGCGGTATACTATTTACCATTGTCAGATTCGGTTAAAGTTAATCTGTCGATAACGTTTGAAAATTATATGCGAAATACTGACGAGTACGTGCAGGGCATCCTTCAGTTTTACGAAAGTTTCGTTCTAGGTAGTATTAGCGATATTCGACCGATATTCGACCGATTATCTTTAGGACACCTCGAACCTACTTAGAAAAGATAAGCGCAAGAAAAAGAAAAGATAAATTTCATAGTTTTTCGTGCGTGGAGTCAAAGTTATTCGTGCGACAATATTTGCGAATTATATGCGATATTGCGATTAGCCGCTGGATGAGTATTCTACAGATATTCCACCGATAATCTACGACCTTGCTGGGAATAGCAGCCGGAACCATACCCTATAAAACCAAACTATCGATCCGGCAACTGGTTTTGGCTGAAGATTTATATGTTTCACACCCTTTTAAGTGCGTCGTGATCATTGTGAAAACTACTAACGGTTCCGGTAGGTAAAACTGTGGTTCCAGCTGGCTTTAGGTGGTTCCCGTTTGCTTAATATTGGTTCCGCCTGGAAAATCAGATAATTCACAATGATACATAATGCTTTGCAGTAGTTGTGCCATCGTTGGTTTGACTGTATTTGGTATGGTTCCGGCTGGTTTATATTGTTCCGGCTGCTTTTTTATGGTTTCGGGTGAAAGATTATGTGTTTCACAATTATTTAAGTGCATTATGCTCATTTTAATTGAAATTGAAATTTAAATGGAACTGAAAATTAAAATGGAAATAGAAACAAAAATGAGAATGGGCATGGGAATGGGAATAGGAATAGGAATGGGAATGGAAATAGGAATGGGAATGGGAATGGGTATGGGTATGGGAATGCAAATGAAAATGGAAATGGGAATGGGAATGAAAATGGGAATGGGAATGGGAATGGGAAAGGGAGTGGGAATAGGAATGGGAATGAGAATGGGAATGGGAATAGGAATGGGAATGGGAATGGGAATGGGAATAGGAATGGGAATGGGAATGGGAATGGGAAAGGAATGGGAATGGGAATGGGAATAGGAATAGGAATGGGAATGGAGATGGGAATGGGAATGGAAATGGAAATGGAAATGGGAATGAGAATGGGAATGGGAATGGGAATGGGAATGGGAATGGGAATGGGAATGGGAATGGGAATGGGAATGGGAATGGGAATGGGAATGGGAATGGGAATGGGAATGGGAATGGGAATGGGAATGGGAATGGGAATGGGAATGGGAATGGGAATGGGAATGGGAATGGGAATGGGAATGGGAATGGGAATGGGAATGGGAATGGGAATGGGAATGGGAATGGGAATGGGAATGGGAATGGGAATGGGAATGGGAATGGGAATGGGAATGGGAATGGGAATGGGAATGGGAATGGGAATGGGAATGGGAATGGGAATGGGAATGGGAATGGGAATGGGAATGGGAATGGGAATGGGAATGGGAATGGGAATGGGAATGGGAATGGGAATGGGAATGGGAATGGGAATGGGAATGGGAATGGGAATGGGAATGGGAATGGGAATGGGAATGGGAATGGGAATGGGAATGGGAATGGGAATGGGAATGGGAATGGGAATGGGAATGGGAATGGGAATGGGAATGGGAATGGGAATGGGAATGGGAATGGGAATGGGAATGGGAATGGGAATGGGAATGGGAATGGGAATGGGAATGGGAATGGGAATGGGAATGGGAATGGGAATGGGAATGGGAATGGGAATGGGAATGGGAATGGGAATGGGAATGGGAATGGGAATGGGAATGGGAATGGGAATGGGAATGGGAATGGGAATGGGAATGGGAATGGGAATGGGAATGGGAATGGGAATGGGAATGGGAATGGGAATGGGAATGGGAATGGGAATGGGAATGGGAATGGGAATGGGAATGGGAATGGGAATGGGAATGGGAATGGGAATGGGAATGGGAATGGGAATGGGAATGGGAATGGGAATGGGAATGGGAATGGGAATGGGAATGGGAATGGGAATGGGAATGGGAATGGGAATGGGAATGGGAATGGGAATGGGAATGGGAATGGGAATGGGAATGGGAATGGGAATGGGAATGGGAATGGGAATGGGAATGGGAATGGGAATGGGAATGGGAATGGGAATGGGAATGGGAATGGGAATGGGAATGGGAATGGGAATGGGAATGGGAATGGGAATGGGAATGGGAATGGGAATGGGAATGGGAATGGGAATGGGAATGGGAATGGGAATGGAAATGGAAATGGAAATGGAAATGGAAATGGGAATGGGAATGGGAATGGGAATGGGAATGGGAATGGGAATGGGAATGGGAATGGGAATGGGAATGGGAATGGGAATGGGAATGGGAATGGGAATGGGAATGGGAATGGGAATGGGAATGGGAATGGGAATGGGAATGGGAATGGGAATGGGAATGGGAATGGGAATGGGAATGGGAATAGGAATAGGAATAGGAATGGGAATGGGAATTTGAATGGAAATGGGAATGGGAATGGGAATGGGAATGGGAATGGGAATGGGAATGGGAATGGGAACGGGAACGGGAATGGGAATAAGAATGGAAAATGGGAAATGGGAAATGGGAAATGGGAAATGAGAAATGGGAATAAGAATGGAAAATGGGAAATGGGAAATGGGAAATGAGAAATGGGAAATTAAAATTGAAATCGAAATCGAAACGGAAATATGATTATTCGCCCATTTCCTTGTTTTATTGTTGCGGGTGGAGTATTGTACTCATAGATACTCAGTTGTATAGTAAAACGCCAAAGCCAGGAACTAGAGAAAAAGATAGGAAAAGTTCATTTAAGTACAACTCTTAAGTGGTGAAGAATTTGTTCGCTCCAAGTATCAGTCTTGTCAGAGCGAGGGCTACTTTATTCAAAAATCAATGGTATTATCGATGCCAACGCTTTTGAAGAATGCTCCACTAATTTTGAGGCTCATTTTGCTGTCACTTTCCTGATTTGAAATTGAGTCTCAGTTGGCTTGGCATTAACGACTAATTTAATGGAGATGAGAATGTTCCCATTTTTCTACCGGATTATCCTGAGGAGTGGGAAGGTTGAATTTGATTTATCGGAGCCGTAATCACCTGAAAATCAGGTTCGCAATTTCTAGGCATGATGCATACGCACGGGTAATGTTGCTGATTACAAAATGTTTCGACCAAAACGTTGATTGTCTCCAATGTGTAGTCTTAGTGTACTCAGTTGGAGCTCCAATGTGCGGTTATCTCTGATACCGGCCTAATGAAATGACAGGCATTTTTAGTTATTGGCATTTTCTTTTCTTTTAAAATTGTCTATACTCAATTTTGATGAACTAACATTTTCGGTGAACGTTTGTCATTTTCGGTAAATTGTCGATTTTGGTGAACTGTCTTTTCCGGTAAATTGTTGTTTCTGGTAAACTGTCATTTTTAGTTATTGAATTTTCGGTACTTTACTCTCCAATGAATTGTAGTTCTGGTGAATTGATTTTTAAGCGGTTTTCTTTTTAAGGATTTACTTTTCGATGAAATAGCGTTTTCGGTGAATTGTCATTCACTAAAAATTTTATTTATTAAACATTTTTATTTACGACATATTTTTGAAATAAGCTTATCGTTTAATTCTAGAAGCCTACATTCTTAAACCTTGCAATATCCGAACATTAATCATGAAAAGGACCACTGATTCAACACGCAAACGGTTAATGGCCAATGTTACAATGTGGTTTATGAAAAAACAACGGTACCCTTCATAGTTGTAAACATGTTGTTTATCCGACTAGAACATTTTTGGCATACTTTTTTAGAATACCCCTATTAATATTAATCTCCACTGTGCAAAACCACATCCTTATACATGATATACCACGTTTCCCACACACTATATATATTTTATTTAGCCTGACAATTTGAAAACGTGCATCCACATAAAATCGTGTATAATTTAGTCATATAGTTAGAACACAAAATATTTGGTGAATTTTAATTGAAACGTAATTTTAATTTTTCCTCTCTATCCCGCGCCTTTTAATTGAACGCGCTTTCATCTATTAAACTAAGAGCTTTTTTTGGCATCGAAAGTATAATGTTACCCTCGTAAATTCTATAAATAAACGTATTTTTCGTAAAATTCCTCCCTATTCGTTCGAAAGTACTGATTAAATATATATCTTTATTAAAAATGATTTTTTTTTTGTATAAAATCTAATCAATTTTCAATTTTATCTTATCCCAAAAATTATTATTATTATTCGGTATTCTTGTTTTTTTTTCAATTTTACAAATAAGAAAACGATTAACTCCTTTTCGAAAATATTATAAAATGGAAGAAAACCAAAATAACTTAAGTTGTCGTTAAATATTGATAGGGAAGAAAATCTTTCTCTGTGCCAACACACAACAGCAACATTGAATTTTATATCAGATTAATGTGTGATAAATATTTTTCTACCTGTTATCTGTGCTTTTCTGGCAAGCAAAATATTTAAATTATAATAAAATATTTTTCGAGCAAAGTACAGAAAACAACAAGGATCTCAAAAAAAAAAAAAAATGAAAATACTTTTTAGGTACCGTACCAACAACGTTTTTTCCTTTTTGGTGTATGGTGTTGTTGTTGTTGATGAAGCTCTGCCTAATCTCAAATTAAAATTATTTTCACTTCAATGTCTAAACATACTGTGTGTGGGGTTGTGCTTGTGTGTACCTTCTTGCCTGAATAACTACATGTGTGTGTGTATTTTGCTTTTTCAGAATATGCCTTAATGTTATTATGTTTAAATAAAGGATTAGAGTTTGTTTAACAGTATTTTATATGAACGTGTTGTTATATTTATTTTGCTTGTATATTGATTATCTTAATTGCATTGACATAATGCAGGACCAACATGTTATATTATGGAATGGGGTTTTCACTACACGGCATCTGTTAATGGTAAAAGTAAGTAATACCATTCTCAAGAGACCTAAGTTGCATGTATCTTCCGGTCACACCTAAGCGTAAACGAGTATCTTCCGGTATTACACGATATTTACTTACAGTAAATGAGGCGAGCATTTAAAAATTTGCAGTACGTGATCTTAATCCGGTTTGATGCTGTCCAGAAGAAAGTACCCCGAAGTGTGTTAAAGTCCGTGAAAACAACAAATTTTATCTCGCCATTGCTGGGATGCTATCAGTCAGATAACGTTTTCAGTTGTCGTAGTGCTAATGAAGAAATTTATAAATGGTTTTCATGAAATTTCCAAAATCATTGATAATTGGAATGGTTTACAACTTCCTAATAAACACCGGATTAGAAGGTCGAGCGATAAGCGCAGGGCTATTCGCCAAGTCTTCGTTTTTATGAAGGACCACAAACCTTTCGAGCCCATTACTGCTTCCACAAATTCGCTTCAGTATTCCTTGGTTAGGATTTACTATACGATCATCATACGTTCAGCTCTCTTCGACCTCGGCTGGTATCCGTTGATGATGTCTATGCTCAATGTAAAACAGATTAACTTGCAGCACAATAATTCTATTCCTTTGAGCTTAGGAATTGGCTGTCTGAATTGCAAGCAGAAATCTTTCTAATCCACGAACCTTATACCTTGTTCGATGTGTGGTTTCTGCGGTTAGAATACTAGCCTAAAGCGTGCATTATTTTCTCAAAAAATTACTGATCCACTCTAATTTGTGAGTGCACTTCTGTATATCTCTCAGAGTTTGGCTTCTGCATATCTACCATTTGATCCACCTGAATCTCCTCTGTCAGAATAGTTTGTAGCAATTTTATTATGAAGTCTGAATAAAAAAATCCCGTTAATTTGTTGCGATGCAAACACTAGTCATACAATTTGGGTTAGATCAAATATTAATACCAGGGGCGTATCCCTGTTTAATTCTGTACACCTTTCTAAACTTGAAATTCTTGGCACCATCTTCAAACATTTTATTTGCCTTGAGCGAATTTAAAAAAAATTGGCGGAACAGGGTTTTCGATTGCACGGAAACGATTAAAAGGAGTTCAGATTTCCGGAAACTTCAGTTAGGAGACTTCCTTTAGACCGGAAGGATCATGTTGCGCAATGTTGAATTATATTGAACCATGTAGCGTCATATTACATAATGCTAACTCACCATCACCATGTTGTGGCATGTTGCATTATGTTGAGGGATATCTTGTGATGTACCACTAAGATGTGCATTTTGTTGCTCAAATTTGCATTATGTTGTTTTGTGTTTTGTCTTGCGATTTGCGTTATATTCCATCATATTGTGAAACGTTGCACCGTGTTTGTTCGGTATCTGATTAATGTTTATACCTTGGTCTCTTTTTCACATGTTCTTCCATTTTAAATGATTTTGATGTTGTCCGGTTGCGTTCGAGTGCTTTTCTTTATTTTTGCACGTAGCCAGCTTGCACGAGCTTAATAAAAAAATCTGAGGGGGAAATCAATTGCAAATTCGGAGTCTCCAATGGGGAAATGTTTCCTTCTCTATTTTTTTTCAACTCAAACGACTTCGATGAAAATTGTTAAGGACAGTACAAAGTTATTTTTTTGTGCTCGTAATAATTGAATATTTGGTGAAAGGGATTGGTCAACTTCCAAAAATCGTCTGGAATTGGTCTAGCTTTTGGGAAAATTCTTCCTTTATTTTTTTCGACTCGATTCATACCAAAAAATGCTGGAGGAGCGTTTTCGATTACAAGAAACCGATTACAACATTTCTGAGTATCGATTTTGTCCCGTGAGATACTTATTTAAAATGAGTGAAGTGAAAAAAATCGAATACGTACACAGTGTACAATTCACAATTTTGTCTTTTGATTTGTATTTTTCTTTTGTTCGTATTTTTGCACTAAAATAAAGCAATCCGGGCGAATCGGTTTAATTATTATGGTGCTTATTTCCCTTTCTTAACACATTTCGCCAACTCTCGAGCTGTGGAGTGTCATTATTTAACATGCTAATATATTTTTTTTAACATAAATTAATTTTTTATAAAATTTTATAAGTAAATTTATTTAAAAAAAGAAGAAAAAAATAAAAATTTCATGCTAATTATTAAAAAAACCAAAAATACATAAATTGTTTGAAAAGTAACACGCAGAGGTGGATTCAAACAAAAAAACAATGACACGTGACCGGCAAAACAATCATACGCACGACACTAACACAAACAAAAACGCTACTACTATATCTTTCCGGTTACACTCATTTCGTTTCACACATTTCGGGACAAAATCGATATACTGATTTCCGGAAAATTAATTTGAAGTTGCCGTTCACCATGTTGCCTAACATTGCACCATGCTGCGTCATATTGCCATGTTATGGGATGTTGCACCATGTTGCGTGATGTTGCACATTAGAGGGTTATGTTGCATTATGTTGAGAAAATGTTGCGTGATGTTGCACCATATTTCTCGATGTTACTTCTCGTAGAAAGATGTCACGTGAAGTTCCACTATATTGTGTCAAGATGCCATAATATTGTAAAATTATTTTAGGGGTCATCTGCTCCTTACTTATGAGGATTCTTGGTAGGGCTTGGGCCTTCGTTTAACATTTTATTTGCCTTGAACTTTCTGGATATGTTCCATCGTATTGTGAGATCTTTAGCCGTTTTACACAATCGTCTGTTGTTTGCGTTACGATGACATGTTGTATCGTTGCGTTAATCGCGTTTTTTGAAATTGTTGGTTGTTATTATTAACAATATATTTTTAGAGCATTCTGTATCTGATTAATGTTTTGACCATAGTCTCATTTTAACATTTTTTCCGGTTCTAGTACCAGAAATATATTGCAAATTCGGGGTCTCCAGTGGGGTCTAAGTTCTTTTTTCTATTTTTTCTCAACTCAAACGACTATGATGAAAATTGTTGAGGATGGTTTTTCGATTACCAAATTTTTCGAGACCCGAATGGTCCTATTTTCTGAAAAAGTCTTTTAGCAGCTTATCCAATGGAGTCCGAGTCCCATGTTTAAATTTTTTGTCACTTGTACGATTTGAAATATTTGTAAAAAGGCGTGCTAAGCTTCCAGAGATCGATTGGAATTGGCCTAGATTATGGGAAAATTCTTCATTTTCTCCACTCGATTCATTCAAAGTCTGGTGGAGGAGCGTTTTCTAATATCAGAAACCGATTGTGAGTCGGGTTATCGATTGCCAAGGATCGAACACACACTTCAAAAATATCCGGTCTTAACTTTTTGTTTGGTCACCACCGGGACCCGAACCCGGGACAAGCGCTCTACTTACCCCGCTATCGAAAGCGACAACATTTAGGGGGTTATCTTCTCCTTACTCATGAGAATTCTTGGTTGGGCTTCGCGCCTTCATTTAACATTTTACTTGACTTGAACGAATTTGATAAAATTTTACGGGAAGGTGTTTTCATTTGCACTTAAACGATTGCAATCATGTTGCACCATGTTTTGTGATGCTGCATCATATATCACTATGTTGTGTAATATTGAACAATATTGTATTATGTTGCAGCATGTTGTACTAGTAACATTTAGTTATGTACACCTAGTTATTAGTAACAATATTGATGTATAACTCTCGGTATCTAATTAATGTTGTGGCCTTGATGCCTTTTTACATTTTTCGCTTCCTAGAATCCGGGTCCCTTTCTTTATTTTTTTCTCGGCTTGCATGATTTTTATAAAATTTGCTACGGAGGGCGTTTTTTAGTAACAGAAACCTATTGAAATGGATCCTGGTTTTGGAGAAATTCATTCAGGTGAAGTTAGGTTTTATGTATTTTTTTTGGCTCGCACAATTTTGGTTAAAATTGTTGAAAGGGAGGTTGCAAAAGCCGTGCATCGTTGTCGATGGATGGTACACGAGAAATATCTTTAATTTTTTTTAACTCGTTCGATTTTGATAAAAATTTGAAAAGGGAAAATGAAATGCCGGGAATTTATTACGATTTGTTGTAATTTTAGAAAATCTCTTTTAGGGGTCGTCTTATTTTTATTTTTTTAATTTGTTCGGCTTGCACAAGTTTTTTAAAAGTCGGTGAAGATTGTTTTCTCATGTTAAGGATAGATTTTGATGGATTTTCGTCCGGTTCTTATTTTCTTTTTGGCTCGTATGATTTTCAAAAAAATAAAAATAAAAAAAATGCCAGGAATATAGATTTTAATGGATTTATTTTTGGGAAAATCTGTTTGGGGTCCGGCCAATTCATTTAGGACGCGTCCGAATGGGCTTTCATGTTGCACTATGTTAAGAGATGTTGCACTGTGTTGTGGAATGTTGCATTATGTTGTGTAATTACGCATCATGCTGCGTAATATTGCACAACGTTGCGTGATGCTGCATCATGCTGCATTTTGTTGAGGACTATGTTGCGTCATGCTGCAGAACGTTGCAGAATGTGACATCCTGTTGTGGGATGTTACTAGATGCTGCACTGGTGTTAATGAGATGTCTGGCGTTTTGATGTATCATATTGCAGAATGTTGCCTTATGTTGCACCAAGTCCTTTCACTGTAGCATTCGGTACATCTAATTACTAGTCCATTTGAATATAAAATTGGTGATGGTTTCATGGAATTGGGGTTCTGTAGTTGAAGTTCTGTCATAGGGCGATGTTAATGAAATCGGATAAGGAACGGAGCTAGGTCTTTTATTAACCGATCCCGAAACTGGGTTTTAAAATAATGTTTTGTAGACGCCTTTAAACATTTTACTGACCTACATTCGGTGCTTCAGCGACTTAGCAGTGTAAACCATACCATTTTTTTGTTTAAATTTGTTCGTCGGGCGAGTGAGTCAAAATTTTTAAATATGTCAACGATTTCGGATCAGTAGAATTGATTTTTTCATGTTTTATTCGCACATTTATTACTATATCAGTTAACAGTTCGTCTTCAAGCAAGATCTTATTGAAAGCTTTATAGGCAATTTTTATACTTTTACATTATTATTTTTCGATTCGATATAGCATATACATAAAAAAGGGTTAATAGATAATAATTTTATTTTTATCTATTTTTACAGTAAAAATATAAAATTATATCTGTGCAGAGCATAGCTAGGTCATATATTTGGCGAGAGTATATAGGAAACTTTTATGAGTTTTCTTCTATGGTATATACGAGTTTATGTGGTAAAAGGTTATCATCATATACATACCAACAATAATGCGAACATCAATTTTTATCAGTAAAGTGGTTTTATTTAATGCAAAATAAATAATAATAACATTAAAAATTAATTTTTATTATTACGTATTTTGTTGTATGGTGTTGGATCAGTTTCAATGTGTTTATTATGAGATTAACTTTATCAGCACGAAAAAATATTCAGCTGACAGAAATATGGGTATGTTGTACATAAATATCTGTATACGGAAAATTTTGTTCTTTTTACAAATGCATTATCGTACACAGTAAAAAGGTAACCCTTAGCACGTGAAGCATGCAACTAACCGCCGATCCTTCAAAAACAAACATTCGCGGCATAACATTAGTAAATCAGATGAACTGCCACACACGAAGGAGAGCTCGTGCTCATCAACGAGGACAACATCACTCCATTAAATAGTCTAACTGGTCCCAATGTCAAAAGGTTCGAGTGGATTCACTTAATGTGTGTTAACGTGAAGGCATTACTACGTTCCTATCAGGGTACTGGGACGACATTACCTTTAGAGTACTACATCAATCATCTAAATAATACTTGTCAAACTTGGCGGAAGGCGAAAGAAACTGAAGCTTTGTGATTTACAAGAAATCAGCTAAATGAACAAATACAGGAAATTACATCGCAAAATGACATTCGTATGTCAACTAACAAGGAACGTGTACTAAAAAAAAAAAAAAATAAATAAAAAAAAAATGTCAACTAACAAGGAACGTGTACTGATGAAATATAAGGAATACAATAGGATACATCCTTGGTGAATTTTTCAGTATGATGAATCACAGCGATGCCTCTCACAGGAAACCAGCTGGTAAGGGCAGATTCTTGAAATATTTATTGTCATTAATTCAAAACGTCGACCAAAGACTCAGCAATAAACATATGAGTGATGAATAATAATCATGTTTAAATTATGTATTATGTAGAACAAAAATCGTTTAAGAATCCTATTTTCATCCAACAAACTCAATCCTATCATAATCAGTTAATAATTGAACGAGTTCCGCCCCAGATAGCCATATTCCAGAACTTCTTCCAAAAATCATTTAGTAATCCCATTTCCATCCAGCATACCCAATCCCATCATAATCGGTTAAGAATTGAACGAGTTCCGCCCCAGATGGCCTTATTCCAGAACTCCTTCCAAAAACCATTTAAGAATCCCATTTCAATCCAACATACCCAATCCCATCATAATCGGTTAAGAATTGCTCGAGTTCCACCCCAGGTGACCATATTTCAGAACTCTTTCCAAAAATCATTTAAGAATCCTATTTCCATCCAATATCCCAATCCCATCATAATCGGTTAAGAATTGAGTGAGTTTCGCCCCAGATGGCATGACATGACATTCCAGAACTTCTTCCAAAAATCATTTAAGAATCCCATGATCGAGTTCCGTCCCAGGTGGCCATATTCCAGACATTCATTCAGTAATAATTTAAGAATTCTATTTCTATCCAACTCACCCAATCTGAACATGATCAGCTAAGAAATGTCTGAGCTCATTCCCAGATGGCCATATTCCAGAACTTCTTCTAAAATCTGTTTATGAATCTCATTTCCATCCTACAAACAAAATCACGCAATAATCGGTTAAGAGATAAACGAGGCCATATTCCAGAACAAGTACAAAATTTAAATTCGATTAAATTTAAAAAATTTCCATTCGGATTTAACGGTAATTCGGATTTAATGGACTCCCCCAATTAGTCCATTAAATCGAGGTTTTTCTGTAATTTTGTAATCTGAACGTGTAAGATATTCATTTCTAGCTGGCTTTAAAACGGTGAATCAAATTAAAAGAGTGTGTGTACGTATCCTAAGTTTACGGGATCCCCACCATTCACGGGTGGGCTCACGTGGCCGTTCAGATAAGTTAACGGCAGAAGACGTCTCAATATACGCGGCTGGAAGTTTAATTTAAAACTATTGAAAACATTTAAATTAATTTGGGATAAAGGCGAAAGAACGCTTTACATTTTGGTGATCAACCGGCCCAACTTTTACATTTAAGGCGAAGGACACCCAACAAGCAGGTAGCCAGTCGAGGTCGGTAGTGGAACTGTGCCGGCGGACGGGGCGCATCGGTGGATTATTATTATCGGCGCGTTTGAGCCACAAGGGTCCGGGGTGGCATTTACTCTGTGGCATGACGGTTACAAGGCCGCAACAATAAGATCAAGGTATTAATTTAAAATTTTATTAAATTTTTTTATGCTTTTGTTGTTTATTTAAACTAGAATTAAAGCTATGTTGGTTTATAAAATTTTCGACTTTCCCAAAATTACATAGTTTAGTTATAATAATATATGTATGTAATCAAGTGACGAATATCGGTTGACAGGCGCGTACACGAGGTACACGTTGGTTGCGTTTTCTACTTCTTAAGTTTCTTTGTGTTTTCCCATTTCCATTTGTATTTTTCTTCTTTAACTTGCCTTTCGTTTTTTTCTCATCTTAACACCATTTTGCTTAAATTTTTTCCCGTTAGTCGTTAATAAAATTCCTCAATAAAATGAATTAATAAATTTTTACGGGTCCGGTATGATGGGAGAGGAGTTCTCATTCTGTGCCGGCGTCATATTTACAGGCTGGGCTTGTCACTCCCATTCCTCCTCTTGGCAGGACATTCACAGGTTTGGAGTGGCGAGCCCAGCAGATGTGTCATCCAGCGGTCTCCTCGTGGCACGTCGGCGATGTCAAGCCGTCGAAGCGTGAATTGTGGGAGATTGGTTGGATGTCTCTCCGGGTGAAGTACATTCGGTTTTTATTTTTATTTAGTTTGCGTTTTTTATAAATTATCTGTAACCACGGTGTAGGCCAGGAGCATCGCAAGCCTCAAAATCAGACGACCCAAGCATTTATCCCTGAGATCTAGCCGGAAAAACCGACGTGTAAGACGAGTTTAGTTGAAATTTGCGGTTCGGCTGCTGTGCCGTCCGTAACATACACATAATAATGCGAACAACTGATCACCTAGAGTAAATCTGCATCCGAACTCTCACTAACAAAGAATCAACCAACAATGTGAGATGAACCTATACTGTGATACGTAACCCGGTTGTATAATAACCACATTACACCAGCAGAACTATTGGACACAATTGAGTACAAGCCTATGGATATTTTCGGTGACAGCACCAAAAACAGCTGATCTACAACTATCGATGAATAAAACCCATAGGATCGCATCAATAAGAATAGACTGAATGATGATGTTCATCATATTTATCTCAACCACCAAACTTACTGACAGGAACAGGCAACAACAATCCAGTGGACTTTAGTTTCAACAAGAACATAATTTAGTATAAAATGGCCGCTGTTCAACAAAAATTCAAAGATCCAGTTTTACTAAAGGCTAACTTTGGCATATCACCACCACAACAACCAAATCCACGGCTAAAGTCTCTCAATTTGTCGATCCAGGAAATTGGCGATTGGTCTCAAATTTTGCACGAATACTTTTTAGCGGCCGAGAAAAAACATAGGGGGCTTAGTGATAAAAAAATGTTACACTTTCCTCATGATCAACTATATAAGCAGGAATTTACAATATGCATATGAAAACTTTTGATCAACTCGAGCGATTGCTCCCAAATTTTGCACGAACACTTTTTAGCAGCCGCAAAAAACACAGGGGCTTAGTGATCATAAAATGTTACACCTTTCACATGCTCATCTGCAAGCAGGAATTTTTTTACAATATGTATATGAAAGCTTTTGAGCCACTTTTGAGCAGCCGAGAAAAAACTCAGGGGGCTAAGTGATCATAAAATGTTACACCTTCTCCATGCTCACCTATAAGCAGGAATTTACAATATTTGAAATTTTTTAAGCCACTCGAGCGATTGCTCCCAAATTTTGCACGAATACTTTTTAGCAGCCGAGGAAAAACATAGGGGGCTTAGGGAACAAAAAATGTTACCTCTTCTCCACGTTCACCTCTTATTTACAATATATTAGCAGTTTATTTTGAAAGTGGCATAAGTCACTTTTTCAAAAAAATCGAGTTAATGATAACATTAGTTATAATGTAACAGTATCTTTAATTTAATTTTTATTAAAATCCGATCAATATGTTCAGAACTCTAGAGATTTTGTTCGAAAGGAGTTTTGCTAATTAACGGTATAACAAACATATTTATTTTGAAAGTGGCATAAGTCACTGTTTACTGAGGAAATTAATTGTGGGGATTAGTGGAAGAAAGATATAATTACTGTTTTATCAATACCAATATAAAAAAGCTCCATTCGTTATAACTGAGATAGTGTGGGTAAGTACAATAAAATAAATTTAAAAATCGAAAAAAATGTATGGGATAATTTTTTTTTTGTAGTAAATCTCTAATATCTCCTAAAATCGGAGGAAATTTAGGTTACCTCGAAGTTTACGAAAAATAATGATATTTTGATATTAATTATCGTCAAAAAAATTATTATATGGAAACATTTTATTTATTAAACATCGAATAAGAAAGAACACTTTTCTGCCATAGTGCTACATGCGCAAGCACGTGATTATAAAAAAATCGGGTGAAACATTTAAAACTAGCAACGCGTACACCCATTTCAGAGTATGACAATTATTATATATGTACTTTATTCATCAATTTTATTAAATCACTGTCCTTTCAAAACATCACTTCAGTAAAATACAACGGACAAAATTAATATAGTCAGTAGTTTTACTAAACTATTTATTTTGAAAGTGGCATAATTCACATTCCGTAATGAAAACTGGTGATTTTCCAATGACTATACGAAACTATTTTTACTGAGAAAATTATAAGTATCCTGCGATAACAAATACAAGAAAATTTTCTCGAAAGTTGGCATCAATATTTTTAAATACGTTAAAACGCAAGCAAACCCTTAAATATCTCGATTTAAAAAAAAGTGACTTATGCCACTTTCAAAATAAACGGCTCATATGATAACTTTTGATGAACTCGATCGATTGCTTCCAAATTTTGAACGAATACGTTTTAGCATAGCCGAGGAAATACATAGGAGGTTAAGTGAATAAAAAATGTTACCCCATCCCTATGCTCACCTGTAAGCAGGAATTTACATTATATATGCAAACTTTTAATACACTATTGCGAGTGCTTACAAATGTAGCACAAATACATTTTGCCATCCGAGTATGCCGTGTGAGTGTTAACAAATATTTTATATGTAATAATATTTGTTTTATATCGACCGTATTTATTACACGATGGAGCCACCAGGATGCGTTTTTATATCTTGAAAATGAAGAAAGGATCATCAATAATGCTTCTGCGGAATCTGGAACCGCCAAAACTGAATGCAATGGAACACGGCTCTGTGTCAAAAGTCTTTTGCAAAATGTCATCTACTGTATTGACGGGGATTGTTAAAAGAGTAGAGGACATATTCATTACCAACTTGCCATTCAGCTTCAAACGAGTCCAGTTCCCAGTTTGATTTTCATTTTCCATAACGATCAACAAAGCCCACGGACAATCCATTAAGTTTGCAGGCGTGGATTTGGAAAGTCCTTGCTTCACTCATGGCCAGTATGTGACATGCTCAAGAGTAGGGACTTCAAAAAATTTGTATGTTTTAGCTCCGGGAGGAAAATCTGGTTTACAAGCAAGCATTGCGGAAAACCAAACAAATTGTTTTTGTATTGATTTTATTCAATTCAATTAAGTATTTCTAACTAGTAATAAAAAAAAACATCTCTTGAAGTTCAGTAGTACAATTTTAACCTGGGCAAAGCCGGGTACTTCAGCTAGTTTATTATAAACTTCAATATTAATTGTTAGAATTTCATCAACAAATACAAAAATTCAATTTATAACAAAATAGTAACAAAAAATTCATTTGTTTGTAACTAATATTATCACATTGTGCAATTAATTTATTAATATTTGAGAGGTGTAACAATATCCATTTTGTTCTAGAACCGCTTTGAGTTTTTTCGTGTACTCTATAGTTATTTTACTCCACTCTTCTAACAATGCCTTTTTTAAGTGCGCTACATTATTAATCTCATGTTTGCAGGTTTCGCTTTCAAGTTTAAACCATAAGTTTTATAATAATATTGTAATCCGGTGATTGGGCAGGCGCTTTCGTGACCTGAGGGGTATTCCAAATGAGCCAACTTTGAACAATTTAAGATTTGTGTTTCGGATCATTGCGCTGGTAGAACCGAAAATGATCCTTAATATTTAACTTTTCAGCACTTTCCTCCAAAAATGTTTAGTATGTCTAAATATACATTTATACAAACTGCCTTCGATATAGTCAAAATTTCCTACCTGGAAGACACCAAACAAGGAAACATAACATAACATGACCTCAAGCGTGTTTAACAGTGCTTCGTAAATTTTTAGCTGCTAGCTCCGTATTAGTTTTTCTCCATACGTAGTTTCTTCCGTCTGATCCAAAACTGTTAAATTTGCTTCAATCAGCAAATAAAACCGAGTTCCAGAATGTTTCTTCTTTGTAATTTACGGTCTTGGCCAAATTTAATTGTTCTATCATGAAAATTTAGTTCTCTTAATATTCTGCGTATTGTTTCTGAGTGACATTTTTTATGTAAATATTTTTCAGCTTCCTCGGCCCAATGTACGCTTTTCTATGCTTATTTTCAACACTGCGTTGATAAATGAAGCGTTCAATAATATGCTGAACAGTAGAGGAACTTGTTTTCACCATGCATGCAATTTTTATTTGAGTTTTGCCATCTCTAAAGTGTTTAATAACTAATTCACGCGTTTCAGTACTTTGTGGCGACCAATTTTCTCAATTATTACAAAATTTCACTTACTATTTGTCTTTTATGACACACTATAATCGTACAAAAGGTTGTTGAAAACTGATACTCAAAATTGTTTTACATGTTGAAAGTTTTGTTTCTTGTAGAAAAAGTACCGCTATTTCCAAAAGAAAGAGAGTGCATCATTTTACATGTGACATATTTTTAGGTAGACATTTTTTTTGTTACTATTTGTGTTACCGGACAAGTGGTGCAGTGGTTAAAGCATCCGCACTTGGACCGGTATGGGTTCGAATCCCATCAGAGGCTAGATGCAAACCGAATTTTCATCATCGATTACAATCGGTGATGTTAATAAACACAACTAAGACCCTCTGATGGAGTGCAGAAATGCAGTGATGCAGGTGGTATACTGTAGTTGTGTGAGTTGTGTGAATAGGTGTAAGTGTCAACCACTGAAACTTAACCTAAACCACTATTTTGTTATAAATTGAAATTTTTTATTTGTTTTGTTTTATGAAATTAACAATTAATACTGAAGCTTGTAATAAATGTAAAAATAGCTATTTATTTTTGTTTTTGGAAATTTACTTTAAAAAGAATAAAAATTGCTTGCATAATTTTGCTGTGGTCCACTGTAGATGTCGATTAGCAAAATTTACGTCATTGCATACTATTCTGTTTGTAAATGAAAGAAAAATATGTACCATAGATAGTAATGGCAAATATTTCGATAATTAATCTTTGTAACAATTATATATTCAATAAAAGCCAAGTTTCGACTTGCACACCTAATAATTTCAAATATATATTAATCTATAAAGTTATAAGTGATAAAATTAAAATAAAAAGTAACTCAGCAATTAGTCGCCATCCAAAACGCCTTAACACAATTAAGCGGAACTGGTAAACCAATTGATAGACGACTGGGCAAACTAGAAAACCTCGTGCTTCCAGTGACAATAGCAAATACATTAATGATACCAAAAGACGAACAGGAGTCAAAAGATATTAGCTAGCTGCCCGACTGTGTACAGGAATTACAAATATTTGATGGTAGCCCAACCGAATAGATCTCGTGAGTACACAACGTCGAGAATATTTTACGAGATTATAACACATGTAAAACAAACCTATAAATCGAGCAATCGTTCGACATATAAGACATAAGATCAGAGGCAGCACTGATTCCGCATTAATATCTTACAATATTTTTGATGACGAACGTGCATCAATAAAAAAAAATACTTGTCTTTGAATTACACGAATAAGCGAAATCTACGCACATTAGAACAGCAGCACATTAGGGACAGTCAATCATCAGTTCTCCCTGATAGTAAATAAAATCAAAACGGCAGACTATTCAGTCGAAACAAAAAACGCTTTGGTTGAAACATACCGGAATGGGGCTCTGATCGTTTTCATCCGAGGATTGAATGGGAATATATCAATAGCCTGTACAGACTGAGAATTATTTTAACTGGTTTAAAAAAATTAAATCAAGTATCCTATGAGAAAACTAAAACTTGCAAAAGTGGATGTTTTAATTTTTTGTAGTATGTCGAACTGAATTGAATTTTATTCTTAGAGTGCTTGGCCGAATTTTGCTAAACCAGTTTAACTAATCCTCAGTATGTACAGGCTAAATACGTCCTGTTTAAAAATTCAGAAGCTGAATATCAGAAACCTGGCAATACACCAAAGCAACATCAGCTATGTAGTGACTGCTCCAATCAACCAAATGTATTGCACCAACGCACCAAATCTGATGTGCGAACAAATTAAAGTACAATACCCGTACAAAGGAGAAAAACAAAATTACAGACTGTCATATGGTATTCAATGGAGGTCGACAGATCAATGCAGACAAAACAAATATAAAAATTACATTACAGAGCCAACCATATCGAACACACATCGAAACACAACCTGAAAAAGAATATTACAACCAACTAGTCAAAGATAACATGGAAGATGAATCGCTTATCGACGAGCAGTACACAGAAGATACCTCCAAAGTAAATTTTATGGTACAATTCTGTAGCGTATCATACATAGAATACAAGCTAAAAAACGGTAGTAGCCTTAAATTTCTGATAGATGCGGGAGCGAACAAAACTTTCGTTAAAACTGAATTAGCCATCCCCACCAAGATGCCATTCAAAATAAGAAATGCCATCCCCACCAAGATGCAATTCAAAATACGATCGGCTGGAGGTGACATTGGAATAAACAGAAATATGATATGAGCAGAAAATTTTTCAAAAGTATCGGAATCAACAAAATTATTGAATTCTTCGTATTACATGGGTTATAATAATTCGACGGAATAATAGAAGGTGTCGAAAGGTTCAGGTTTCAATTTGTCGAAAGATCTCAGATCAATAATTTTTAGAAAAGCCAAAGAAATCGTCAGGTTAAGGCAACAAACAACATGGAGATCCGAGGCAGCCATTTTTTGCTGGTAACAACTCCAAGTTATGGTATTAATATTCAGAAAGTTATTCGGCTCCGTAAACAATACAGAAACAGTTGACACAGCTGTAAGGGCTTAAATTAAGACAACTACCGCAGAACCAGCATACATAATGTCTTACCCATATCTTTACAATATGGGGGAAGAAGGCCCCCGCCATCTTTCAAAGGATGTTCGTCGAAGTCCCTTTAAACCCTAAGGGTGGAGATTTTTTTTACTTTTCAATGGAACCGATACATTTCCTGTGTCACGTATATTCGAATAGCGGGAATTCACACGATCGGCGGAACTTTATGTTCCGTCATAAATTGGCCAACAGGGTCCAGAAAGAAACTATCGGCATTGATAAATCGGTGGACCTTTTAATAGAAGTACCCATCCCAGACTAATTTTCGTTGCTCAAATTCGTAAAATATCGAAAACCGCTCAGTAAAACATTATTTTGAATAATAACAAAAAGTATGGGATGAAAAAAATTCGTGGGATGAGACGTTCGTATTATGTATATAAAATGTAAAAAGTATGGGATGAGTTTTTAACATTTGTGCTGCTAGTGGTATTTTTAAAAAATCGTGGGATGAAAGTATGGGATAACTTCAAGGCGGTAAAAAAACTTGTAGTTTTATTTTTACTTAGTTTTTTGATTCACACGGAATGACAGCTTGTGAATGACTGACTGGCTGACTTGAGTTCAATTTTTGATGCGTTAGAATAAAAGCAAGTTAGAGACTAGCTGTTCATTCTAAGAACGGTATTAACTAAACCAAAAAACCGATGTTTTGCTATTTGGTTGAGTTTGTTATCGATGATTCTGTTTTTGTGCTTGAAGCCTCGATTATCATATTGCGTGCACCAGATTACATTTAAATTTATAGTAGAAATTAAAATAAATTTAGCTATATTTTTTTTATTTGGGACACAAAGTGAAAAACCAAATAAATAATTGTTTTGCCCATAATTGAATTATGAGTAGTGCGTACGTTAAAATAGTTAAAATACATAGTTAGTAACATTAATCCAGAGTACAAGACGAAATTTCGTATTCTTCCGGTAAATTTGGCGGGCCAGTGATCACCTTCAACGATCGCTTCGAAAAATTCAAAATTTCGTAGGATAGTTTGGTATTTGTGCAATATGGAAGATTATTTTTTTTTTTCGATTTCAATGAAGGTCATGGGATGGTGGTGACCTGTGTATGAATTCCTAAGGTCTAAGGTTTTATCATTTAGTTTTATTTTGCTTTACCTTGCCCAAACCGATGTGCTGTTATGCTGGTCAAAGTTTAAAGGTGTATCGTTTAGCAGAATTGAAAGATAGCAGAATTATTACAATTTAAATGCGTTTAAGTATATTTTAATGCAACCAACTTACAGAGCTGAATTTCTACCTGCACACCTAATAACACGTATATGAAGTTGGCCCGAAACCCATCCCGAAAAAAACCTTTTAATATAAATTTTGTGTCTTCGCTGAATTAAAAAAGCCTTTCAGCCCGAAAAATAATAGAAAATAACAGAAAATTAGAACCCGTCCCGAAAAATATATATAAAGTTTTGCTCCGGATCTCAAAAGTTTGATCTTCTAATTTTTAAACTACGTGTGTAGTATGTGGATTAATAAAAATTCTAAAATTGCTATAATAAATTCCAAACTAAAAACATCCTTCATATTTCGAAAAATGTATCTCAGTTTACATAGGCCTGTACATATCAAAAATGTAGAATATGTTTAATAAGACACACAATAAAACACATTTACAACGCCATTACCATAAGATGAGGATAAGAGTCATATCACCCAGAAAAAAAAGTTTTTAATTCAATAACTTTGACTTATTGAGTCGTATTTTTCGAAACTCAGCAATAAAATTGTTTAATGAATAACTTAGTTTTAAGTTTAACAAAAACATGTATTCTATCAATAAAATAAAATAGTTTTACTAATAAATACACTTATTGTAATGACAATGTATTAGTTATCAAGTCTAAACTTACTAAATTTATTGATCGGACAATGTTCGTTGTTAAAATAAACATTAGGACTTGATTAAATTACTAATTCAATAACTAAAGTTATTACATTTACAACGTGACTGTTCTCTTTAATCATTAAAATTCGCTAAAGCATTATACTTATACTTTATATGTAAGTTCACAAATTTTCAATTTTTTTGTAGTTTGGTCACTGCAGTCTGATGAGACGACCGAATTTTTAATGCAAAGAATTCAGTGTTTCGCACTAATGGAAACATCGAATTCTAGAGAGTCGTGTTGCTGCGATATTGCAGCTCTAACTTGGTGGTAAACTCCATCTCCAAGTAAGTGCCGCAATATCAGCAACACGACCCGATTTCTTTTTCAGGTAGATTATAGTCCCTACAAGGGCCTCGCACCCTCTATGGGCAAATGCCCCCATTCAAGATGGTCTTGAACATATATAGTATATATTATATATATATTCAAAATACGTTCCAATTCCAACGTCTTGGTAACCTCACCTCAACCTCACCCTATCAGGGTAGGTACCATCATCTCCCATATTATCCAGAATATTCTTTATTATGATTATTACGCTCTTTGTAAAAACTAATAATTAAATTTTTTGGAATAATAACTAAAGAACGTTCAATTTAAAACGTCAAGTTATTGAACGGAACTAAATACTTATTCATATAACAATTATTGTGTCGATTTAAAGGTAGTAAAATCAATAACTATAAAATTGTTACGGCAATAAATTCGTTTATTGGCCAAAAACAACCTATGTTTCTTATTGATTTTGCATATGAAAATTGTTATTTCAACAACTTTTTTCTCTGAGTGATACAAGCCTGCCATATACAAGATTGATATCCAAAGATTTTTACTGTGCCATGAATGAAAACGGCCAAGTTTGACCATGTGATGGGTCCCTGTTCACAGAGGTTTACGGATATAACGGAATAAGTTATTTGCTTGATAAGGCAGTAGGTAATTAGTAATTAGTGATCTGAAGATGAGTTGGAACGGTGTGCTCGACTAACTAATTAATAATTATTAATTACTAACCCGTGAGGGGAACTGTTACCCCCATCGGGCGCGACCCTAGGTGGCGGATAAGGGAAAGCTCATCGGGTATAACCGAAGGGTAGGATAACTGTAAAATAACTCCTGCTGACCAACAAGTATATTTTTGAATTGTTGACTCATAGATGGAATATGTGTAAGAATCACAACAATCAGTTTTGAACGGATGAGATTTATGATTTGAAAAAATTAGTCTTCTCATTAGGTCGCGACTGATGTTGGATTTCTTACATTGAAATATTATCTATTAAATTGATTCTTTCATATTTTTCATGGTAATGGCGTTGTGGATGTGTTTTGCTGATGGCCTTATCAAGCTATTCACATATTCCGTTATATCCGTAAACCTCTGTGAACAGAGATACACATGTTCAAACATGGTCGTTATCATTCATGGCGCGGTCAAAATCTTTGGATAGCAAATGTCTTGTATATTATGTCTCTTATCCCCATCGTATGGTAATGGCGTTGTGAATGGGTTTTATTGTGTGTCTTATTAAACATATGCTACATTTTTGATATGTACAGGCCTATGTAAACTGAGATACATTTGTCGAAATATGAAGGATGTTTTTAGTTTGGAATTTATTATAGCAATTTTAGAATTTTTATTAATCCACATACTACATACTTAGTTTAAAAATTAGAAGATCAGACTTTTGAGATCCGGAGCAAAACTTTATATATATTTTTCGGGACGGATTCTAATTTTCTGTTATTTTGCATTATTTTTTCGGGCTGAAAGGATTTTTTAATTAAGCGAAGACGCAAAATTTATACTAAAAGTTTTTTTTCGGGATGGTTTTCGGGCCAACTTCATATACGTCCTAATAACATATGAGAAATTTTAGTATCATTACTAAGAGATTAGTCTTCTTTGAACATACATAGTTCACCAGTTAGCTCCACCTAAGCAAATGAAGAGTTCACGACACACACATATTTAGTGAAAACTACATCAAATTAGACAACTTGATTATGTTTGCATACATATTGTAATAATTACACTTAGTCTAGAAATATAATTTATAAACCATATAAAATATCAAAGGTCCGATTGCGTGTAGAATAAAATTAGAAATAAATGCGTGCGACTAGAAATACTGCAAAATCATCGTAACATAAAATACTTGTGTTAGAAACTTGAAACACAAAATAAAATTAATTGGCTTTTAATTAAATTACAATTAATAAAATTAAATATTTTGTATAGTAATCAATTTTCTGTTTACATTTATTACATTCAGACATATACGAATACGAACGACATCCCATATACCTATGCTAACACATATCTAGACAAACACATTCGTTTTAATTTATATATCAACAACTAAACTGTGACCCTAAAAATTTGTAAATATATCCAGGCCAGACGTATTAATCATCTCAGATAATAATTACATTGGAAAAACAACAAAAGAAAATTAATTATTTATTTTTATACATATACCTAGACATACAACTCGAATATTTTACCAAAGTTTGTTTATTCTTAATTATAAAATACAGTTTAATTTCCGTTTGATATTTTTCATATCCAATCTTGGGATCCATTTATCAATTTTTACCTCCCAACAACAAAAACTTAATTTTTAATTACCATTTTTCATTTTTACCCATTTGCAAATGTAAATTTTTTCATTTCTTCTATTATTAGTGTTAGCGAACATTGTATTTTTAGATTTAGTTTTTCGTTTATTAAGGGGAGGGGGGGATGGGGATATTATAGTATTCGTTGTTAATTTACATACAAAAAATTGAGAGGTGAATATGTTTTGGCCAACACCCGACATTCTTTTGAATGTATGCAAAGATTTCGAATACACCACATTTGATTACTAAAGCGAAAGGACTCTTGGTAAAACTGTCTTCTATAATTAAAAATTATTATCCCTACTTAGATTTGAGTAAAGCAACAAGATCCCTCCTGTGGCACTATTCTGGTAATTCCCCGGGAATAGGGAACTGGGGAAAGATTTTACATAGCTTTTATCTATAAATCAGTTTTTTCTGGCCTACTGAGAAAAAAAGTTTGATGTAAATATTCGTAAATTGGGAATATTTTTTCCATAGCGAAATTATCAGGGAATGTTACTCCCAATTTTATTTTGTTTTCAAAAAAATTGCCACTAACTTTTTACCTTAGTATGCCAGAAAAAAATTATTTAAATAGAATTTATATGTAAATTTTTTCCCCAGTTCCCTATTCCCGGGGAATTACCAGAATAGTGCCACTGTTGGTTGAAAATTAATTGTTTAATTTTATTTAAATTTTTAACTTTTTGTCGTTTTCTGTAAATGCTAAATTTTACAACAACATTGCTAATCCGGTAAACAGATTTTTACCAAATTTTGAAAAAATCTCCCAATAAATGGCAAAAGTTCAAGTATGAAGTTTTGCAACTTCAAAAATGATTTGAACTAATTTTGTATACAATTTAACATTCACAATTTTATTGATAAATCGCTTTTTCGTAAATCCTAAATATTTTCAAAATATTTACCAAAAATGAAAACGTTCGTATGGAAGCTGCCACTTCGAGTGAACCAATTCCGACCAAAAATGAAAAATACATTTCTTCTTAATTTGATACTTGCCGAAATTAGAAAGCACAACTCTTTGACTAACATTGAATTTGAATCAAGCAGATATTTTTTGCAATATAGCTTATAGCAGCTGATTAGTTAAAATAATGCGTTTAACCCCTCTTTTTTACAGTGATTTTGGCCGAAATCGGTCTACCGGAAGTGGCAGCTTCCATAAGAGTTTTTTCGCTTTTTGCAGATATTTTTACGAAAAGAGGAAAACGAAAACGCTCCCTCCTGCCAAAAATCAGTAGGACTTTACAATTAAAGAGAAAATCACGAAAAACGAGAAGTAGAAGTATGAAGTTTCGTCCCGATCAGTCAATCCGTCTGAGTTGTAGAAAAGCTACAGTCATAAGTCTGCATGGACACGCCAGAGATCGGCGTTTACGCGTCATTTATCACTACGACGACAACCACTTGTAATTCCTCAAGTATTGATTGAATGATTTATATATCTCTCTCTCTCTCTCTATCTCTCTGGCACTATATCCCATCAAGGGATTTGGCCGCCTCGAATGAGGTTTCATAATCATGTTTTCATTTCGGATAATGAGTGATTAATTCATTGGTCCTAAACCAGCCGTGAAATTGTTTCCTTGTCACCACCGGGAATCGAACCTGGGACCTCCGGTCGCTGGAGCAAGCAAGCTGACCACTTTGCCACCGGGGCGGCTTGATCTATATCTACATATTTTTAACTTTTGTTTCCAGAGATTTCAGCGAATGCAAATTATTTATCCTATAAAATATATTTCCCAGTAACTTATGCTGTACACCATACGTTCTTTTTCGTTTAATACTGTATGCCTGATATCGATTTTTTGTCTAATTTTCCAAATATCTTATTTGAAGGATACCACATATCGCAGTTATAAACTATTTCGCCCTCTAGTTCTTAATAGCCTTCTTGCCATTATTAAAGCTCAGCGGAGCTACAGGCTCGGGTCCGGTGAAATCCAGACGCAAACCCATTCTGGATAAAGAATCAGTCACTACAATTGTCTTAACATCACAATGAGCCGGCACCCAAATGACCTACCTTTACACTATTTTTGCAACACAGGCAGCTAAAAAACTCTTTACAATCCCTAGCCAGTTTGGAAGTGGCGACAGGATTTCGGAATGAATTGAGCACAGCTATACTGTTCGTACATAACATAATATTTTCATCTGAAACAACAACATTTATGCGTCTAACCATAAATTGCATACTGGGTGAGATCAATCAATTTGGGCTGGTTGAACCCAGACTGCCGTAAGATTGTGGAACAAGTGAATGGCAGTAGGTTTTAAAAGTCGCACCTAATTCAAAGTGAGAGCCGTTTCCGTATAGAAAACTAACGACTCAGACATCTGGTTATTGCAGTCTTGGGACAACCAAAGTTGTCTCTATGAGTGAACCACTGCACTGGAATTATCTATTCTGGCAAAAGTATTTCGTTAACTTTAATGATTTCTGGTATAAACTGATTTCTGGTATAGTTTGAACGCGACAGAGGAAGCCGAACTCAAAATGAAAAAATGCGCGAGGGAATGACAAAACGATTTGCAAAGCGAGGAACGGGGACCTAGCACCAGTAATAACCCTACATGTCATTCCCAGTAGACTGTTAAGTTTCGATAAAGGGGATTCGATTTCACCATGGGCCGCCAAACAACAGAATCGTAAGATAGCAAAGGTTTGTAAGATTTGTAAATAAAAATCAGCACTGTAATAGCATGCCCAAATACTTTTCTATACATTGCCGAAAAACGGCAGAGGTGCTTTGAAGTTTACTTACAAGTTAAGCTTCCAGAAAAGTATAGTGAAAGACGGTATTTGATCTGGTGATCATTTCCCTAAAAAGAGAAGGGACAGACAGTTCACCAATATTTCTTCATCTAGTAAAGACCAAGAAAACTGATGTTAGATTGGTCAACACGCAAACCGTTCTCTAGACGCACGTCCCTACAACTTATAGAGATTTCTGCACCAGATAGGATTGTTAAGTGTTTCAGATTACCAACGTAGCTCTGAGAACTAAAACGAGATTGGTGTTGTTTAACAATTCAGCCATCAATCACCAAGAGACACAAGAAAGGTGACAAAACACCCCTCCACAACATGTATAGCCATTTCATACGATTTTCTAACTTTATGGCCGATGAGAACTATTAGCCTTTGCGGAATCGAGCGGTGGCGAAGAAACAGCAGATATGGAGAATTAGCTTAACGAAAATGATGAACAATTCAACAGGGCTATTGCCACAGTTTAAGAAGAACGAAACGATGTTGGGGTTTTGGATGGTCAACCGGATGCAGAATCGATGTCTCATAGTGAGCCATGTTTTAATCAGCAAGAACCGGAAGAGCAGGTGTTGTGCGTGGTGAGTGATGATGACGGCAAATTCTCTGGTTGGGATGGTTAGATATAAGATAAAGAGATACGAATGCTGGTGAGATCGATAGGGAATAAATGGGGCAGTCATTTTAGGTTCGGATAAAGTACCATTGTAAATTTTGGAAAAGATGCTGATCAAATGCTGATCAAAGAGGGCGTTTGTAATCATGGTGTTGACTGTATGGTAAAGTTGAGACGGCAGTTTGAGTTCTTTTCGAAATGCAGGCTAAGGTAGAGACTATTATTACGATCTCTTTGATGGTGTGATGAACAATGAATTCAGCATGAGCGAGACAATTATTCAACGAAAAGTGCTCATTTAAGATCAAGACAATCAAAAACATTTTTATGGGATTGGTGACATCTATGTTTAAATAGTAGCATTAAACGTAGTTTTGTGGCAGTGTTGTGGCATTGTAGAAATAACGGTGCAACGAACACAATGGTCTGAACTAATTTCAGCCATCTCCAGCATGCCTCAAGGCTCCCATATTAGACCTTGGAATTTCACCATTTTCATTAACGGAATCACCGCAGTAATTCATTAAACAAAGATCCTATTGTTTGGATCTGTTGTTGTTTACCTTAAAATTTTTAACACCACAGACAGCATCAAGGGTACTGACAAATTACAGCAAGATATTGACATCCTAGTGACTTGGTCTGATTCCAATCTGGTTAGTCTCAACATCAATAAGTGTAAGACAATATCTTTTTATAAAAAACAAATGTTGTTGTCTAACGGCATATAAATGATATCACTCTTCAGAAATTATCTGAATTTAAGGATCTAGGGATTACTTCGTTGAAAATCTCATTTCTCTAATTACGTCGAGCAATACATAGCTAGCGCTAACTCTATGTCGATATTGACGATATAGAGACAGAAAAGATATAGTACTTCATCTACGCGAGTATCCAAAAGAAGATATTTCGTCGTTTAACTTTGAAAAATGGCCTTGACAAAGAGTTACCGTCACGTAAACCTTCAAAAACTTCCGCCATACTTTACGGGTTGTAGAACATACAATCAAATAACCTTGCAAAATTGGCGGGAACTTTTGAAGTGTTTCTTTATTGGATCTTACTGTAGGCTTAGGATGTCATGTTGTAGAAGAAATTATGAGGAAATTTGTTATAGAAAGCGCGGATTACTATTTGAAGCTGAAAATAAATCAAACGTTTGATCATTGATTATGGCGAAATTGTTCAACGCTTTAATCAAATATAAACGCTGATTTGCATTCAAAACTTTATAATCTTTCATAATTAATCAAAAATTTTCGGCATTTTTTGAGTTTTTTCGCCTGGAGAAACGGCAGTGGGTTAGCCTTGCTAAATTTTATGAAATCGATTCACCAACTCGATTCTTGAGTTTATTGGAATAAAAGCACCGATCAGCACCTGTTTTAACAAAATTGACCTTTGCCAAATGACTTTTGCCAAAGCAAACACAGTTTTAAACACAAATTGAAACAATTTGATGAGTCAACTAGCGTCTAGTACCAATATTTCGTTAGGTGTAATATACTGTTCAATATAACATAATTCATCCAAAATTGTCAGATTCAACAATTCTATATTTATATCGCAAACAGCATAAAGTTAAATTCAATTTGTGTTATCGGGTCCCTGCCAGAACTCTTAAATTGTTTTATACTATGAAACCATACAAATAATAAATCCTGAACTATAAAATATAGATCTTGGTTCTAGAAATATTAAATGAATATAAAATAAAAATAAAATCTAAACAATGCCAGTATTATTGGATCGTGTTTTTATCCATTTATTGTTTGTTGGACCACAGTATCCCCAAACCATTGCATATAGCCATCATATTTTTATTACAGTTTTTTTTTGTTCTACCCGTAGCTCTACTTTAAAGGATAATACTAATCCTTAGAACTAACAATAGTAATAAAAATATTTCTGTGGCCGAGATAACCAACAACATAAACAATCTAAGTTTAACTGGTACGTAAGAATTTTATTCAAAGCTCTTGAAGTATTTTTCACAATTTAGATTTTCTTCTTTTATCTGGCTGGTAGGATAGCGGTTCAGAGAAATATAAAGCTTTATTGTTTTTATATTAAAATATTTTTTTTTTTGCTCTAAAATACTTGGCATGATTATTATTACATCTATTTTATTTTATATAGATTTGAACAAAACAAGAATAAAAATGGGAAATACAATCCTAATTTAAAATTAGGTTATATCCGTTTTCAATAGAAGCAGTAAATTTTCCTTTTGTTGTACCACATTATCAATCGAATAACAAACGATATCGATAAACTAAATTGGGATTTTATTTTTTATCAAAGACAAATCAATTAATATTGGTTAAAATTGATGACATGATTTTTTGCTTGTTTTGTTTCATGTTAATGGTAGGCTAATCGACATGGGAATGTGACTGTCACCGCTGCGAGTAAACAAATTAATTGATTAATCCTCCTACTTTATGGGCAAGGGTTTCCACATCATACCGACTTTTGTTATATCCGAATAATTCTGAATTTTTAAGAAAATTCACCGGCGCTGGAAGGTTGACTTTTCAATAGAGACCCGCCTAAACGGTTACATCTCAAAAATGAAAAATAATTTGCTTAAATGATAGCACATTGACGGCGAGTGGCACTCCCGTCGAAACGCAAAATCTAGTAACTTTGACTTACTAGATTTTGTGATTATTCGTTTTATAAAACCGGAATAAAATTATGTTTCTAATACCAAAATTTTTCGCGATTTTCAGTTATCTAGATTGAAAGTAAAATTATAAAAATCGTGATAAACAAATTGTGGTGACAGACAGTAACCCGATTTTTGCGAGTGTGCCTAATTTATCAGGATAGATTGCATTTATCAAGTTATGAAAACTTAATAATTCTGTTTTGAAAAAATCGTGTACAGACAGACAGGCAGAAATAACTTAATAATCTAGATAACGAAGTTATCTAGTTTGTGTCTGTCTACGTTATAACGCTCTGAGAATTATTGCTCTACGATCATTATTGACAACTTTATTCAAAAAACAAACACCTAGTAACTTTACTCAAAATATCTATTTACAAAAATAGTTCCACACAGAACCTAGCAACTATGTATGTATTTTTTTAATTTATTTGATCATAAAAAATGAAAGAGATAGCTATATTTATCCAATTGATGGTTATTCTTCGTGTCTATTATTCTTTGCGTATTTAGTCGTGTGTTAACTGTCATTAGTTGCAGTTTTTCATTAAAATGCAGTCGCGTGGAAAAATAATGGTGAGCTGGCCCAAAAACTGTACGTAGATATTAATATATTTTTTACAGAAACTAGTAATTTTTAGATGAGACTAGATTATGTGAGAAAACTTAGAGTGGATTGTGCACAAAACATAGTATCTTTTAAAAATTACTAGGTTATGTTGTAATATAATGGCACTCACTCCATGATCTACATCATCGGGTTCCAGTTTATTACCGGCAGCCATTTGCAACATCTGCTCTTTTTATCCGCATTCCCTAGATCATCAGTTCGTTTGCCAAATATTATGTCTACCATTTGATCCAGTTTCCACTGGAAATTGCCTCCACCAGCTTCTTAATTAATTTTGTAACTGCACCCGTCGGTAAATTTCTTGGATGAGCTTTTCAATTCCCAGGAACAGATTTCGATTGGTTCAGATTCATGTATATGAAGTTGGCCCAAATTCTAACCCAAAAAAAAAATCGATGGCAATACTAAAATATACAGGCTTTGACTATAGGCAAGTGTCAGCCCAAAAATGTTTAAAAATACTCTATTTTGTATATACCAACCCAAAAATTATTCTGTCAACGAAAGAAAATCGGCCATGTTTTAATGTCAGCCCAAAATAAATCTGTCGTGATACTATCATTAAACAAAAATATTACTGTCAACCCAAAAAACTTAAATAAAACGAATGTATGTGAAGTTGGCCCAAATGTCAGCCCAAAAAAACGCAGTGGCAACACCAAACTATAATTTCTGTCACGTATGAACTGTCAGCCCAAAAAATCGTATATCACGACATTTAAATGATGTCAGCCCAAAAAAAAAATATTTCTCTATCACGTATGAACTGTCAGCCCAAAAAAATCGTATGTCACAACATTTTATTGTTGTCAACCCAAAAATTTAAATATTGCTACTTCTAAAAATTCAATATTTAACTAAAATAAAGAAGTTTTAGGAGAATGTGAGGCCAATTTAAGAACAAACCCATAACATTTAATGGAAGTTGAGATTTTCGGTGTTGGTCATCGGTCTTACTATGATTTTCGGACAGAACTGATTCTAGCATTTACGAGTAGGAAGTTTCAGGAGGTTGTGGTGGGGTCTCCATACCAAGAATGGCCGTTATTGGGCCGCTTTACGAACAACCATACTATTTAATGGAAGTTGAGATTTTCGGTGTTGGTCATCGGTCTCACTATGATTTTCGGACAGAACTGGTTCTAGCCTTTACGAGTAGGAAGTTTCAGGAGGTTGTGGTGGGGTCTTCATACCGAGAATGGCCTATATTCGGCCGCTTTACGAACAACCATACTATTTAATGGAAGTTGAGATTTTCACTGTTGGTCATCGGTCTTACTATGATTTTCGGACAGAACTGGTTCTAGCCTTTACGAGTAGGAACTTTCAGGAGGTTGTGGTGGGGTCTTCATACCGAGAATGGCCTATATTCGGCCGCTTTACGAACAACCATACTATTTAATGGAAGTTGAGATTTTCGGTGTTGGTCATCGGTCTCACTATGATTTTCGGACAGAACTATTTCTAGCCTTTACGAGTAGGAAGTTTCAGGAGGTTGTGGTGGGGTCTTCATACCGAGAATGGCCTATATTCGGCCGCTTTACGAACAACCATACTATTTAATGGAAGTTGAGATTTTCACTGTTGGTCATCGGTCTTACTATGATTTTCGGACAGAACTGTTTCTAGCCTTTACGAGTAGGAAGTTTCAGGAGGTTGTGGTGGGGTCTTCATACCGAGAATGGCCTATATTCGGCCGCTTTACGAACAACCATACTATATTTAATGGAAGTTGAGATTTTCGCTGTTGGTCATCGGTCTTACTATGATTTTCGAACAGAACTGGTTCTAGCCTTTACGATTAGGAAGTTTCAGGAGGTTGTGGTGGGGTCTTCATACCGAGAATGGCCTATATTCGGCCGCTTTACGAACAACCATACTATTTAATGGAAGTTGAGATTTTCGGTGTTGGTCATCGGTCTCACTATGATTTTCGGACAGAACTATTTGTAGCCTTTACGATTAGGAAGTTTCAGGAGGTTGTGGTGGGGTCTTCATACCGAGAATGGCTTATATTCGGCCGCTTTACGAACAACCATACTATTTAATGGAAGTTGAGATTTTCGGTGTTGGTCATCGGTCTCACTATGATTTTCGGACAGAACTGGTTCTAACCTTTACGAGTAGGAAGTTTCAGGAGGTTGTGGTGGGGTTTTCATACCAAAAATGGCCTTTATTGGGCCGCTTTACGAACAACCATACTATTTAATGGAAGTTGAGATTTTCGGTGTTGGTCATCGGTCTCACTATGATTTTCGGACAGAACTGTTTCTAGCCTTTACGAGTAGGAAGTTTCAGGAGGTTGTGGTGGGGTCTTCATACCAAGAATGGCCTTTATTGGGCCGCTTTACGAGCAACCATACTATTTAATGAAAGTTGAAATTTTCCGTGTTGGTCATCGGTCTTACTATGATTTTCGGACAGAACTGTTTCTAGCCTTTACGAGTAGGAAGTTTCAGGAGGTTGTGGTGGGGTTTTCATACCGAGAATGGCCTATATTCGGCCGCTTTACGAACAACCATAATATTGAGTCCAATGTAGAGGAAATCTGTGAACCGTAATTGGCAGCAACTCCTAATTAAAACTTCCTCGATTTTTATAGATTTTCAAAAATATTTCAAAATATAATAGTAAACAAAAATATTCTAAATATAATTTGATATAAAATCGGTTCAAAATCAAGCTAAAATGTTTTTCAGACAAATTGACTGATCGGTATTAAACTTTGTACGCAGTGTTTTCCAAAATATGGTTAAAACGGTGTTCTGGGAGTGGATACCTTTCGAAGAATATTTTTTGGTAAGTTGTATTTCTCACCTTACAAAACAAGTATGATGTATTCGAGAATTATAATGTGTACATTCGTTTTAAAAGAAAGTCGGTTGCTGTTTTTTATATATGTACTAGGTTTGCAAGTACAAACTGTGCTTTTTTCGGCCAAATTCAACTTTATTGAAAATATGATTGTTACAAAGTTTAATTATCGATATATTCGCCATTATCATCTATGGTCGTTTGTCATTTATCAGGTAGATGATGAATACTTTCGCGATAGAAACTTCTTTCGTGGTTTCGAAGCAAAATAGTCATGGAGCCAGTTTTGCACATCTTCAACTTTCGTGAACCGCTGGTCTTTCAAATATGATGACATCAATCTGAACAAGTGGTTAGAAGGAGCCAAGTCTACAGATGCAGTACGCCGCTTGCTGTAAAACCTCCCATCCTAAGGAGAAAATGAGTTTCTGGGTTGATTTTACTGTATGTGTACGAGTGTGTTATCATGCTGCAATATCACGTTCCGCCGTTGGCCCGTAAATTTTCTTTTTTCCTGCAAAGCATACCTAATTTGATAAATTGTGCCTGGTAACGTTTAGCTGTAACAGTTTGACCAGGTTCCAGAAGCTCGTAGTAAATGACTCCTTTCCAATCCCAACAGCTGATGTTCATGGCTTGCAACTGATGTTCATGGCTGGCTTGGTTCAGCCCATGGTATCCTGCATTAAGAATTGTCGTATAAAATTCACTTTTCACCACCCGCAATGATTTTGTGTAAAAAAATCTTTCTTTTGTACGGAGAAAGCAAATTTAGGCCCAATGTTACTTTTTGAATTTTGGTTTCCTCCTGAAGACAACCTCCTGAAACTTCCTACTCGTAAAGGCTAGAACCAGTTCTGTCCGAAAATCATAGTAAGACCGATGACCAACACCGAAAATCTCAACTTCCATTAAATAGTATGGTTGTTCGTAAAGCGGCCGAATATAGGCCATTCTCGGTATGAAAATCCCACCACAACCTCCTGAAACTTCCTAATCGTAAAGGCTAGAACCAGTTCTGTCCGAAAATCATAGTAAGACCGATGACCAACACTGAAAATCTCAACTTCCATTAAATAGTATGGTTGTTCGTAAAGCGGCCGAATATAGGCCATTCTCGGTATGAAGACCCCACCACAACCTCCTGAAACTTCCTACTCGTAAAGGCTAGAACCAGTTCTGTCCGAAAATCATAGTAAGACCGATGACTAACAGTGAAAATCTCAACTTCCATTAAATAGTATGGTTGTTCGTAAAGCGGCCGAATATAGGCCATTCTCGGTATGAAGACCCCACCACAACCTCCTGAAAGTTCCTACTCATAAAGGCTAGAACCATTTCTGTCCGAAAATCATAGTAAGACCGATGACCAACAGCGAAAATCTCAACTTCCATTAAATAGTATGGTTGTTCGTAAAGCGGCCGAATATAGGCCATTCTCGGTATGAAGACCCCACCACAACCTCCTGAAACTTCCTACTCGTAAAGGCTAGAACCAGTTCTGTCCGAAAATCATAGTAAGACCGATGACCAACAGTGAAAATCTCAACTTCCATTAAATAGTATGGTTGTTCGTAAAGCGGCCGAATATAGGCCATTCTCGGTATGAAGACCCCACCACAACCTCCTGAAAGTTCCTACTCATAAAGGCTAGAACCATTTCTGTCCGAAAATCATAGTAAGACCGATGACCAACAGCGAAAATCTCAACTTCCATTAAATAGTATGGTTGTTCGTAAAGCGGCCGAATATAGGCCATTCTCGGTATGAAGACCCCACCACAACCTCCTGAAACTTCCTACTCGTAAAGGCTAGAACCAGTTCTGTCCGAAAATCATAGTGAGACCGATGACCAACAGCGAAAATCTCAACTTCCATTAAATAGTATGGTTGTTCGTAAAGCGGCCGAATATAGGCCATTCTCGGTATGAAGACCCCACCACAACCTCCTGAAACTTCCTAATCGTAAAGGCTACAAATAGTTCTGTCCGAAAATCATAGTGAGACCGATGACCAACACCGAAAATCTCAACTTCCATTAAATAGTATGGTTGTTCGTAAAGCGGCCGAATATAGGCCATTCTCGGTATGAAGACCCCACCACAACCTCCTGAAACTTCCTACTCGTAAAGGCTAGAACCAGTTCTGTCCGAAAATCATAGTGAGACCGATGACCAACACCGAAAATCTCAACTTCCATTATCTAGTATGGTTGTTCGTAAAGCGGCCCAATAACGGCCATTCTTGGTATGGAGACCCCACCACAACCTCCTGAAACTTCCTACTCGTAAATGCTAGAATCAGTTCTGTCCGAAAATCATAGTAAGACCGATGACCAACACCGAAAATCTCAACTTCCATTAAATGTTATGGGTTTGTTCTTAAATTGGCCTCACATTCTCCTAAAACTTCTTTATTTTAGTTAAATATTGAATTTTTAGAAGTAGCAATATTTAAATTTTTGGGTTGACAACAATAAAATGTTGTGACAAACGATTTTTAGGGCTGACAGTTCATACGTAACAGAAACATTTATTTGTTTTTTGGGCTGACATCATTAAAATATCGTGACATACGATTTTTTTGGGCTGACAGTTCATACGTGATAGAAAAATATTTTTTTTTTGGGCTGACATCATTTAAATGTCGTGATATACGATTTTTTTGGGCTGACAGTTCATACGTGACAGAAATTATAGTTTGGTGTTGCCACTGCGTTTTTTTTTGGGCTGACATTTGGGCCAACTTCACATACATAATTTTGGGCCAACTTCACAGACGTATAAAACGAAATATGTAATTTAATTTTAATTCAGTATCTGATTAATTTGTGTATGACCCCTGAATATGAATAGCTTTTAAATTTAAGGATATACATCAGAGTATTAAACGACATAAACAGTTGTTGGGGAATCGGAGGTTTAAGAACTCCCCATAGTAATCATTCCGATGATGGTACCATTCAACGAAATATGTAATTGATTAAAATTCTGTATGGGATTAGCTTGAATATGGCCCCTTAAACCTCCAATTCCCCAACAACTGTTTATGTCATTTAATGCTCTGATGTATCCATTGACTTAAGAGCTATTCATATTTAGGGGCCATACTTAAATTAATTCAATACAGAATTAAAATCAATTACATATTTCGTTGAATGGTACTATCAACGGGATAATGACAAGTGGGGGCCCCTTAAACCTCCGATTTCCCAACAACTGTTTATGTCGTTTAATTGATGTGATGCTCTTTAACATAAGTTCTAATTATAGTCAAAAGTTATTTCTCAAAACAAACTGCTACTGAACAAATATGTATTATTCATTTCGATAATTTTTCATTTTTGATTTGATAGAATTGACATAACTATCATGATGGTTTGATAGTTTCACGACATATATTTTTCTGGGCTGACATTAAAATATGGTGGTTTTGCTGTGGTAACAGAATAAGTTGTTTAACATATCGGAAATACAAAATGTTTGGCAGATACTTGATGCAGTAAATGTTTGGATATTTTATAGTACCTTAATAGTTTTGGGGTTAACATTTTTCGCCCAACTTCAAATACATAAGGAACCACAACATACTGTTAAAGTTAGCCGAAAGTTTCCAGCCGAAAGATAATGCAGATAGTGTCTTGAATACAGCAAAAATCAGTCATGAACTCGAATTTAGGATTGGGTTACATCATTCGGGTGAAGGAGAAATTATTTCAGTTTATAGGAATTTAAAAATCGATACGAGCGAGAGTATAAAAAGGGTTTAAAAATAGTCAAGACACTATCTGCATTATCTTTCGGCTGGCAACTTTCGGCTAACTTTAACAAGGTAACCTTAACAACATTTTAAAGATTTGTCATTTTCCTATCTTAAATTTTTTCTATCACAATAGTTTCATTTTTTCACGACACTTGCATTAGTGTTGCCAACTTTTAAATCCGCCATTTTTTGCGCTAGAACTTTGGGCCAACTTCATATAGGTTTCAGATTCCGAGAAAATTCGTTTAGATTAGAGAGTCATTTGATGGAAGCGGAGTAGCCTAATATGCCTTCTTACAACATTTTATTTTGCTTGGACCATTTTGATAAAATTTAGCGGGCCATGATTTTCGAATGCCAGGATACGATTAGAATGAGTTGTGATTTCTGGATCATTCAATTAGGATTCCTCAGATAAGCCGTCATGTTGCATAGCACCATGTTGCATCGCACCGTGTTGCGTCATGTAGCATCGCACCATATCGCATGATTTAGCTTCATGTTGCATGATATTGCACCATTTTGCGCCATGTTGCATGGCGTTCCACGGTGTTGCATTATGGTGTGGGATGTTGTGGGTCATGTTGCTTGTGGTCCATCTTGTTGAGGTATGTTGTGTGACGTTCCACTATGTTGCGTCATGTCTGCTTGGAGCCTTCTTTAACATTATATTTAGCTTGAAATATTTTGATAAAATTTGGCGAGGCAGGGTTTTCGAACGCAAGGAAACAATTACAAATAGTTCTGATTTCTGAATAATTCATTTGGGAGTCCTCCGTACGGATCGTCGTCTTGCATTATGTTGCACCATGTTGCATCGTGTAACATTACGTTGAATGATGCTGCACCATGTTGCATCATGTTGTTAGATATTGCATCATGTTACGTTATATGTATCATGTTGTACTAATTTTCGTGATGCTACACCAGGTTCGCGATTTTGTACTATGTTGCGTCATGTTGCTACGTGTTTGCCTTGTGTTTTTCGTTAATTAGATACCTGGTGTTGTGTTCCATTATATTGCGAAATATTGTACCATGTTAATCGGGAAATTTATATAGATGTGGTTCGGCTGAGCCTCTATGTTGCGCCTCGTTCTACCATGGGGAGACGGATCAAAGGGCACGATTACGTAAGCCGTTTCAGCTATATTGTAGTTTTCCGCAGTGAGTAGTCTGTTGCTGTAAGTTTACCTAGATAGAACTAAGGGATGTTAAATGTTATTTTGTTAACACTATTTTCTGGTTTTTAATAGCTTTATGTGATACTGATTAACGTCCAGGTGATCTATGTATTTGCCATTACCTGCACAGTATGCGTTTGTTCTTTAAGCACTGCTGAATATTCGGCGATGGGTTATGCACCCACATAAATAGAGTTGCTGTATGTAGCATCTTTCTGCACTGCTTTGTAGCACTGCTTGCTACTAATATATTCGTACATGTCCTACTGATTCTTCCATTTCATTAAAGGGTCCTGACGCACAAAAATGTGCAAAAAAAATGTTTGCTGTCTGTCTGGATCTACCGATGATAATCCGAAGAAAGGCTTATGCGATTCGATTTTAATTCCGAGAATTGGAAAGCTTTTGGGATCTCGGTCTCAAGGGAATCGGGTACTTGTCATAAGAACTCACCCAAAATACCACCCGCGATTGCAATATATAGGGTTTTCCAATAGGAATGATATGATTTTTAAGTGACGTTTCGGCCATTTGTAATATGTCATGACCTGTCATTTTTTATTTCATTGTATTCAGTAATGTTTACAATTTCATCATGGTGAGATATACGCAAGAACCACGTTTACAAATTATTGAGTTGTATTATCAAAATAATCGTTCTCCAATTGCAACTTTTCGTGCGCTTTTGCCATTTTATCCCTTTGTGTTTAACTAACACAATTGTGCGAGTAGGGCAAAAGTACCATGTCAAAAATTTAACGCCATTACATACTATGATATTTTATTATTCACACAATTGTGTGGTTTGGACTTCAATTGAGCCATTTTTTTATTTTTTGGTTGAGAAAGGGTTATAGTCGTAATAATCGTCCAAGTGAATTGAAAATTTTGAGCGTTCATTTTCTTTACATCATGTTCAAGTGCCGATAAGACAAAAAAACGCTGGAAATAATGCAAATATTGCTGGCGTTCAGGCAAGTGTTCCTGAAGACCGCAATTTGTCGATTCCAAAACGTTCTCAAGAATTGGGACTGTCTCAAACCACAACCTGGCGGATTTTGAGAAAGGATTTGGGTTTGCATCCGTATTAAATTGTTCTCACTCAAGAACTGAAGCCATTGGACCACCGTAAACGTCGTGAATTTGCTGATTTTGCCTTGGAACAACTTGAAAACGATAACGATTTTTTAAGAAAATCATTTTCTTCGATGAGGCTCACTTTCATCTGAGTGGTGCGGTAAATAAACAAAACTGTCGATTCTGGTGCGAAGAAAATCCACAAATTATTCATGAAAAACCATTACATTCACCTAGATTGACAGTTTGTGGTTTTTGGTCTGGTGAAATCATCGGTCCGATATTTTTTTCGAAATGAAGCTGGTAACATCGTTACTGTCAATGGAGATCGGTATAGATGGATGATAACCAACTTTTTATGGCTGAAATTGGAAGAAGTTTATCTTGGCAACATTTGGTTCCAACATGACGGGGCTACGTGCCACAAAGTAAGTGCAGCAATTGAATTATTGCGAGAAAAGTTTGGAGATTCGATTATTTCAAGAAATTGTGATATTGAATGGCCTCCAAGAAGTTGTGATTTAACACCATTAGACTATTTCTTGTGGGGTTGTTTGAAATCATTGGTCTTTAGCAATAAATCAAACTCTCTTCAAGCTTTACAAGTCAATATTGAACGTGCTATTCATGACAAGCGACTTGATTTAGTGGAAAAAGTGCTCGAAAATTGGGTTCATCGATTTCGAGCCTGCAGAAGAAGTCGTGGAGGCCATTTGAATGACGGTTTATTTAGAGGTCAATTGTATCAATTGTACTTCACATTAAATAAAAACATTTTAATTTCCTTAACAATTAGTGTGTGTGTGTGTATGTGTTTTTTTTTAAAGAAATGATATCACTCTTATTGGAAAACCTTATACAAGATATTTCTTTACGATTTGCCCATATACTCATGTATTATATCGTTTGAAAATTTACCGTTTGGCGCTGATACTTAATTTTGCGTTTGTTGATAGATAGATGCCGTCTGTCCGTCTGTGTGCATGATAACTTGAGAACGGATAAAGATATCAACTTAATTTTTTCACTAAAAGTTCAAACAATTCATGGGAATGATCCCTATTGATTTGGACATTTCTGTGTTTATGGTGTTCGGAGATAGGTGGGGTTTTGTTAACCCCCCTCTTTAAAATTGATAGATTTTTTTTTATTTTCTATTCTATTTTGGTTTCATCGAGCATATGAATGTGGAATAAAAATTAATCTCGTCTGGAAGTGGGTTTGTGTAGTTGGTGTGGTTATGGGGGTGGTAGGAGTGGTGGTATGGGAGTTGGCGGGGGTGGGATGAGGCGTTTTGGGTTTGGTGGGGGAATTTTGATTTGGTGGATGAGGATTTGTGTGGGTGGTGCGTGTGTGTGAAAGTGGGTATGGAGGTGTTAAAGGGTGATAATATAGGTGGTGCGGTATAGGGTGGTGCGGTATAGGGTGGTGCGGGTGAGATAGTGGGTGGGGGCGGGGGTGGTAATAATGTTTAGATGTGGTGGTTTGTGGTTGATTGGGGTCAGTTGAGATATGGTGGATTGGGATCGGTTGGGCTGGGTGTAGATGGGGTTAGGTGGGTGTGGGAGTGGGTGGTCGTAGTATTTGAAATACGCAAATCACACTGCATAGAAGTTCTTTATAGGCAACAAAAATGCTTATAGAGTTCAGCTCTGAACCTTGCCCGTCTTTTTATTTGTGAGCTTACACCGTGTTACTCGGTTCATTAAATTTTTCGCTGAAAACCTTCGATCGATATATTCCCCAGGGAAAGCCTGCTTGTTCTAAAATTCTATTATATATAGTACAATTTTTTATAATCCTTTCTAATTCGTCTCTATACATACGACAAAATTTGACTCAAGGGAGTGCAACTCGATCATGAAACCCCGGTACCTGAGTGATCGCATAGGGGCACGTACGGAATACAACAATAAACACTGAACAATAAATTCGGCCCATAATTAACATCGGTGCTTTATTAATATGCAATAACAAACAACGGCTGGATACGGCGGAAGCACATACTTAGAAGCGTGTGCCTCTCAGGGGAGGCACCTTAATGCAAATGACAGAAATCGCTTATGAAATGATTCTATATAGCTAGAGGAATTATGATGGTACGAATTCTAGATAATTGAGGCATGTTCCAAACGCGAACAAACAAACGAAACGGAAAGTACTTTTAGCTATAAACATACAAAATGAAATGTTACTTTTACCGCTGGTATCATAAATAGCTGTTTCTGATAAAAGTCTACTCAAAAAATTGCTTTTCACAAATTAGAATTTAGTTCAATTTATAGTTTCGTGATTCGAGTTTTCCTTTAAAATTTAATGGATATTATCTGTACTTACGATTCCAAGTATGTTGTGTTTAAAGTATCGTTAGATTAATGTCACTCACCTAAAAATAAAATAAAATATAATAATTAGCAACCGTTCTGTAAAGCAGTGTGCAATAAATATTTATCATAAAAATATTTCATTCAACCATTTCTTTTATGTACTAAATTCGAAAAGAGTAAAATCTTTTACCATAGGACAAGGTTTTATGGGTTTTATATAAATAGTTTCGCGCTCAACCTGCCCACAACTGTACTGGAGTGGCGCTGCTATAAAGGAGCTAATCATTTATATAAATTTACTGGCCAATGTTGCACGATTTAAGAAACTTAGCCTGCTTGTTGTAGTTGGGACAATTTATTTATCATGCAGTGTGGCTGAGACCTTGCCCAGTGTAGAAACATCTAGCTCGATTGGATTCGATTGGATCCCCCTATCTCCCACCACTCGACTATTTAAATCACTTTGACTAAATTTTATCATAGGCGGTGGTTTTAGTACAAAGAATACCTATTGGAGATCTAGACTTACAACCTCTAAAGGTAAAGAGTTATTTAATGCAGACCGCGATAACACCACAGAAAATTAAACTCCGGCAGCCAAAGGGAAGGCTAAAGCTAATCCTAAATCTAAGTAAATTAGGATAAATAAGATTGCACCGAACTCCGCTTTTCGTGTCCCCTCGAACTCCTCGCTTCTGTTGTTTAAATAGTGTAAATAATACGTGTTTTGTAAATGAAAGTATTCCATTGGCTGTCAAGTAAATCGATTTTGGAATGTTCTTTAGGCAAATATATTAAGCGACCGTTAAACCGGCTACTATGGGATGGAAATTACTCCTTTTCTTGTATCCTAATATTGGCAGGTATTTAGCAGAGGAAATAAAAATATTTTACGTTGATTAGCACAACCAAATGGTATTTTTTGATATTCTTCATCTAACGCCTGTAGGCAGATACAAAAGCCCCGAGAGAAGTGAAATTCGATTTGCAAATGAAGCCAAATCAACACTTTATAAACCAAAATGTAAACTGCGGATTCCCGTGGTTCTCAACTCAACCCAAATTTCATATGCAATTACAGTTAAATACCTTGGCATGACCCACGATGCTAAGCTTAGAGAGAAAAACAACACCAAGAAGAACAAAGAAGAGTTTACCATTAAATATAGGAAAATGTACTGGCTTATGGGTAGAAACAATGAGCTCTCACTACACAACAAATTGCTTCTGTACAAGAAAATGCTAAAATAAGTATGAACCTATAGTACTCAAGTTTGTGGGTCTGTGCCAAGAAGACCAATGCCCAAACGATAAAATGTTAAGATACATTAAGAACGACAAGCTTCATATGGGCTTAGAGATGGAATAATGCAGCATCCGTCTTATGATGGACACCATTAATGAAGTGAGAAGACTCCAAAGACAGAAACCTGATAATTTTAAAATTAATTTTTTAATAACTTGTATGGAGCAGCACCAGCGCGGATATTGCAAGGCAGGAACCAGCATAAACAAGCTATAAAATATAAATTTGTTCAAATAGTTTCTCATCTAATCTTAAATCATATAAAACGACGTGCTGATCTAGGGCTCCCTGAACTAAAAAAAGCTGAAATTAAAAAGGTGGACTTAAAAATGGTGTTTTTATATGAAAAAATGGGGCCTTTTTTAAGTCACACTTTTAATAACTTTTAGTTAAATTCATTAGTTGAAATTTTGGAATGGCTTTAATTTTCATATTACAGTAAAAGCCCGATTATCTGCCATCCAATTATCCGGAACACTCAGTTAACCGGAATTTTAATTTTTATGATTTTTTTTACTTTTTTCTCTTTTTTTTCTCGTGTTGCACAGTTTCATTAATGTTAGAATTGATAGAGAGAGAAGAATTGTTTGTTAGAATTGTTTTTGGCACAGTTTCATTAATGTTAGAATTAGTTGAAAACTTGGAATGAATTTAATTTTCAAGTTACAGTTCATCCAATTAACCGGGACACTCAGTTAACCGGAAATTTCATTTTTGGAATATTTTTCTCTTTATTTTCTCTTTCATATGCATTTTTTTAATTCATATTGAAATTTTCAAGTGTTTTTTGAATCATGCATGAGTTTTTGACAGTTTCATTAATAAAAGCACTAGTTAAACATTTTGACTGGCTCTTATTATCATATTACACTCAGTTAACCGGAATTTTAGCTTTAGGAATTTTTGTTGCTTTTTTCTCTTTCTTTTCTCTTTCATAAGCATTTTTTAATTCATTTTGAAATTTGCAATTGTTTTTTGCACAGTTAGCATTAGTTGAAAATTTCGAATGGCTTTAATTTTCAAATTACAGTAAAAGCCCGATTACCCGGCATCCAATTAACCGGAATACTCAGTTAACCGGAAGTTTAATTTTTAGGAATATTTTTTGCTTTTTTCTCTTTCTTTGCCGGAGCATTGGGGTTTCACTGTAATATGAAAATTAAAGCCATTCCAAATTTTCAACTAAAAATGAGCAAGAAACAATTGTATATTTAAAATGAATAATAAAATGCATATGAAAGAGAAAAGAAACAGTAAAAGCAAAAAAAAATCATTCAACTAAAATTCACGTTAACTGAGTGTTCCGGTTAATTAGATGCCGGATAATCGGACTTTCACTGTAATTTGAAAATTAAAGCCATTTCAAATTTTCAACTAATGCTTTTATTAATGAAATTATGCAAAAACAAATTGCAAATTTCAAAATGAGTTAAAAATGCTTATGAAAGAGAAAAGAAAGATAAAAAAGCAAAAAAAATGCTAAAAATTAAAATTCCGGTTAACTGAGTGTTCCGGTTAATTGGATGCCAGATAATCGGGCTTTTACTGTTATACATTTTACGTTTTATTTCGATCTTAAACACACACATTTTATTTCATTTTCAAAATGACTTAAAAACACACATTTTATGTCACTTATAAACACACTCCTTAAATCAATTTCAAAATGACTTATGATATACATTAAAAAGTCAGCTTTTTTTATTTCATTTTCATTACAGATTTTAAGTCAATTTTAAAATGCAATAAAAACTCTGGTTTTAAGTCCGAATACACTATTTTTAAGTCAGCCTTTTTTAATTCAGGGAGCCCTGATCAAGTATTTTTCATGGCAAAGGTGTAAGAATAGATGAATGATGTGAATGAAAAATTTGATTTGCGTTCAAGGACACTAACTGTATTTCTAGCATATTTGAAAATAGAATTCTAGGGTTGCATACATTGTTGGTTATAAACTAATTAAATATAATTGTGTCAATACCATTAATTGAATTTTAATTTAAATGTGAGGTACATTCACCAATAAAATACAAAAATACTTGTACCCTCTTTGCTAATTGTTAATTCCGATCCTATAACAGGTGAATTAAATTACACGTAATTTGGTTTTCCGTTGTTATGTTTTTCCCACTAAAACCAAAATTATAATTGGGTCAGTATTACAGTCGAAAAACTTTTGCATATATCGAACTGTATTTAGGTTATCGGGCTAGTTTATTGGCAAAATATTTTAATTGTTTGTCAAAGTTTGGTCTTTAGTTGATTGCTCCATTGTTTAAGATTTTTGAACAAAAAGCAGGCCTATATTTTGGCGTATGGTACTAAAATTACTAGAATATTTTCCGCCCTAGGGTGAGAGGTGATTTTTGAATGGCGATAGTCAAACAATTTCCAATCGCTCCGCACCTTTTTAGTGTGGTGTAGCAAGAAACCCGAATAACAAAACGAGAGTGGAAGTCCCGCGGTGCGTCTCTTCCAGCTACAGGAAAAAGTATCATTCAAGGAATCATTGGGACGTTGTAAAAATTTAAATAAAAAAAAAAATTAACCGCAATATAATTTATAACATTGTTTTGTAAAACTAATTAAAATGTATTGTAACGTTGTTACTCGCAAAAACGAAATATAAATTAACAATTAATTTTTTTGTTTTGTAAATTTGCAATAAAGTAAAAATATAATTTATTCATTTACATTTTATATTCAATATAATGCAATTTGATTGTATATAAACTTTATGGTCATTATGTTCACGACCAAACACAATAAAAGTTTTACAAATTTTTTTTTTGGAAATGGCTCGCTTTAATATCTGGATTAATTCAGTTGCATATGAACTTCGTTATTGAACAAGCACAGTTTATGCAAAATTTATGGTGCAAAAGAATACAATGTGAAATTTGGTGGGTCTAACCATTTATAAGTATGGTTATATAAAGCGGTGACTCCTAAAAATCTGCGAACTTGTCAAAGAACCGTTATTGGATGAGAGTATGCTTCAATCGTAGCTTCATTAGCAGGGCTTTCAGCACACCATCTCCAATTGCAGATCAGCAACAATGTTTAGACGAAGATTTGAGAGTGTAGCTCTTAGTATACCATGCGATGCAACAACAGACATGTATGGTTTGTGATGCATTGCAGCAACTGAATGGCACGACTGTGAATTGATACAGCAGCCATCCAAGCTAGCAAAGGTCAAATTATTCCGGGACCCCTAGATAAACATGATTTTGTCAAGACGCAAACACTGTCCTCCTTCATACCTAAAGATGTTGAGAGTATGTTGTGAAGATGCATTATTCTGGATTACACTTTCGCTGGACAGTTGTTTAGCAGCTTCTTTTGGAAAAACACTCGAGCATACTGAGAAGTGAAGATGAACTTTTTGGAGACAACTTCAAGTCAAAAATTGACTCCAAGATAGAGCTGTTAACGTGGCCGCTATGTAATGGTTTTCATGAAGCACGGGAAACAATGGAGTTTAATATTCGGACAATTAAGGAAAGTTTCGGATCCTTTACCCAAACAAAGAAATTCTAGAACGGTTGCCTGGTATTTCAGTAAATGTCTTTGCGACAATTTCTATTTCAGCATCTCGTCTACTTTTACGCCGTTTGTTATTCATTAATCTTCATGTTCAATGACCTGGCTCAAATAATTATAAACTCATGTTACTAATTTAGGCTTATAAGTTTTTGTTATGGTTTGCTAAAAACTTTTCCTCTTTTCGAAGGTCGTGAAAATAATAGTTAAATCCATCGGAACCATCGAGGTTAAATTTCTTTTCATCAGAGAAAACGAGACGTTTTCATTTTTCAGCCCACGTCATATGTAGCCTCGAGAAATGTAATCTTTTAGTATGGCCCGGTTTTCAGCTGCAGATGTTGCCTCAACAGTTCGGCCTTTGTTGTTTAAGCCATATTTATTTGGATTTTTTTTTTATAAAATTGAGTATTACAGTCTTACTTCTTCCTATTTTATCTGCAATTGCTTGTAGAGAGTATTTTTTCGCGGTAACTTTTTTCGAAAAATATTATTTAATTTAAGTTTAAATTTTCCAACAATTCCACTTTATCGATAACTATGGTTGTTCCTATTCAAGTGAAACAAACGAAAAATATACTTTTTAAGAAAAAACAAAATAAAATAAAATTCTTCTGACCTACTAAATTATTTTTACTTAAATATTTTGCCAATTTGAACAAGTACAGTGTGTTCACCCAATACAACTAGAAGCGTATAAAACCAGTTTTATTTCAGTAAGCAAATTTCTAAAGCCTTAAAATTATGTAATTATTTAGGAACATGAAGCAATAAGAACAAAAGGCAAATATGGCTGAATTATGTTTTGTTAAATACAGAACATTAGAAATTTTGACGAGTTAGGCCTGAACATACAAATATTATAACAACATACAATGTTTTCTTTGTTCACACAGCCTAATCCTTTTCATAAATGCTGCAAGCCATGTAGAAGCATTATGTCTTTAAAACATAATGTTTTAACAAGAAAAAACCATGTACGTAGATGTAACATATATTAAAATTACAAGTAATGGGTGGATTTTTTACAACAACACAGCATAGAAAATATATGTATTTTTATGTTATCTCATAAAATATAAAATTATGTATCATAGTGAAAAGTCTTACATAATTTACACAAACATAATTATTTTTTGGGTTTTTTTTAGTTATTCGATATTTTCTATTATTATTATTTTTCTATTGTTATTGCATGTAGCATAATCATAGGTGTGTCAAAGGTTAAATAAAATAGATAATGAAACGTCTATTTTTCAAGTTTAATGGCTATGGTGAGATTATTCATATGTGGAATCGAATCTACAAATGCTTATAGTACATAAAAAATTTTATTGTCTCAGATAGAAAAAAGACACAAACTGTTAAATCATTTGTATAAAAATTTAAGCTCGTAGGAATACTGTTAGTATGAAATTAATTTAATTGCGTTCACATGCTGATGATGGTAATTGCAATTGTTGTCCCGCGGTGTCTCAGCGTAACGCTGAATGAAACAGGCGATGTAAATGTCTTTCAATAAGGATGCTCGATTTTTATGGCATTACGTATAGAATATAAAGACGTTCAAATGTTTGCCGTGTCTTTGCTGCGGGTAGCACGTATTCGGGAGGTCCAATTTTTGATGACTTTGTCGTGTAAAGGTCTGTGATTTAAGATATCCCTAAAGAAAGAAGTCTAAAGACGTTAAATCGCACGATCTAGGTAGTGAGTTCACATCGCAGACGCGCGATATACACATGCCCCCAAATTGCTCGTGCAAAATGTACATTGTGGCATGCGTTATAGCGCTGTCCTGTTGGAACCACGTGTCGGTATCCATATCATCCAGTTTAGAACACAAGAATTTGCTTGCCATCGATCTGTATCGTTGATGGTTATGGCAATGCCAGTTTCGTTCAGCAGGCTTTTCGGCCTTCAACGTGTCGTTGACGTACGGGTGTTGGCCGGTTGACTCGAATTTGGCCACTTGACGTCGAATAGTCGACAAATAACGTGATACGCGTGATACGTGAAAAAGTGAAGATTTAAATACGTAGTTCAAAGCTTTAAGCGTTCAAGGTGATAGGCCAAACAACACTAAACAGTTCTAAACAAGTTTGGCAGATGTTCTTACAACGTTGCTTCCATAACCAAATAAATTTCGAGCATCCCTATTGAAAGACTCTTTAGTATAAACATGCAGAGGAAGTTAGATTTTTAGTCATGGACACTACATGACACGGTGTTACGACTTTTTTTTGTTGTCATAACACGCATTTTCCCACTTATTATCATTCTGTTTAGTTTACTTCTATGATGAATCTGACATTGTAACGGACAGCACTGCCACCTGGGTTCGAACACGTGGTAATGTTGCTGTACTAAAATATTTTAATAATTTTATATTTATTTCTAAAAATGTGTAATTTATCAAAAAATGTATATTCTGATTTTTCAAACATATAATTTATTTACGACTTTGGTTTTGATTAGTTATATAGAATGAATTGCTAAATTTATAAGGGTTCGGTGTGATAAAAGGGGGAATTCCGTTCTGTGTCGGCATGTTATTTGTTTCACGCATCCGATTTCGGAACCGGCGCTTGCGCCGTTTGAGTTCGAACGGTTGCGTGCACTAGGGCACCTCACTCAGTTATAATTATGGTGTTGTTCGTTCCTCAAGTTCCGGCTGACGATATTCGGCGGAACATCCGGGTTTTATTTATTATTTGCGTTGATTTTTTTTCTTCAAGTTTCTGTGTTCACGGTGTAAACCAGGAACATCGTAAGCCTCAAGCCTTACGAGCCTTCGCACTTTTCACTGAGAATGTAGCTGGCAAAAATCACCGTGTGCGGCCTCTACGATGTTTAGTGAAATCTGCAGGATGACAGTAGCCATCCTGTAACAACGGCGAGTTATTGTCATTGATTTTCACAAAAAATCGTCAAGTCAGAACTCTATACAAATGAGAACTGTAAAATCAGAATGCTTGAAGAATATTGATGATTATTGCTCATTAAACTGATTATTAATGACGAAGTTTTAATAAGAGATAATACAACTTTATTTTGATTGCAACTTTTATAAAACTGAACGGAAACTGTTGTTTTAGGTGTAAAATATATTACACCACAGAAATGCACATGGTTTAAATTACCACAAAAATGTTCTCTCTTTTGTAAATATATATTAGTACAAGTCTTTCTTTATTTACTTTCTAAATTTTTCCGTAAAATTATTTTTATAAGTTGATTTTGAGTTTGCTTTGCTTGTTGTATTTTACAATCTGAGAAAGTCTTATCTAATGATGGTCTTGCGTCTCATTCTATTTGGTATGTCTCTCTGTTCCGAAAATCTCTCTGGTCGTTAGTCTCTGTGTCATTCTCTTGATTATGCCTCGCACGACCCCGTATCTTTGATAATCTCTCTTGTCGTTGGTCATTTTTCTAATTCTCTCTGGCATGTCTCTGCATTGTTTCGTAACTGTGGTACTCCCTCAAGTAAAAAATTACAGTAATCATGGAAAATGTTGACTTCGAGATTTTTACAGATTTACCGGTCGCTATATCACCGAAGTCAAAAAAAGTACCTTCGCTAATCCGATTTCCCTGTGTTGGACTATCGTGCAGCGAGATTAAACAATTTAGACATATTACTTATACATCCCAAAAGCAGACCTTGAATTATCTTAGAATCTTGCGAAATTCGAAAAACCTTAACCAAAATATCCTTAACGACAGAGAGAAATCCAATTCTAACCAATTACTGATCCCAAAATGTTCTATTCTTACGCTCGTAATAATATGACTAATACCTCGGGTAATTAAATGTCACCCAAGTTTATTAACAATTTTTCCGTATAAACAACAGATGGTTGGAACGATTAATAGATCAATTTTCATTGCCTATTTTTTGTCTCTCCTTCTTTTTTCTGCAATATTTAACTAAATTTCTACTTTTACATATCAGTAGATAACCTAACAAGTCGAAATCGATCGAGTGATTTTTTAAACTTTTTGAACAAATTTTTAAATTAAAATATTCCAAGTGTTTAATAAAATGTGTTTATTAAAAAAAAAAACAAATCAAATAATTTTGCCACAAACCGTTCTAGATCAGTTTTCCAAAATATAAGCGGAAATGGTGATTTTTGATGAAAATCCAATTTTTAACAAATATTCGGCTCTTGTACAGCCCAGATTTACAGATTGATTTGGATCCAACTTCATACCTAATCTCTTTCTCTCTAGCGTTCACATCCCATGAAGGGATTTTCCCGCCTGCACTATGGTCCTCCAACCATCTCAATCCATCGCTCTCGCCCTCCAGTTTCAACACCCTACTCTACGTTGGTCTTGTTCGACGTTGTCACACGAGCAAAGTCGGGGTCTTTTTTCACGACACCTACGTACAGGTTGTTGGAACACTTTATTAATCATACGTTGTTGTGGAGATCTTGCAACGAGGCCGAGCCGTCTAACTCGATTGGATTTGATGAATCCGATGATGTCGCTACCTCCGGGAAGTTGCTTTTTCTCGTGGTTAGCCAGCAACAGTGTTATGATTGCTGTATAGAGAACTTGCACGTGAATTTTGCCTAAAATCCGTCAACCGGAACTGACAGCTTCCATGGGAGCTTTTTCTTTTTTTCTACTGGAAGTAAGCCGCAATAGGACCTTTTTTATTTTATGCATGAATTTTGAGAAGTTTATTATTTGCGAGAAAAACGATTATAAACTAATAGATTCTATATTAATTTTCCAATAATACCGACCAACATTTAAGCGGAAATTACAATATTTACCAAAAACCAGTTTTTCAGTAACAAATCTGCCCCTATACAGCCCAGATGGACTTCATATTTAAGCATTTTTCATATATTGGGAGATCTCAGTGGTTTTTGGCCGAGATCGGTCCCACGAAAGTGGCAGCTTCCAATGAAGCGTTTTAATTTCTTGCAAATATTTTGGAAAGTATCTCAATTATGAGAAAATTGGCTATGCACTAAAAAATTCTAAACTAAATTTGCAACAATACTGAATCAAATCAGGTTTTTAAAATTTTTCAAACAAAACACTATTTTTTGTGTAGCAATCAATCAGCATCAAAATTTTAAACCTCGAGTTTTTTGATTGACTTTTGTTGTCCTCTCTACCGCCTAGACGGAATAATTGATCAGGGTGAAACTATATGCTTAAGATTTTTCTACAAATTAAGAGATCCCAGTAATTTTTGGCCGAAACCGTCCCATCGGAAGTGGCAGCTTCCATAGGGGCTTTTTGTTTTTTTTTTTTGCAAATATTTAATTTTGAAAAGTTTAGCATTTTCGAGGAAAACAACTATTAACTAAAACATTTTAAATTAAATTTTCCCAGACGGAGTGATTGATCGGGATGAAACTTCATATTTAAGCTTTTTTTTACAAATTATAAGATCCAAGCGATTTTTGGCTGAAATCGACCCATCGGAAGTGGCAGCTGCCATAGGAGCTTTTCTGGTTTTTGCAAAATATTTTAAAATGCGATTAGTCATCGGCTGAGTAACAAAATTCAAGGTACATATATTGAAGTACATTTAATTACCCAACGTATTAATCAAATTATAGAAAAGGGCGGGGTCTGTAATTGGTTAGAAACGAATTCCTCTCTGTTCGTTAAGGATATTTTGGTTGAGAAATATTGATTTTTGAATTTCGTAAGACTCTAAGGTATCTAAGCGTCTGCCTTTAGATTGTATATGTAATTTGTCTAAATTGTTCAAGCTAGCTGTATGATTTTCTAAAGTTAAATGGTTATGAAAAGTTGATTAATTGGAACCAGATAAATGTTCTTTAGCTCTACATAACTCCAAAATTGTGCCCAGTCTGGCCAATATAGGAGAAACTACAATCATTGCGATTAATCCTATAAACACGAGACTTGGAAAGGTCGGAAGTACCGACATAAAATGACCTCATGAGCGAGATTGCATTGCAGTTATTAGAATTCTAGGTGCACTGTTACCAGGCAGTACTCTTTAATACGTCATTAAATTTATTTATGTTTAAGTGTATTTGTTTTCTGAATTATAGATGGCGGATATGTTCGTAAAAACTTATAATAAAAACATGTTACGACTCACTGGCCATAACACTAATCTCTTTTATTTTTTCACTTTCAAATTTTTATTTTTCCATTGATAGTTTGAAAATGCATTTTACTCATGGCACTACCATCTGTGTGTAAGTAGCAATACTAGAGGTTGATTCTAAGGGAATTAGTCGTGATATTTTTGTATTATGTAACGCCAAACGCCGAGTAATTTGAGAGCGAGACCAATGTACACCTTGTGCGTGTGTGCGAAGCGATGAGGAGAGGTTATATAGGAGAGTTTATTTTGTATGTTTCTTGTTCGAATCAATAAAATTGATGTGCACGAAAACAAAGAAAAAAAGAATCTTTTTCGGTTGGTGCGAGAATTGGTTTTTTTTGGTCATTCTCGTTTTGGTTATTAAAAAATTAAGTCAAGTTGGTGATAAACATACAGTCGAGTCAAGTTTTTTTATAAGGGAGTCTTTTTTTTTATTCTGGCGGAACCGAACGCCAAAATAAAAAAAAGACTCCCTTATAAAAAACTTGACTAGTTTAAGTAGTTTAAGTGAGATGAAATATATTGTACAAAAATTTAAGTTATATAAAATGTTAAGTACACAAGTTTAAGGTATATAACCTATATATTTTTTTTGGTTGTCAATAACAAAATCAGTGAATATATAAGTTGTTATTTTTAATGGGGCTGTTATTTACGGAAACAGCATAACGAGAATTCGAACAATGCAGTTTATTCTTTAAGATTTTTGATGGTGGTTTGGTGATTAACGGATTAGTATGACGGATTAGTATTTGAAGTTGTGGGTCGTGTGCATTGTTTAATGGCAAGTGAAGAACGCTGCAACAACACCCAAACGCCTAACAGTAAATTATTTACAAGTGGCCAGTTGAGGCCACTTCAACATTTTGCGGTTTTGCCGAGCAAACGCCCAACCGAATTTTTGTTTGTGTTTGATTAAGGCGGACAACGCCCAATAATATTTACAGGTGGCCAGGCTAGTTGAGGCCATCTAATCAATTCAACGATTTTAGCAAACAAGCCTAACGATTATTGTGAATTTTGGCGAGAAGAAGCCCAACAGTTATCTTTGGTTTAGGCGAATGACTCACAAACTTATTTTACGGTTAGAGCGAGCCCACGCCCATCAAATTACTTGCAGGTGGCCAGTTGAGGACACTTCAAATTTGTGGTTTCGGCGAAAGTACCCCCAACGGTATCGGTGAAAAGACGGCAACGTACGGGTGACCAACCGGGTATTCGTTTGTATTGGTATCGGGGAAATTCTCCGCAATGCACAAAGGGGCCAACCGGCCATCCGGTATCGGGGAAAAGCCCCGCAACGTACAGGTGGCCAGCCGGCCATTTGTTTTATTGTTATCGGGGAGAGGCACCGCAAACTAACAATCAATGCGGCAGTGAGGACGCCACCGCAGTCACTCTACAGGGTGACCTTGATGAAAGTCCAAGGTACAATTTTTTTATTTTTCTTGTTAAATTTTTCATATTTTTTTTAACTTTCATTTTGATTTTTTCCAATTTTTTTTTAATTTTTACTTGGTAATCGAGCACCGAATCACGGTGTTCGTGCACGCGGTCAGGGACACATATTGGTTTCGTTCCCAAATTATTCGGCCATTTAATTTGGTAATCATATTTGTGGATTTGTCCGAATTTTTACCGTTTTGGTATCCGCGACCATCTTCTTTTTTTTGGTAACTTTTTGTTGTTGTTTATTGATAAAAAACCGCACAGCGTATGATTCCTGGCCTTCGGATTTTTTTCGTTTTTCTTCTTATTCTTTTTCGTCGGCATCTACTTATTTGATTACGTTATTCACCTTGTTATTTTGCTTTTCAGACTTATCTATATAAAATGAATTACTTCATTTTTATACGGGTCGGTGTGGTGAGGAAGGGACTTTCATTCTGTGCCGGCACCATATTTACAGGCTGGGCTTATCACTCCCCGTCATCCTCTGGGCAGGACATCCACGGTCGGAGTGGCAAGTCCAGCATATGTGTCATGTAAAATCTACTTGATATTCCCGGGGCACTCCACTAGTGTTGAGCTGTCAGAGTGTGTATTGTGGGAAAACCGCTGGGGGTCTCACCGGGTGAAGAGAGGCCTGGTCTGTTGAAGAGACGTTCCTACTCTCTAATGCTGCTTCGATGTGGCTGGGTATCGGCCTTTCGGGTTCGATGCGTCATTCGGGAGGGTCTCTTTAGCAGACTGGGTGCTTATCACTTGGTAAGATCCGTTCGCAACCGGATGGACCCACTGAGTTATGATTAATTTATATCACGTTCCTCAAGTTTCGTTCGACATATTCTGGTCGACCTACCTTAAATTCAGTTTTTAATTTACTTTATATTAAATGTTTCCATTCGCAGGTCTCTAATTCCTCACGACCCATGCCATTACCCTGAGATCTAGCCGAAAAAACAACACCGGTACAGAGGCCTCTGCGTGCTTAGTTGAAGACCGCGGGTTGGCTTTGAGTCCGTAACAAACATTATGATGGGAAATATTACTTAGTAAACAAAGTTTACGTATGTTTTCACGTTTAATGAAATGATAAATACATAGTTTATCAATAATGTAATAAATTATTTCTTAACAATTAATAATCGATCGAATTATAATTTTTAATTGTGATTATTTCAGAATTTACTACTTTTTTTACCACAAATGACGTTTCGCGAAAACAAAAATAGAAAAAAAATTCAATATACTGCCATCGATAGTCAAAGATCGGAATCATCAACATAAAATAACGTCATATAGGAGAATTTTTAAAGCAATGAGGTCATTAGTTTAGCACTGAGTGACCATACTTCATATGGGTGAAAACGTAAATACAATTTGGATTTATTTGGTTAATTTTGTTACGACCATTCTGTCGCTAACAATTTTTCTCAGTTGCAAAAAATTTTCGTTGCCAAAATGATTTGTCATTTTGGTGATTACATCCCCCATCTATGCTAAATATTTACTACTTGTGTTTGTTATGGGTTTGAGTCTAAGGAGTAGCCCAAAAAAATCGTGTGAATCGTCTGTGTTAATTTCTTGTTTTACACGCCCCGCGCGATTGTTAAATAAAGGGTGATGAGCGAGACCAATGCGCATCGAGTGTGTGCGAAGTAAAACGTTCTAGAAAAATGTTTTTCTTATATGCTTCTGAAAAACAGTGAAGAAAGACAATTCTTCTAGAACGTTTTGCGCGTCGTTTTCGGTGCGAGAATTTTTTCTTGATTCAGTCTGGTTTGGAAAGTTATAAAGAAAAAGTCTAGTTTTTGATGTTGACTAAAATAGAGTCTTGTTTTGAGTTTTTTTGTTGATAAATAAAGCTAAGTTAAATTATAAAGTATATAAATAAAACTGTTATAAAAAAATTGATAATATAAAAAAGGGAAATGAAAAATAATAAAGGATAAATTTGTGACATATTGAAACTATTAAACAAATTAGATTTTTTTTTATATCGTGCTCATTGGTGTGGTAAAGTTCATTGAGTGGTGTAAGAAGATTGCATCAGCAATTGTTGGTAATTTTGTTTGGTGGTACAAAGTTTTTTTTATAAAACGTTTGTTGCAAGTAGTACAAGTGGCAGAAATACTTTTTTGGCGAGTCAACGCCCAATGATTTATTTATGGGCGGCCCTTTCGTTTTTTAAAATCGACGGAGGCTGTAATTTGGTACGTGCACCATATTGTCGACACGAGGCGTGGTATAACCTGAGCTACGATTTTACAAAGGGGGCCGTAATTACCAACGGTACCACAATTATTATCGGTTAACGTATTACTCACGTATACCTTATATTTCAACGTGGCCAGGTGAGGCAAATTAATTTTTATTTTCGGTTTGGCGAGCCAACGCCCAACGATTGGTGTTTATGGCGTACGGCGAGACAAGGCTCCACCGTTTAGGCGGACGATCAAGGCCATTTGGATTCTTCGGTTTTGTGGGCAGCAGTAGGTGATCTGCAATTAAGACAAACAAACGCTTAACGGGTAGAGGCCCCGCCACATATGGGTGGTCAACCAAGGCTACTTCATTTAACAACGGCGTATTTACGGTTAAGGCGAGCAACGCCCAACGGATTTTGGCGGCCAGTTGAGGCCAGCCGTAATATATTGTTGTGGAGGCCAACACAGTTAAAGCGGAGGACGCCCAATGAAATTTTTTTGTATACCACCAAAAGCAAAAAGGTCGCCTAACGGTCCGGGTAACTGGAGTTGCCTGTGGCATGACGCCACATAGGCCGCAACCCATTCTTGGTATCGGTGAAAAACACCGCAACGGTCCGACAACGGTTGCATCACCTGTGGCAGGATGGCCACCCAAGGCCGCAACAGTTTATTTTATTTTTATTATTTAAAAAAAAAAACAATAATTTTTAAGGTACGATTTTTTTTATTTTTTTTTTGTTAATTTTAAATTTTTATTTTTCCAAATTTTTAAATTTTTTTACCTTTATATAAAATTTTTGTAATCGAGCGCCGGATAACGTCGCGCGCTCGTTGCGTATTGGTCTCGTTCTCTCCCGTAGTTCCTTGTGGGAAGTGGTCGTTTCTTTTTCTTTGCTTTTTTTTATTTTTAATAACCTAAAAAAATGAATACTTAATTTTCTTCGGTATGGGTATGATGAGGGGGGAATTCCCATCTTGTGTCGGCGTAAGGTGTGTGGTCCCTTGGTGCACGCATCCGGATTCGAAACCGGTGTTTACCGTGTGAGTTCGGACGGATGCGCGCACCGGGATAATTAATGACAAATCTATTTATGAAAAAGGAAGCGGAACAGGTCATTATATTATTGCATTGGATATTTTGGTGAAATCCCAGAATTGAGCATAAACTATAAAAGTATATAAAATGTAATATCCCAAAAATAATTTTTATTATTATTTTCCAAATTATAGTTTCAGAATACAATATATTTTATTGTTATATGATTTTAATTTATACAACAGTCATGTTTTTATTGTCGTGTATAGTATAAACCTTGTTATCCGTTTGATCTGATATACCATACTAGACTTATAACGTCAATTTATAAATTTTAGTGGATTCCAGGAAATCAACTATTTTTATAGCATTCAATACATTGTTGTTGTTGTTATTTTGTAATTTCTGATTCCACATAAAATCAAAATTCTATATCCTCTCATCCTTACACATAGTTTAAAATGTACAAATGCAGCATTATATATACTACATGTGCAAAATAAAAACGATTATTTGAAATCAATGATACGTACAATGGCAAAAAATATAACTAGATATTCATGAAATAAAAGCGTCCCAAATTATACACCAAACCAACCAAAAAACATCCTCCGAGAACCAAAGTTGTATGATAATATTATATTGAAACTATTATACATAGTTTATATTATGTGATGTAATAAAACTGCCAACAAAAAATAAAAGTTGTTGAAATCTTTCGAGGGCAAGTTTTTTGTTGTTTATTATATATGGGAGGGGGGCAAACTAAAAAGTTTGTAGATTAAACCGAAATTAGGTATAGACGGAAATTTTGATTGGTTCACTCGTTTGGTTTATGTTTATATTACATAATATTATGTTCCAGATAATGATTATTTTATGATGTTGTTTATATTCTGAGAACGATAAATTTATTTTTTGCACATTGATTTTTAAAACAAATAAAATTTTATTGTACGATAATTAATCAGAAAGTTCAAAAAATATAGCTTATAATTTTTCAATAAAAACTTAAAATGGAAAATGCGAGTGAAATACTAAGTATCTACCACTATGAAAAAACTGAGATTGATTGGAATAAGATTCGCACCAGAACATAATTGATTATGTGGTGTTGTAACGTTATTATGTACTATAACGAGGGTGTTAGCCATGAGTGGGTCGCGAAAAAAACGAGAGGATTCAGGATATGGAACAACTGCACCTACCATTCTGCACACACACTTACCTCTACATCCTTAATTCACTGTTTATCGTCGCATGATAAAAAAAATAACCACCAGGCGAAAACCACAAACGAACATTAATAGTGTTTGGTAACCGAAAGTATATTCTACGCACAATACTCAACATCAACTGACCAACATTTTTCAGAATTGTTCATTTTTATAAACAGATAACAGAAAAGTAAAAAAAATTTTTGGTTCGGACTAACACCATACTTTTGTTTCCATAGCGTGGTCGCACAACACGAAACCAGCTTTTCCCGCGAAAATAATTTTTATTTGCAGAAGTGTTTGTTTGCCTAACACGCTATGTCAGGGGAGTTACACCCTCCAACCTTGGAACGTCCGATGTTCAATGACGTTGGTCGACGTTTCAAATCGTGGGGACGACCTACACCCATGAGATAGTATGAAGCAGCCAGGCACAACTATCAAAACTTCACAACACTAGTCCGGGTTTGGTTTTGATTTCAAGGCCGTAAATCGTTTGAGTGATAAATACCGAGTGATTTGTTATGAATGTCTCTAAGCTCGAAAGCTTAGAGCTCCAACGCATTTGTGTATAACAGCCTTTTTATACTTTGGGCGCAACTTAGCAGACACCTTGTTAATTGCATCACTTTTGGTGTAATTTTTAACAAATACAATCTGGCCTACTTCATACGTGTGAGGCCGAGTTCTTAAATTATAAAGTTTGCTGTTTTTTCATACGCTTTTCTTAAATTGCTGATTACATGTTTTTGGGCCAATGTTAGTCTATCCATTACAGTCAGCTCAAAATCACGATCATCCAGCGAATGAAGTTGGCGAAGAATGTTATACTGTGAGCCGTGGCTGATATTATATTGATGGAAAGTACGGAAGTATCGAGAAAATTTGGTGCTTTCGTAAACCACATTCCGAAGCGCCCGATGGTTCTCTTGAACATATGCCCTGCAGATAGCAAAGTGTGATTAACGCGTTCGCTTGCATTAGCTTGCGGATGGTACCGAGGTATTAACTGATGGTTAATGTCGTGCTTCAACAAAAGATTGGCAAATTCTGTTGACGTGAATTGTTTTGTGTTATCGCTTACAATTGTTTCCAGAATAGATAAAATGCTAAAACGCGATTTTCTAGATATTTGCAGACATTTTTGAAAGTAGTATTGGTTCTAAGAAAACAAATTTGGAATGTTTGTCGAGTACAATGAAGACTTAACAGTTCCCATCTTTAGATCGAGTATACGGGCCAAAGAAATCAATAAATAGTTGCTGGAATTCACGCTTTGCTTCGTAGAAATTTCCCATCGGAGATTTTGACAACTTATTAGACGGTTTGCAGGTCATAAACATCCCGGATCAATCCTCACCAATAATATATGCGTTGTATAATCTCCAGTGTTTTCTTGAATCCAAAGTGGGCAACATTTGGGGGACAATGGGCATTTTCCAAAATATTGCCAATGTATTTCGGGATTAGAGTTTTCAAATTGGAATATCTGAGGAAGGTTGACTTATTGAAAATTACCATGGTTTATAATAAATTAGGTTGTCAATCACCTTCAAACTTTTATAACTAAAGGGATTATGGATTAACATTTTTAGAAGTTCTAGATATTCTGGATCATCATCAAATTTGTCAATTTTTAACTCACCTGAAGATTCGCAATTGAGTTTGTCATCGTTATTTTCACTGGAGAGATCAAAGGTATGGACAGAGCATCCGGCACATCGTTATCCCGACCTTATTTATATTTAATAGTGAAATTAAATCCTTGGAGTTTTAAGTCCCAGCGAGAAAGTCTCCCGGAGAAGTCCTGTTGCTCAATTAACCATTTTAAGCTTGCATGGTCTGTGGTGATTGTAAAGAGGAACCCCTCTACATATTGCCGAATCTTCATGCTTAACACGGTCGTGAAACATTACATTTCGTGACGCTATAGTTGCGTTGCGCACCGTTTAACTTCTTGGAGAAGAAAGCAATTGGGCGATTTTCACAACTTGCGGACTTTTGATACAACACACTCCCCACACCGACTTTAGAAGCATCGCACTCAATAAAGAAATATTTTGTGAAGTTCGGATTGCCCAATACTGGAGAAGAAGATAATGCAGATTTTAATTTACGGAAAGCATCCTCAGCTTCCTCGGCCCGGATTTGCTTGGCCGATGTTGGTCTATTATAATTTACGATTGCTGATACTTTTTCGGGCTCTACTTTAGGGATACCATCACCAACGATAAACCCAAGGTACTTGTTATCTGACACGGAAAATGCTGTTTTATCCGCCAGAAAGCTTTTTAAGTCTAACCTCGAGATGAACGTGGTACTATTCAGACGCTCCAGCAGACCGAGGGGCAGTGGATAAGCATCTTTAACCGTCACGTCGTTTACCTTCCGTGCATCAAGACACAGCCGTATTTTGCCATTTAGCTTCCGCATTACAGGGGAACTCCACGAACTACAACTCTCCTCTATTACCCCCAATGACAACATGCGATCAAGCTCTACCGAGATTTCGGCCTGAACGGCCGGAGATACCGCTTAATGATACTGTTTGATTGGCTTGGCGTCCCCGACATCAATAACATGTGTGGGCAGATGCGCACGCCCGAGACCCAGGATAGCTGACGAAGGAAATTTTCGAATGACATCGTTCAAGATCAGTTGTTGATGGTCCAATAATTCATGTTTAATCCTGTGATCTAGTTCATCATCAGTCACTTTGGATATTTGCCCATCGAGATTTACGAGAGGGTTGTTTTTATAAATGTGGTAGAGGAGCATGGAAGAAATATTAATGCGGTAAGATTGAACTCCCTAAAGAAATCCATGTCTAAATATAATTCTTGGGTTAAATTAGGAGAAATGTGAAATTTAATCAATTTGGTCTTGCCAGCAAAAGAAACAGGTGTCAGGATATAACCCAGAACAGTTTTTTTCTGTCCATTTGCGGTTTTAATCGAGGAAGGAAATAGGTGAAATTTTACTGATGGATGATTTAAATATAGTTCAGAACCCTTACCCAATAATGAAACGTTTGCGCCGCTGTCCAGTAAACCGACGTCAATTTTCCTAAAATGTCTAACTGAATGTATGGCCAACAATAATCAGGTGCGGATTAGCGCGATTCGGAAATTGTTTTTTATTCATTCGACGGCTAAGCCAATACAGTTTATTTCGGTTGAATTTGGACGTCTGAAAACCATCCGAATAATAAGAAGAAAAACGAGTTTTCGGTATGCACTTGCCAGAAAAATTTGGGATATTTACGTTTGACACTTGGTTAATTCGGGGTCTGTGTTGGATGCTGCCTCTACTTGATTGTTGTTCCGGGTGCTGGATACACTGAATGCACGCACCCCCGCTTGCCAGTTTCCCGGTGGTGGATTACATCTGAAGCAGTAACCTTGTCTACCACATCCTGGACAACTAATAGACACACGTGGTTGATGATTTGTATGACTAGAAGGATTTTGGTTGAAGCTAGTATTCGGACGAGAAGCGGACACGGGAATTTCTCATGATGCATCTCCCGTCCTATTGCGAGTTAACAGTGTATAATTTGTATACATTTGCGGCGATTCATCGGAAATGTAGCACCTTTTGGTAACATTGTCACCTTCTTTAACAACATCCTGAAGTTCAACATAGAGGAAGTTAAGTTTCAAGGAAATTTTCTCAACCTCGCGCTTATGATTTTTCTGCGCTCTGCGCGGGTTTATGATTACGGTTTGGGACTAACACTGGGTGAGCCTTCTCTAATTCTAATCTTTGTTGCAATTTTAGCAACTTCTCCTCAATGCTCGTTGCTTGTATATCACGAATGCTACATTCAAGCTCGAACTCATCAAACTCTAAATGATCAAGGTTCATCGTAGAAATGTCAATGATTAAAAATATGCTAGGGTTATGGTCGGTGTAAATAGTTGAAGTCCCGAAATTCAACGAAATATCTACAATCTTTAACCGAGAGATAGATCGCGAGTAATTCCCTATCGAATGCAGAACATTTTCGTTCGGTATTCGTGAGTTTTTTCGCAAAAAGTCACAATGGTTCACAACAGTCATTATTGTAGATTGCCGTAAAACTGCTCCGAGAGCAGTGTTCGATGCATTCGTCATAATACTGTACTTCGCGTCGTCCAGCGGATGTGTCGATAAGGTGATCCAAATTCGTTTTTAATTTCGTAAAACCGTCTTGGCATTCGTCGGGCCAAGAGAAGTTTTTCGGTGTCTTTAGATTTTTAATAGAGCAGCCACTTGTTCGTGTATTGCGGCGACTGTTTCAGTTAGTTTCAGGGCCGATAAATTGTTGACTACGTTTGATCGTGGTTGGGGTGGGGAACCCGTAATGGCAATAATTCGTTCTTTTGAAGAGAAGCCATTCGGTGTAATCGTTAGGCTGAGGAAATCGAGAGAGTTCGAACCAAAAACGACTTTAAAAATTTTAACGTTGACACCAAACTCATCGAGTCGTTGTCACGACCCACTAGTCATAACATTTTCATTTTCAAATTTTTAATTTTTATTAATTATTTGAAATTGCGTTTTTCTTGTGGCAGTGGCGTCTGTGTGGAAGTAGCAATACTCAAGCTATTTGTTCTGTCACGACATTCTGTGTTATATTTTCTTTTTGCCCACCCCTATCGTGTTACGTAACCGTTTGATTTTTGGAGTGAGACCAATGTGTACCCTTTGTGCGTGAATGCGAGCAGTTAAGATGTACATGAGTATTTTTTCTGTGTTTCTTGTTTTGTATTTTTGGGGCGTCACGTTCGCTCTATTTTTAAACCGCGCATCAACTGCATGTGCGAGAACAAGCAAGAGAGACTAGAAAAAAAAATATGTTTCTGCATTTTTTGTTATTTGGTGTGAGAATTTTATTTTTTTAAGATCAGTCTCGTTTTGGTTGTCATAGTGTTATTTTTTTTGGAACGAGGATTTTGATGTAAATCTAGTTCCATAATTTTGTAAAAACGCCATCTTATTTTAAAATGTAATTTTTTTTTTGATTTAATTTATATTCGATAAAAAAAATAATTAAACATTTTTAAAACAGTTTATTTTAATAAAAGAATAAATAAGTTTGACTTTTGAAACGTGGTCTACTTATTTGATTTTGGTTTGTAGCAGATAAAGAGCCTATTTTTTAATTCATCCCGAGCAGGCAGTGCGCTGTCAAAAATTACTTCGTATTTTTTTATTCAACCTGGGTAATTTTACTCGGTACACTTCGTTTATATTTGCGAACTGTGCTTACACAGTGCATACTCGGTTCTTCATATTTTACTCTGATAATAATGTCAGTGTACGAGGAGTGTGCAAAGTCAAAAACAATTTATTACTCCTGGCACACCGGATAATTTTACCCAGTACAAAGTTTGCTCGGTGTACACTACCCGGGGTAAGCCTGCTTATTATTTGCGCTGATTATTCAACAAGGTTGAATAAAGCACTGGAACCCAACAAGTATCCAATGCCATCACCGTATAAAATCTTATAGAAGCTGAGTCAATACCGAGTGATGTGTAAAAAGTGGTAACCGGCGCACAAAAGTGTTTGATATGCTTAAAAAAGTACTAACGTTGAACTTGGGGTCAATTCACTATGTTACGAGTGGGAAACAAGCGGCCCATCTGTTACGACTTTTTTTGGCCATAACACGCCTTTTCCGAGTAAGCCTGCTTGCTCGGGTTGAAATAAATAATAGACCCAAAGTGTTACGGCAACCCAGTTTATTGAAGGTTACCAGTCGGGACGTAATTTCAATTGTGGTGGTAATTTGCGGGTATCGCCAGGTGAGTTACCTTATTTTGTTTAGGTCGGGCCTGGTTTCAACCAAGGTACTAAAATTTGTGTGGGCGACACGGGGCGCGGTATAACGGTGCTACATATTTTTCCGGTGCCGCCATTTATAATGAGTGTACAAACTTATAACGGATGGCCAATTGAGGCCATTCATATGGTATTTGGTACAACGACGAAAAGCGCCGCAACAAGTACAACGGGTTTTATCGGATGGTCAGGTGAGGCTATTGTAGTGCGGAGCGGGTTGTAGATAGGGTGTTTTAAAAAACATCATCTTCTTCACTGTTGCGACTACATTTTATTTATTAAAATTAACTTCACATTATAGTTACACTTAAAATAATTTTTGTTGATTACTGGTCTGACTAATACTTTATAACTATCTCTATATCTTAAAACTAAAATGTCTTATATACTAAAATTTTGAGGAAATGAAAATGCACAAGCACTACGGAAAACAAATGTACATTTTCCGAAGTTGCAAGATTGCATTTTCATTTCTTGTACGCAAATGTGTTTATTTTGTTAAAATTGAACGACCTTACTATTTTATTAACAATGCGGAAAACAAATAAATGAATCGACTTTTCCGGTATAAAACAAAAACACAACATTCCTCCCCGTTTGAGAGAAGAAAAATCTTCTGGAAGAAGGTTTTTCTTTATGGAATATGGTTAATAGTATATCGGAATACGGTTCATTTAAATGTTTTTATGGATTGTTTGGGTGTCTTTTAATATTATAGTTCAATTTTAACCTAGATTACTTATAATGTACATATGTATAATTTTTTTTTAATATTGTTGTTTTTGTTTATGTACATTGACATTGCTACTAAAATGTTACACTTCATAATTTTTAAAGGTTAAGGTTTTCAATGTTATATTTTGATTTGGATTCTATTGAAAATATATTTTGTATCATATGCAGAAATTTAGTAGTTTTAAATATTAAGTAAAATTACGTTACGTCACAAAAGTTGCTTATGAATGAAATTGTTTTGTGATTAATATTTTAATTATGGTCTATGTAATGTTAAATTTAAACTTTTTAAAAAATTATTTCTATATAATTTATCGTCTTTAAACAAAATGATCTTAAATTTAATTTAATATTATGCCTAATTATTATTTTTGTTTGACTAGAAAATAATTAAGTAAATTAGTTAGGTTTTGATAACGTCATTTGAAAGAAGAAGAGTGTTATTGAATAATCTAATATCTGATTTTGGTAAATTGCATAAATATAATTTTGTTTTATGGCAAATTGTAGTGAATTATGTAATATTTTTTATCTATCCTATTCCTCTTCTTGTCACTCTCCTTTGGATATAAGAGTTCTTTATGCTATTGCAGTTAAAATTTCTAATTTTCTTAACGTTTATCATTCGATGAGTGTATGTGCTTATTTCTATTGGACTGTTAACTGAATCTTGCGATGGAGCATCCTGGCTCGTATGATTGTTTGTTGAATTTGATAGCTGATTAATTTGTGTATTTATTGGGTTAGAAAAGTTTGGGCTCATGAGATTTTTTGATGATTGATTTGATAAATGTTAGATTTTCGTATTATAAATTAGATTACGACTATTTGGACTTCTTTGTTTATTAACTAAATTGGTTGAGGTGGTGTCTGGATTCGTAAGATTGTATGTTTGATTTGAAAATGCATTGATTTGTTTAATATAAAATTGTTTTTGGCTCGTTTGCTTATTAACTAAAAGGTTTTCTGGGTTTGAATAACTGTTATGTAACTTATTTGATGATTGATTGATTGTAATTTGAGCATTTGGGCTCGTTGGCTTAATATCTAAATATGTTGGAAAGGTTTCTAAGTTTGGATAATTGTTATGTGACTTATTTGTAATTTGACCGTCTGGGCTCGTTGGCTTATTTACTAAAAGGGGTTCTGAGTTTGAATGATTGTTTTGCGGTAGATTTGATAATTGATTGGTTATATTATGAGCTTCTGGGTTCTTTTGCTTATGATCTAAATATGTTGAAGGGATATCTGAATTTGGTTGATTGATTTGCGTGTTATAGATTAGATTTTGAGCGTCTTGGCTCGTTTGCTTATGAACTAAATATGTTGATTTAACGTCTTGAACGATTTGGTTTAGTTTGGTTGATTGATGAATAAATGGATTCGTTGGCTTCTTAATTATATCTGATGAATGATATTCTGAATTTGATCGGTTTATGTCGTTGGTTTGGATTTGTGTTTGTTTTAAATTGTTCGTTTTCAATGGTTTAGTTCTCATTTGTAAATTTTGATCCTCGTTGTCACTGTAATGTTGTGATGACTGGATTTGGGATACAACAGTGTGGTGAATGTCAGGAATTGCTTGATTTGTGTTTATGTTGTATAAATGTTTGAACTGGATGTTTCCGTTTATTTGATGAGTATCCTTGCTTAGTTTTTTATTTAACAGGATTGATGGTTGGTTGTTATTGCTGATTTGTGTATCCATATTGGATTTTTTGCTGATTGGAAATCTATTACTTCTTTGTGGAATAACAATTTGGGTTTCGTTGGACTTGTATGTTCCTCTTTCGGGCTCGAACTTGTAATTTTGCGGTTGTTTTGTAAAGTAACTGCTGGCGATTGTTTGAAATTTATTTAATTTTAAGTTTGAGTGTTGATTTTGGTTAAAATTTGGCGTTTCATTGTAACATCTTCGTTGCTCTGATATAGCAGGATTGCTAAAATGGCTCCAGGTATATGAAGGTTGTTGATATATTTGTTTTTTTCTCTCTGTGTTTATTCTTGTACGGCAAATGTCCCAAGTATGATTAAATTTTCGACAGTAGTTACATCTGATTTGATATGATCTTCGATATGGTTCTTGACTTTCGTTCGCTAGTAGGGGGAGTGCTGATGATTCATTTAGCTGTGTTGTTGGTATGCCTATTACCGAGTTAAACATGTGCTCAGTTTCTTCTGTTTCGTTTATAATTTCGGTGATACTTTCGGCTTTGCTAGTTATTATTTTATTTTTGATTATGGTATTGTATAGTCCTCGTTTGAATGTTTCCACAGCTTGTAATTCTAGATGTTTGTTGTAAATCTGGTCAATATATCCGTATTTGTTTTTAAAACTGGCCTTGTATTGATCGAGTGCATCATAAAGCCTATACCCATAATTTCTGGTTGTTTCTCCATAATTTTGTTTCGTTGTCAAAAAATTTCGCTCCAGTTCCGTCATACAATAGTTCGGTGAATAAATTTCAATAAGTGTTTTTCGCAATGTTGGATAGTCGTGTATCTCTCTGTGATAAATTCGCGTGATTGCTTCTTCTGTTAATCGGAGTTTTATTAATTTGTCGAATAATTGCTTTTTTATATTGTGTGTTATTATTTATAAAGTGTTTTATAAATAATGTCTGCTATGGCCACAAAACGGTTGAGTTCAATTGGTCTGTCTTTTGTGTCAGCTCCGCTGAATTCTGGAATAAGAGCGATCCATTTTAATATTTGTAGCTGGTCCATTTTGTAGGATTTTGCGGCGTGTCGAAGTTCGGTTTTGATAAGAATGCGCGTTATGCTAGCGATGGTTCTGTTTTCATTTTATTATGTTTGGTTGAAGTTGATATGACGTTGATTAGATTTTAAAATGATGTACATTTGAAAATTTTAATATTTTTCACTGTTGAAGAGTTGATATTGATTTTTTTGATGTTGAAAGTTGGTAAGGCTCATTGTGCATTGTTGACATCTTAGTTTTTCTACAGCGTGGTCAAATGTGTTTATTTTGTTAAAATTGAACGACCTTACTATTTTATTAACAATGCGGAAAACAAATAAATGAATCGACTTTTCCGGTATAAAACAAAAACACAACACTATCCCTTTTGGTGGTATATTTGGAGACACAACGCCTAATAATTTTGAATTTTTAGTTGCCCAACCAGGCACTAGTGTACATTACGGCGGTAATCGCATCGGTGGATCCTTTGTATTGGCTACTACAAGACCAAAACGGCTCGGATGTCGCATCACCTGTGGCAGGACGGCGACCAGGCCGCTACGTTTTTTTACAACTTATTTTAGCGGTCGGTCGAGGCCAAATATATAATTTCCACGCAACCATAAAGGTACGATTTTGTTTTTGTGTTAATTTAATTTTTTTTATTTATGATCCACTCACTTCTTTTATTTAAGTTCATATTTTTCATTTTCAAATTACCATTTTGTTTAATTTTTAAAATTTTTTAAATATTTATAAAACATTTGCAATCGCGCACCATAAACTGCGGAGTTCATGCTCGCGACCGGGGTCGTACGTTGGTCTCGATTCATAATTTTGGAGGCGTTTTAGGTGTCTACTGTTCTTGACTTTTAATTTTTTTTGCTTCCCTCTAATTAACCCGGAACTTTAGTCATTTCGGGTTCTCTCTTTTCTTTTAACTTGGTGACTTAAAAACATAATACTGCACGGCGATTCCCGGCATTTGGCTTATAATTTTATTTCTCCCCTTTTTGGTCGGACTGTTTCTTTCCTTCAAATTTTTTCGGGTGTTGATTTACAAACAAAATGAATTACTAAATTCTTATACGGGTAGGTATGGTGGGAGAGGATTCTCATCTCGTGCCAGTTCCATATGTACAGGCAGGCCTTGCCACTACCCTTTATCCCCTTGGCAAGAAGTCCACAGGGTCGTAGTGGTGAGTCCAGTAGATGTGTCGTCCATTCGAGGATGATCGTAAAATCCAGGTGGTCTCCTCGTGGCACTTCGTCGGTCTCATGCTGTCGAAGTGTGAATTTTGGGAGATTCGCTGGAGGTCTCTGCGGAGATCTTATTCTGCTTCGATAAAGCTGCGCGGCAGCTTTTGAGGGTCGATGGTTCATTTGGGGGAGTCTCTTCAGCAGACTGGGTACTTGTCATTCGTGGAGATCCGGTTGCCGTCGGATGGGCACACCCGGTTATGAATATTTTATTCCGTTCTTCAAATTTCGTGTTGCAAATTTCGGCGGAACGTCCTATTTTATTTATTTATTTTGAATTTGTGATTTTTTTTTAATTTTCTGTAAACCAGTGTGGGCCAGTCATGCAAGCCTTCAAATCTCTACGACTTAATACCCTGAGCATTAGCTGGCAAAATCACCGTGCGTGAGGACTCTGCATGACAAGTTGATAACTGCGGGTTGACTGCAAGCCGCCCGTAACATCGTTTAAAAAGTTGTTGGAGATGTAGTTTGTGTTGTTCCTCATTTTTCAATGCCTTTAGGATGTCGTCAATGTACATTGCTGGGGTGCCACGGGAATTAAATGATAGGCTGTGACGATACCGGATCGTTACCTGATACCACACATCCATATAAATTCATCGAGCAATTTTGAATGTGTGGTATTGGGTAACGATCCGATATCGTCACGGAATTGAGTCGGCGTAGTCTCCACATGGCCTTCAGTCATTATCTTTCATTCGTACCATGGGAAGAGGGCAAGGGAAGGATAATGCTGATGCGCGGAAAATCGCTTATTACACCATATGTTGGAATTCGGTATACGCAACCTTGTGGCGAATCGGATCTAGTCTTTGTGATCGGGATACAGGCAAATGACCTGTCGTCATGATATGATAAACCACAGAATGTTTAACGGGTAAATTGTAGTTTTTAATCGGAGTGGGCCGTTTATTCTACGTCGTCGGTGCGGTGGCTTCGGCGCTCACACTGTTTTGTCTCTCGTTGGTGCGGCGGATTGTAGCGTACACACAATTTTTCGCCCTCATTGATGTTGTGGCGACTGCACTTACACGATTATTTGGCCCTCGTTGGTGTGGTTACTTCACATATTCCACGATGGAACATGAGCGCGGTCCCTTCGTCCTCTTTTTTTATTGTTACGATACTTAAAAAAATTAATGCAATACTAAAAAACCCGATAAAAACCGGTATCGAAGTTCACCACTGTAAAAGTTATTACTTACAAATATCATAACATTTTATTGTATCAAAAATACTTCATCGAGTAGGATAGTTCGGCCAAAATTGGGTAAATGGCAATTTTTTGTAACATTGTTTAAGAAAATCTTCAGTACCCCAAAAGTACTTAGGGCTCTTCGCAATCGATTCTTTAAACACGAAAACCAACTTCCCTCTCAGCAATTTTCACCAAATAGTCGAAAAGAATTTTTTTTTAATAGGTTTCATTTAATAATGAAACTCCTCCTAGGGCTGAAACAAAGGCGTCCTCGATTCCTGGTAAAATCCTATATCTCGTCAATATGTCCGAACAACTTGTCGCTTGCTCTGGCTTTGGTTTTACCGCTGGCGAGTTGCTTGAATAATAATATGTTAATTTTGTTCCCTTCTTCCAAGCGCCAACAAAGATTATCAGGAAAATGATTCTTATTAAGAGTTTTTTTTAAATCGCCCGTGACATTAATTTATTTACACAATGTTTACGACTTTTCTAATCGTAGAAAACAAAGAGGCCATTTACTCACAATATCTCTACCACAGAAAGTAGAAAAATGCATCCCCCCCCCCATTTTAACCCCAAGGTACTTGTGTACACAAAGATATACCAACCATTACAAAAATGAGAACTTCCTTAGGTCTCATCTTCGCAGCTTGGTTTCGTACTGATAAAAAGTTGGTCTACTCACCAGGTTGTACGACTAAACTGCAAAAATTCAACTCTTGCTTTGTACCGATAGTACATGTTGTATCCCAGATCCATATATTCCAGAAATTCTTCCAAAAATCAATTAAGAATCTTATCTATCCAATATACCAAATCCCATCCCAAAAATCAACGAGTTGTGTTCAAGCTGACCAAATTCCAAAACTTGTTCGTAAAATCATTTAAGAATCCCATTTACATCCAACATACCTAATCCCATCATAATCGGTTAGGAAATAGCAAAGATTTGTCTCATGTAGATTCTTTCTCTGGCCACTTGGAGGACGTAGAGAAGTGTGTATTTGTCCATCGTGATCTTTGAGGTGACGTATCGGAGTACTTCGTTTGATAGTGTGATATTGATGCCTTGACTGGTTAAAGTATCTTTGATCATATGATCGGAAGTTCCAATTTTGTTTTGATAATTTTATCTTGTCTTGTATTTTGAAAGTAAGATGTAAAAAACTTTGTTATGATATTTGAGGATTGAGTGAAGGTTAACATTTAATTTCGACGACCATTAAATTTTTTCAAAGGAACGGCGGAAATATAGTTGTCTAATTCCAAACATAATTCGAGACGCCAACATGAACAGCAGACAATTAGGATCCCATTGCATTGGCATCGGCCGCGCGCCTAAAGTAAGCAATGAGCGTTTCGGTGGATCCAATAAATATGCTTGAGACAGCAAATTCAAGTTTAAACGTGCTCTAAAGTGCTGGATGTAAGCTCCGCGTATATGGAGCGTGGCCATTGTGATCGTCTGGCAGGGCGGGGACTAAACCAATATGTTGCAATAGACGTTCGGTGCTATCGCAGCAGCTGGAACGATCAAAAATTAGCTCAAGGGATTACAATTATTACATGTAATCAGTTCGATCAGCCCTCAAAAGAGAGGAAGGACGTATTAAATTTTTGCTCTGATTATTCAACAAGGTTGAATAAAGCACTGGAACCCAACAAGTATCCAATGGCATGACCGGATAAAATCTTTTAGAAGCTGAGTCAATACCGAGTGATGTGTAAAGAGTGGTAACCGGCGCACCAAAGTGTTTGATATGCTTAAAAAAGTACTAACGTTGAACTTGGGGTCAATTCACTATGTTACGAGCGGGAAACAAGCGACCCATCTGTTACGACTTTTTTTAGTCATAACACGCCTTTTCTCACATATTATTATTCATGTTAGTTTACCTCTATGGCGAATTTTACGTCGTAACGGATAGCACTGCCACCTGGGTATGAACACGTGGTAATGTTGCTGTACTAAAATATTTTTGTTCATGTGGACAGGTTTTTGTTGTTTCTTGCGTTTGACCCTACAAAGATGCCGCGCGATTGGCGGTTAAAGGAGAGAGCGAGACCAATGTGCATCGGGTGTGTGCGATGCAATGCGTTCTAGAGGAATATTTTTCCTTAGATGCAAACGAGAAACAGAGAAGGAAGAAGATTCTTCTAGAGTGTATTGGCGTGCGTTGTGGTGGTGCGAGAATTTTTTTGTAAAAGTCAGTCTAGTTTTGCAATTCAGTACTAATGAGTCTAGTAGTGATTTTGAAAATAAAAAGTTGAGTTCTAAGCATTATTGTAATCGGATGATTTTTTTTAAATGTCCGACAAGTTTATTTAAATTATGCTAATTTTTTTGTAATTTTCATGTATATAAAAATAAAATTTGTTTACAAAAGAGAAGACAAAAACAACAAAAAAAATATATATAAAATATTGAGATATTGTGTTCTAGTAGTGGTTGGTTGATTTGATACCAAACATAAATCTTCCTATGATATAACTGACGGAAAATCTGAAAAGTGGTGGTGCAAGTTTTTGGCTGTTCGGAAAACTAATTTATTGCAACGGACTAGAAATTTAACGACACTTTCATCAAACGGGTACGAGTGCTGTGTGTATACTGAAGAACGCCACAAATATTACGTGTGGCCAACATGCGGCCCGACCACATAGTTATTTTCCGTCCGTCGTGGCCTAATATTTACTCAACAGTGAAACATCATTTTTTCGGTAAGTGAATTACGTCGTCATACATTCAAGCAGCCGAAACGTGACCTGAGTTTTTTTACGAGGACGCCACGTTGGATTTAATTTACGAGTGGCTAATTGAGATCAGCCATTTTTATTACGGGTTTTGGTGAAACAACACCCAGCATTTTTATTATTACTACCCAACCAGGCAAAATTACAACCCATATTAAATTTGGTATCGGTGAATGGTACCGCAACGGTCCGGGGCGGCGACCCTGTGGCATGACGGCATCGCAAGGCCACAACCCATATTGAGTTTGGAATCGGTGAAAGGCACCGCAACGGTCCGGGGCGGCGACCCTGTGGCATGACGACCGCCCAAGGTCGCAACGGTAAATTTTTTTTAAGGTACGATTTTTCTTTAAATTTTATTGTTATCGAGCGCCGCATAGCGGGTGTATGTCGCGCGCTCGGGGTTCAAATTGGTCTCGCTCACTTATTTTACTTGTGGGAAGTTGTTCTTCTTTTCATTCTCATAAATAAAATAAAAAAAATGAATTGTTAATTTTTATGGGTTTCTTGTGATGAGGGGGGATTCTCATTCTGTGTCGGCGTGTGGTTTGCGGTCCCTTGGTGCCCGCATCCGATTTTGGAACCGCCGCTTGCGCCGTTTGAATTCGAACGGATGCGTGCATCAAGGCACCTCATTCAGTTATAGTTCCGGCCAACGAATTTCGGCGGAAAATGCGGGTTTTATTTATTATTTGCGTTGATTTTTTTTCTTCAAGTTTCTGTGTTCACGGTGTAAGTCAGCAACATCGTAAGCCTCAAACCCCACGAACCTTCGCACTTCTCCCTGAGAATGTAGCCGGCAATAGCCATCCTGCAACACATCATGCACGTTGGCAACGGTTGGCCGTGATCACCTATGTAGATAAGGAAGCCAGAGGTTTCAAAACTTTTCTTTCAGCAAATAGAACTATCGCTATCATAATACGATTCTTTCCTATAGACATACCAAGGCAACCCAGGAGCTGCCCGCATTAACTTGTTGACACAATGGAAGGTTGACACAAAACAAGGATTCAAGAAGCTAAAATGAACCGATCAAATATTTCGTAAATTCTGGATGTCTATCACCACACACATTCATTTGCTTTTGGTATGAATTCACACATTCAAGTGATGACGGGACGACCTATGAAAATAAAATTTGTTTTATGTAAACCAAGAAGGAATCATCCAATCGAACGCGATACGAAAATTGAGCAATAATTCAACGGCATTGGAAAGAGTTCGAGGCTTTCGAGGCTATACGCTAAATTACACAAATTAATAAGTAAGTAGCTGAACGCCAGTTCATGACATCTTTAATTTGGTATTGGTGATTGCTTTCATCATATTGCTGTGATATACTGTTGTTGGACCGGTGTTCTCCAAGTTTTAGTAAGTCAATAATTGATAAGCTCTTAGCATTCAGCTAATCTTTAGATGATAGCCTAAACCACATGCGCTACATATTCCTTATTCATAGTTCCATACATAAATCAATTTAACAGATCAGTTAAAATTTAAAAAAAAAAATTCAATGGTTAGAGCAAAAATAAAAAACCCAATAATTTTCCCACATCGTGTGTCTATAAAACGTTGTTGTGTATGAACAGAAATGGTAATGTCAAATCAAACACATAAAAATTCATTGAATTGCTTTATCGTTTAAACATTTCCTTTTTAAAATTGAAAAATCCTTAAGTAAAATAAAAAAAAACGAAATGGAATGAAAAAAAATTAATAGTCATTTCCTTAAAAAATTGAAATACAAAATCAAAATTTTCACATCACTTAACATGAATAAGAGAAATGTCATATTATTATGGGTATGTGTGTGTGTGTGTGTGTGTGTGTAAATTTTCTTCATCAAACCTATTGTTATGTGTTTGAATAATGTTCTTATATATCTGAAGAAAATGTATTATGAGGAGGAAAAACAAAACCGACGCGAACACAAAAACCCAAACCATTTTCATCTTGGTGTGTTAAAAATTTCTTTTTTTTGCTTCTTTTAAGAATCTTAAAATGAAATATATTATTATGACAAAAATCATTTCGCTTTATTTCGATTTTATGTCTAAATAAATGATTTTTATGATAATTTATGTAATGTACAGAAACGAATTTCAAAGCAAATCTAACTTAGTGGCTAAATATATTATGTATGTATATGAAATGCGAATGTATAATAAGTTAGTTGATGGCATTCTTGAACATTTTCTGCAGGAGGGATACATTTTTTGTCATCTCTTAATCCACAACGATTTTTTAACGGTGTGCGTGGATATGTTCCAAACAGATGTGATTTATTTCATTTTTCGTATTCTGGATATGATGAATACGTTTATTACTTGTTTTCGGAGAAATGGATTTAATCTAATTAAAATTCTGTGTATACCGTGTGCTGCACACACACAGCTGTGCACGAAAGCGGAAATTTAAAAATTCAATTTGCTTGAATTTTCCATTTTTGAGTTTGATCATGCCGAAACGGTACTTAACGAGTTCAGTTTACTTTTATGTACACAATTTTATTGCAAGTTTCATTTGTGCGAGCCAAGTTTAATTAACAGATTTATTCCGCTAGTTGAGTCGTTTGTCGTTTCAAGTGACTACATAGAAACCAAATATTTTTATGAAAAATTGGACAGTTGCAATGCCAATAAGTGACTTGAAGCCAAAGAAACCATTAAAAACTGTCATTTTGAGTCGAGTGAAATTTTGAGGTGAAAAGGAATAAGGTTTATTTTGTAACTCGTGTTCCTATGGTTAATGAATTTACAATTCTAGGAGGAAAAGTGGAAACACGAAAATGAAGTTGACTATTTTATTCTGTTCAAACTCATAATTCGAATACAAAAATGTGTTGCCCGGTTTAAAAGTTACATTTAAGCTAGTTTGACGACCAATTTAATATTTTATCTCTGATGCTATCGGAATCTGAGTAAAAATCTCTGGATAGAAATTCAAAAATTCTTAACTAATTAACTATCATGGTGTCCTGGATTAGAAATTTTAATCAAGCTGGCTGGATGGTCAATTAAGAAACCTATTTGAAACACTCATGTAACTTGAGTCTAAATCTTTGGAAAAGCGTTTTAATGGCCGTCTATCGTTTTCGGTGAAACTCAAAATTGAAGTACAAATTTCGTTGCTTGCTATCCTGGTTAGGAAGTTCCAATCAAGCTAGCTATATGAGCAATTTAACAACCTATATAAGCTGCCTGCGGAACCAAATCTCTGGAAAGGCGTGTTAACGACCGTTTACCTTTGCTCAAACTCAAAATTAAAATAAACAAATTCGTCAAAAATTTGCTGCCCTGGTAAAGGAACGAGTCTAAATCAAGCTTTCCTAACCTATTTAAAGTGCTAACAGAACCTGACTCTAAATTTCTGGAAAGGCCTGTTAATGGACGTTTACCATTTACACTCAAACTCAAAATCCAAATACAGAAATTCATAAAACATTTACTGTCCTGATTAGGAAGTTCCAGTTCTGACAGGACAGCAAATGTGTTAAAAATTTTTGAAATTCTGTTAACAGTTTGAGTGAAAATGGTAAACGGTCATTATATTAACACGCGTTTCCAAAGATTTGGACTCAGGTTCCGCGACTGTGTCACATAGGTTGCTAAACTGACCATTCAGCAAACCTGATTGGAACTTTCTAACCAGGACAGCAAGTACAACGAGTTTTTAGATTTCTATTTTGGGTTTGAGCAAAAATGGTATACGGCCATAAACGCGCTTTTCCCGAGATTTCGACCCAGGTTCCGTGAACACCTAAAATAGGTTGTAAAGTTGCTCAGTTAACCACTTTTACTAAAACTACCAAATTAGGACAGCATGCGAAACAAAAATGTTTTTTGTTTCAAATCATGAAATATTATGAAAGGTTATTTAATTTTTGATTTTGTTAATTTTGTTTCAAATCATAGAATATTGTACCAATTATGAAAGGCTATTTAATTTTGAATAACAATCCGTTTATATTGGGCAGAAACAACGACCAGCTTTTGTGTAATCGTCGATTGAAATCGGCCGTTTTTTTACCAGGACAAATGCTCTTTGTTTGAAACAAAAAAAAAATTTGTTTCAAATCATGGAATATTGTACCAATTATGAAAGGTCATTTAATTTTAAATAGCAATCCGTTCAAATTGGGCCGAAACAACGACCAGTTTTTGTGTAATCGTCGATTGAAATCGGCGGATTGAGGGAGGCGATATTTTCTTAGTTTGGTACAGCGGCGCATTAAATTCTATGGAGCTTATCTCAAAGATAAAGAGCACTATTGGTGTATACCTCCAGATAGGTCTGACCTATATCAATAAATAGATAAAACTCCTAAAACCATATCATGTGGAATATACTCACCATTTTCTAGAAATAAACAACAGTATTATATTATATGAGACGGAACAAATTTAATTTTTTTTTGATATAATGATTCGGATTTCTTTGTATGCAAAACTATCCGTTTACGAGCCTCGTTAGACCTTACCAAATAAATTAATTGCTTACCTTAAACTTACATTTTATAGATTTTGTAATTTATGTAACGGCGGAATCGTTTTACAATAATCAAGTTATGCATTCTAACAAGCATTAATTTACCTCGGTGCCACAATTTTTTTTGTCTGATTTCCCTAAGAAATTCTCCACCATTTTTTATTAATTTAGACTTACCTACACGTTTATTGTAGAATCCGCGGGAGCGATTCGGTTGCGGATTGAAAACTGAATATAAAAAAAAATAAAACCAATTGTCACAAATCAAAGTAGCCTGGAAAATATTTGTGTTAATTTTCACACAAATGATTTTTTATGATTCCCCGCACAAACGCAATAAAATAGTTGAGGTTCTAAAACAAATTATTCAAAATCCATAGGAATTTCTAAGATACTATGATTTAAAAATTATTGCACTGTGTACTCGCCGTGGTTTCCGTTTATACGATCGTTCAACACTTTACAGTCACAAACTCCTTATTGAAACCACCAAACCAATTTAAAATGCAGTTTAAATTAGCTTTTATTTTATTTATTTAACGTTTTCGATCACGGAGTGATCATCATCGGAATAATTTTGCAACGAGTTGCAAAATTATTCCGATGATGATCACTCCGTGATCGAAAACGTTAAATAAATAAAATAAAAGCTAATTTAAACTGCATTTTAAATTGATTTGGTGGTTTCAATAAGGAGTTTGTGACTGTAAAGTGTTGAACGATCGTACTATATGATTTAAAATTTTGTTTTATATTTTTTTTTATATGTAGTTTTCAATCCGCAATCGATTTGCTCCTGCGAATTCTGTAATTGACATGATTTTGTTTTTTAAAGAGTAAATTCAAATATTGTGCGAGAGTATATAAAGAAATTTTTTTCTGTTTATTACCAATTCAGACTTTGTTGTATTCGTAGTGTGTTATTCAGTCAATTTTAATTTTGTGATATATTGTTCAATTTTAAATAAAAAGTTTTTTTAAAAACTATTAGTGTTTCATTTTTGTTTAGGCGGTTTTATTGTTTATTGTTTTCTTGTTTACCAAATAGCAAAATAGCGATCTTCATTTTGGTTTAAGTTATTGTAGAACAATATTTTATTGTGTAACATTTTAAATTGTTTTGCATCGAGTGCTAACACACAACTGTGTTTGTTAATTACTTTTGCAGAGTTTCGTGACACTTTCGATACGTCACACAACACAATGCGTTATAATAATAGAAAAAAAAGACATAACCTAATGAGCGCACCCTCGAAAATGCTATGCGATCATTATCTCTTGACAAATTGTTTTTATCTGATACAATTGAGATGAAATCATTGTGCCTCGACCTCCATATTAAGAATAATAAAAAGAATCGCAAAATATTATACAATATTTGGAGTTTCAAACTACGAAAATCGATTGTTTCTGAACATTCTAATGACAAAACGTGCAATAAAACAAATATTGTTATTCCGAACGAAAATACAATAATGACACTGGCATATGATTCAAATCAATATTCTTTTCACACGGATTCCGTTAATAACAGAGAACCTGATTCCGAACTAGGTGATGATGAGGATAGGGACAAAGATGCCGACAGTTCTATCATAAATATTGATACTCTAGTTGGTAAAGCTGAACTTTTATCTTGGTTCAATTTGGTTTTAAGTAGCAACTCTGAATATCAAGTGAGTAAAATTCGGAACGCATAAAAATAATTGCAATTGAAATTTTAAAACCACCCTATACAATTGTTAATTTACCAATTTAGTGAAAATTTTGTGCTTCCATCAAACTAAATCACCGATTACGGGACGAAAGTTAACCAAACTTTAATAAACAATAATAAAAAAATCATGGAGGATTTTGATACAGATGCACCACCTACGGGTTCTAATTTGCCTGATAACACGAAAAATGACGTTATATTGCCAGTACCGCACGCGGATGGTGATAGTGGTGAAGAGTTTGAGAGAATGAATACTAAGCGCAACCCTCTAAATGGTTTTAAAAATACATCTAAAATAATAAAACAAAGTCCTAATATTTTTCATAAAAGTAATAAAACAAAATTCATATTAATGAATAATCAGGTAGAAATTCCTCAAGAAGTGTGGAAAAGATTATTCAACCAAACTGAAAAGAAACTGGATTTTTTTAGCTATACTTATCATGTTTCTTGCCAACTGCTAAAACTAACTGGCTGTTTAATTAACATTAAAGGGCATGATGTGGCTGACAACCAACTAACAATTAGAGCCTACTGTGGACATAAAGATAAGTCTCAGAGATGCAGAACGTACAAACTGGTAAATTAAAACTTGTCACTTGGAATTTTTGATGTTTACAGTACATCGGAACCGATTTACCATCCTTTCAAAAAATTCCATCAAACTTCAAAATATTAAACAGATTTATTTAAAGAAAGATTAGTTCGCAATACTACTGAAATAGTTTCGGAAAATCTCACCAATGAAGAAGATTTGAATTTTTTTTATGAAAACAAATACTTCTCTACTATTAAAAGATAGACGAGTCTTAAATAAAATAAGATCTGGAAATCTCCAATACAATATGATAACCATTCTGATGACATCGAGGATGTTCATTTAGAGAAAGAAAAAACCGATATCAACAAAGATGAAGCCTATATCCAACAAATAGGTAAAAATCCATTTAGTGTTAGTACTTGTAGCAAACAACAATGTTTTGTACTGAAAAAAATTAAAGAACAGCACAAAAATGAAGATCTGATTGTTTATTTAGATGCAACAGGCGGACTAGTGCGCAAACCGTACAAAACATTCAAAAGAGATATGTACTACACTTTAGTTTTGCCGGTAAAGACCCAAGATAAGGGCACCGCTACTCCTTTCCCTATAAGCGATATGGTTAGCTCTAGCCATAACACCCGATCAATAGGTAACTGGCTTAGAGAGTATCGAATATACGTCGAGAGTAATTTAAAGAGATGGCCTATATTCAACACAGTCGTGGTGGACTTTTCATTCGCTGAAATTCATTCAGTTCTGGATGCATTCAATCGAATGGATTTAATTGAATATTTCAACACAGTACATATGTGGGCCACTAGTACTAAATGTCCAAGATCACAAGAGAAAGTAGTAAAACTACATTTGTGTTGCTCTCATATTTGGCACACAATCGCCAATGACATAAACAATTTTTTTCAAAAATCTCCAGAAGTGCATACATTTTTAAAGGAAGTAATGGCTTCTATAATTGTTTCAAAAAGTTATGGAAACCCCAAACAAATCTGGAAAAAATTTGCGACTTTATTACTTTCAAAACATGTTACAGTTAATGTTAAAAAAGCGTTTGATGATTTAATCGGTTTGATTGCTATAAATAGTTTAGAAACCCAATTAAATTTTAATAATGCTAGTTTAATTTACCAATCTGATGATCCAGATAAAGGGTGGGCTAGCAACAAATTTTCTAGCCCAATTTATAAACAAAGCAAATTTTATAATGATTTGTTTGAAATAAGCAATACTATTTCCGAAGTTGATGTATCGAAATATAGTTCCGATTTCCCGCTAAACAGTCTATATAATCATGCTTTTCACGAAACATTTCTAAAGAAATATGCAACGATTTTGCCATTATTCACAGGTATTCTACGAAATGGGACTCGATTAAGTAATGGCCACGTTGAAAACTATTTTGCATTCCTAAAACGGAGATTTTCGTTGACCAGTCGTACACTGGAGGTTGGTAAAATGTCACTGAAGGTTGGTCGTTTTGTTCGGGAGTTGAATAAGAGAAACCCAACGGTCTACAACGAAATATTTTATTCTGTGCCGAAATTTTCAGTGTCAGCAACTCAAGCGCCACCTAAAGATAGTAACCAAAGTCTTTTCGATCTTCAAAATAGCGAATCAATGCGTTTGGAAACGAAAAAATGTATACTCTTCACAAGTAAGCGGCAAAAAGAAGAAAACTAGTTTTGATTTTAATTTCGTAAATCACTATTCTAATTCAACAAACAAAGATCAAAATATCACTGCTGTCGAAATGTTATGTCAAAACACAAGAACGCCAAAACGACCAACGATGTCATAGAATAAAAACATTTTCAAACCAAAAATTAGTTCCAAAATGCCGTTGATACAAAACGCTCTCAACACATGTAGTTTTTACAAAAACACATGCGCTATCGATGCCATTTATCAAGCGATCGGGTTGGCCATAGATGAGAGTTTTTTACAAAATATAGAAAATGACCAATCTATAACATTATTGCAGTCGTTGTTAAAAAATGACTTATCACACGTGTATAAACTGAGAAAAGAAATATTAGGAGAAATATTAGGGTTTAATCCGGATTGTACCATAGAACTGTACAATGTTTGTAAGAGGGTCTTCCATAAATTATATATATATATATATATATATATATATATATATATATATATATATATATATATATATATATATATATATATATATATATATATATATATATATATATATATATATATATATATATATATATATATATATATATATATATATATATATATATATATATATATATATATATATATATATATATATATATATATATATATATATATATATATATATATATATATATATATATATATATATATATATATATATATATATATATATATATATATATATATATATATATATATATATATATATATATATATATATATATATATATATATATATATATATATATATATATATATATATATATATATATATATATGTATATATATATATATATATATATATATATATATATATATATATATATATATATATATATATATATATATATATATATATATATATATATATATATATATATATATATATATATATATATATATATATATATATATATATATATATATATATATATATATATATATATATATATATATATATATATATATATATATATATATATATATATATATATATATATATATATAATATATATATATATATATATATATATATATATATATATATATATATATATATATATATATATATATATATATATATATATATATATATATATATGTAAATACCACACCGAGGTTACCTTAAATCCACGAACGTAGAAAAGCGCTTTCCTGTATTCGGGCGCGGCACATGAAATCAAACGGTATATATTCGCTATAAACAAAAATAAGAATAAGAATTAATTAACTTTAGGAATGCAATTCAAATAGTAAAAATTAAACAAATTATATTTAGAAGTAGAAAACTAAGATTTACATTAGGCAATTCAAAAGAAAAATATTTCAAGGAAATCATTTAAACAAAATCAATAATAAAAGATAAAAAGGTACAAAAAATATAACAGTAAATAAAAAAAAAGATTGATACAAAAATTCGAACTTAGCCAAAACTGCTCCTGAAATATGCCGTTGTCTGCTCGTTCTCGCCACCGGTATCCCACGCGGACCCTGCCAACCGGTTGATCTACACAATGGTATGTTGTTTTCTGTGTATTTCAACTAGTTTCTGCACAACTGTTTACTTGCCCGTAATACTGTCGTTGATCGCCGACTCTCACCACCTACCGCTACACGCCCCGTTCTTGACCTTGCCAAACGGTTGAGCGACACAAGGTTTCTGGATACCACAAAACAACGCAATTCTTTACCAGAAGCTTCCGCCAACCACATACGGTATTTTATGTGTAGTTGCCGTGTAATTTTCACCTTACGGACACCTGCACCTCGGATTGATAATATTAAATTCCGTAGGTGTTTTAGATGAATCACACTATCTTGATTGCGCCAACTCAATACTTTTGGACGACAATGTAACGACAAAAGGTTTGTATTCTTCTTATGTGAACTGTAATTGCACAATATTATTCAACGGTGGTTCTTTACACAAACGTACTCAATTTTATCGGTACTGTTACGATGCACTCAATGTGTTGCATTTTTTGGTTTGCAACCGCGTCTCTTTGTAGCCGAACTAGACCTCACTTCCACACACGTCACTGGAACTTAATTCCAAAATAAATACCACGCACACACGGTTTTGGATGTTCACACCCACGAATTTTTATATAATTTTATTTATGTTTTGGGTATATAAATGGTACAGGCCAACGCCACACAAAAAAAAATTAGCTTTTGCGTGACCGAGAAGCAAAAGAAATAAAAACTCAAATAAATCACTGACCACCACAAAAAAAAAAATATGTATCGTCCGATATTTTTATTTTAGCGTATTTTCAACTAAAACTTTTCAGTATTGAAAGCTGATACCTCTTCTTTCAAAAAATCACAATCGAATGACCATCACCACAATTATCTAACCAAATCCGTACGCAAAAAATAAGATCCGCTACCCAAAAAAAAAATTGTACGATTTTTTTTTCGAGCCGAGTATGGTGCACATACCAATATGCAAGTCATTACCATAATATAAAATCGCCGAGCGTATACTATACCAACCTCGCAGGCGTAAAAATAATTTAAATGTTATAAATAGTTCTCTTGCAATCGTTTAGGCGAAAATCAATGTATACACTGTGGGAAACACAAATGTACAGGCGATATACGCGACGCGTAAATGGAACGCACGTTACACAGTATATATAATCATGCTTTTCACGAAACATTTCTAAAGAAATATGCAACGATTTTGCCATTATTCACAGGTATTCTACGAAATGGGACTCGACTAAGTAATGGACACGTTGAAAACTATTTTGCAGTCCTAAAACGGAGATTTTCGTTGACCAGTCGTACACTGGAGGTTGGTAAAATGCCACTGAAGGTTGGTCGTTTTGTTCGGGAGTTGAATAAGAGAAACCGAACGGTCTACAACGAAATATTTTATTCTGTACCGAAATTTTCAGTGTCAGCAACTCAAGCGCCACCTAAAGATAGTAACCACAGTCTTTTCGATCTTCAAAATAGCGAATCAATGCGGCAAAAAGAAGAAAACTAGTTTTGATATTAATTTCGTAAATCACTATTCTAATTCAACAAACAAAGATCAAAATATCACTGCTGTCGAAATGTTACGTCAAAACACAAGAACGCCAAAACGACCAACGACGTCACAGCCTAAAAACATTTTCAAACCAAAAATTAGTTCCAAAATGCCGTTGATACAAAACGCTCTCAACACATGTAGTTTTTATAAAAACACATGCGCTATCGATGCCATTTATCAAGCGATCGGTTTGGCCATAGATGAGAGTTTTTTACAAAATATAGAAAATGACCAATCTATAACATTATTGCAGTCGTTGTTAAAAAATGACTTATCACACGTGTATAAATGGAGAAAAGAAATATTAGGAGAAATATTAGGGTTTAATCCGGATTGTACCATAGAACTGTACAATGTTTGTAAAAGGGTCTTCCATAAATTTCCCAGTATACAAGTTACATTGGAATGTAGCAACAAGAATTGTTTATTAAAAGAGCAAGAAGATCGACCACTTCTCTATTTAAACTTTGATAAATTTGAAAATTTAGGTGTTTCAAATATTGAAAAATGCGTGCAAGAACTTCCACACAGGAAACATGCAAATTCTGTTGTTACACAATGAATCCTGCACTAGAATCCTTTGGTCAAATAGTAAACTGTTTCAGTATAGACACTAAAACAGTTAGTAACAATTCAGTAAAACTATCTGAAGTACAGAACACCATCACGCTGGGTAATGCCAATTATGAAATAACATCTATTATTAGTTTTATTTACAGTGGCCTGTAAACTACCCAAAAGCACCGGAAGGTCACTATATTTGCTATGGAATAGAAAATCTGAACATGAAAAATATTACATAAAATATATTCCATATATAAAAAATAATTATCAAAAAAAAAACATTACTCCAATAAATGGAGATAATGTCTAAAATATGTTTTAGCATATTTGAATGATAAATTCAATTAATAATTCCAAACTACGATTTTAAATTGATGATTCCGTGTTACCAGATTGTGTGTATAGCCAAGCCATAACCAAAATCCCTTTGAATTTATTCGAAATGGTAAATTAAATTGATGATTCCGAAAAATATTGCTTTCATATTTAGTAAATTAGTATATTTTATCCCCATGATATGGTTTAAGGAGTTTTATCTATTTATTGGTATAGGCCAGACCTATCTGGAGGTATACACCAATAGTGCTCCTTATCTCTGAAATGAGCTCCATAGAATTTAATGTTCCGCTGTACCAAACTAAGAAAATATTATTATTATTATTATTCTCTTTATTTAGAAAAAACAGGTTACATACATTAATACAAATCATAAACTATTTCTAATAAAGTTAGAGCTCCTAATAGGTTTTTAGAACCTGTGGGGGAGCAAGAAAGAAAATAATCATGAAATTTAGGTTGCCAAAAGTGTACAAATAAAAATAATAAATTAAAAACTATCATAAAAGAATAAATAAATAATACATACAATAAAATTAAAATTCCAGCTCCTATTTAGTGAATACAATACAAAAAAGAAAAATTAGAAGTAGGTTTCAATGTTGTCTATATTAATCAGCCAATGTCGAATCATTTTATCAAAATAGTGTTTGCGGCCAATCGGAATGAATTTCAACTCTATTGGTAATTTGTGAAACCAATACAATCCCATATAAAAGTAAGACCTTCTGAACCTTTCATTATTACAACGTAAACCGGCAAAGTTGTTCGGATTCCTTAAAGTATACGTGTGATGAATACGACTATGGAAACTGGAACTCCGAACAAAAAACATCTTTAATACCTTATAAACATAGAGATATCTTAAAGGTAATAATTTCAAATCTCGAAATAAGGGAATTGTTGGAGTTGTTAAAGGCCGACAATAAATCAATTTAATAATCCGTTTTTGTGAAATGTATAGGTCCTCTATATTGGAAAAATAAATCCCACCCCAGCTTGATATACCATACATAATAATAGATTCAACTAGTGCATGATATAGAACTCGCAGTGTTGGCGGTGGGCATAATTGCTTCAGATGGTAGAATTTATAAGCCGCAGTAATAACATTTTTTCTGACAATGGTGAGATGAGAATTCCATTTCAACTGCGAATCGATGGTAACTCCTAAGTACTTAAACTCATTTACGAGGGAAATTTCAAAGCACTGCGATGAACATGAGTGTCCAGAGCAAAATGGAACATGATACAAAACCTTAAAATTGGGAGATGCGGCCTGACCAAAAAACATTACTCTGGATTTATTACTAAGAGCCAGGCGATGGTAGTAAAACCAATTACCAAGATTCACTAAGTCTGTGCAAACTAGGTTCTGTAATTCCGAAGGGTTTGCTGAAGTGTAACTTAATGCTAAATCGTCCGCAAATGCAGTGGTGTGCCCCAGAATATCGATGTCGAATATAGAATTTATGTAGATTAAGAATAGAATAGGTCCTAATACTGATCCCTGCGGAACGCCGCAATTTAAGTAACCAGGTTCACTAAATTTATCATTTATTTTAACAATTTGGCTACGATTGTTGAAATAACTAACAAACCAGTCAAAAACTTTACCTCTGATACCTATATTTAATAATTTGTTTGCAAGAACCTCGTGATCCACCGTGTCAAACGCTTTTGCAATGTCTAAAAATAACGAAGCGGATTTTTGCGAATTGTTAAAAGCCGAGTAAACATAACTGAGGTGATGTAGTAGTGCTTCTTCAGAGGATCTTCCTGCTAAGAAACCAAATTGGCTACGGCTAAAAAAATTGATTTTCTCCAGATAACCGAGCAACCTACGTTTTATTATTTTCTCAAATAGTTTGGAGAAGGAACTTAGCAACGAAATAGGTCGATAATTATTTAGTAATAGCACATCACCTTTCTTATGAATTGGAATTACAAGGGCTGATTTGAAAACATCTGGAAATACACCACTTTCTAGGCTGAAATTGAAGAGGTAAGCTAAAACATCTACTAGATACCACACGCAATTTTTTAAGATTAGGTTGTCGATTCCGTCAATTCCACAAGAGTGTTTATTTTTCAAACTACTAATCTCTTTTATAATCTCTCTGGCGCTAATCGAATCAAACACACAAGACATACTAGGTGAAGTGGTCGAGCCTAAAACATATCTGCTATAGCCTGGAGAATTAGGCGAAAAGTTAGTGTTGTTCAAATTATTTGTTATCTCCGATGGAACGTTGAGGAAATAAGTATTGAATTCATTACTTATAGATTGATAATTTGAAATAAGAACATCAGTGGGTCGATTCTGTCTTTCCCTGGGAATTAGGAAATGAAAAGAATTGACAGTATTGTTGCAGCTAGGAATTATTTCCTTAAAAGTGTATTCTGGCGACAAGGTAAATATTTTTTTGGGAATAATTTTTTCCCAATTATTGCAGTTTTTACAAATATTTTTCCCAATATTTTTTCTTGGGAATTATGAAATACTACGGGGAAAGATTATTTAAATTGATCTATGGCATACGTTGTATTTATAATTCTAATAAAATAAATAAAACAACGAATTAGAATGCATTTGACTTTACATAATCATTTAGAAAACACATAGAAAGATAATTATTAAAAAAATTGTTGTGGGTGATTTCTTCAAATACATAAATTAGCAAATAGAAAATACAACAACAACAACAACTATGGGTAATGTAACGGATAATATGATGAGTAATCTATCACGATTAATGTAATGTGGTAGCCAAATAATAAAAATCAAACCAATAAAAAATGGTTTAAACCAGATTTTTATCATTTTTGTGGTGGTGATTTGTATCACCAGATTTTAACATTTGTATATGCATTTGGTCGTTTACGGGATAAATAAAAAATAAAACTTCCCTTTTCAAATATACCTTAATAAAAATCATAATACATATATGAAAAATAATATGATTTTTTTTATTTAATTTTTTTTTTTTTTTTACATAAGATAAACACTAATTCTTGTGTGAGTCTGTATAATCACATAAACTCATTTTCTTTTATATGAAATTAATCGACGAGTTCCGTAATTGGTTTCGCAGCAAACGAATAAACTGTTTTCTTTTGAATTCGTCGTCATCCAAAAATCAAAATGCGATCTCATATTTTATAACAAAACAAAATATCTAAAATGTCGTTAATAATTTTTGACAACTTTAAAATAAGTTTTAAAACACCGTGGGTGACCGACACTTAAACTAAATTTCCATTTCCTCAAAAATTTATTCCCAACACTGCCAGAATACACTTTTGGATAATTGGGAAAAAAAATTGGGAAAAAATGCTACAAAGATTTATTTTTTCCTAACTCCCAATTCCTAATTCCCAGAGAAAGACAGAATAGACCCACAGATTGGTATTTGTAAATTTTGGTGATTTGGTTTTTGTCTTTATTTGTTCCCAAAATTTCATCAATAGCCTTCCATGTGAGTTTAGAACTATTTTTAACATACTCAAATTTCTTCTTGTAAAATGAATTTTTGACAAATTTAATTTTAGCATTTACTTCCTTGGAGAGTTTCTTGACAAATTTTTCCAAACGTGCATTAGTGGGATTATGGCGTAATTTTCTAGAGAATTTTTTTAATTTATGAACCTTCAAAAGGAGATAAGAATTCATCCACGGTTTCAGTTTTTTTAATATAGGGGCAGAAGATTCGACCTTAGATTCACGAATGTGCGATTTCAGAATAAATAAGAACCTATCAAAAGCGATATTGCAGTTATTCTCACCATAAACAGTCGCCCAACTTTCAGATTGTAGTCGAGCATTCAGACGGCTATAGTCAACTCTCGAAAAATTAGCAGCTACACTATTTTGAAGCACAATGATCTGAGATGCAAAAATGTTTAGCTTTATTAAGTTGTGGTCAGATAGATGAATCGGTGTGTTTTCCACAGTAAAAATAAACGAATTTGTTGATTTGATGAACACATGATCAAGACAAGATGAATGTCTAGTAGCTTCATTTAAAAGACTTAGAAATCCGTGGGAGGCTAACATGGTAAGATAACTATAGCATTCATTGATATTAAGTAAATTTATGTTGATGTCTCCCAGAATAACTATGTTATTATTATTAATTGATAGAAGTAACTCCTCAATATCGACACAAAACGAGTTTACCGGTTTATTACAAAATCTATAAATGCAGATAAAGGTCCAATCATGACGCCCCAAGGTAACATTTAAAATTAAAACATCAGCTGTGGTCCAGTTGTAACAATAAAAAGAAGATACAGTTAAATTTTGATTGATAAACACACCAACACCACCAGATCTATAATCATCATTACAGCAAGCAATGAAATTATAATTTGGCAGTCTGTAATATGAAGATTCGTGTGAGTAAATCCAGATTTCCGAAACAAATATTAATAGTGGTTGCACTTTTAAACTAGATAAATAAGCACTGAAAATGTCGAAGTTTGCTCTCAAACTTTGAATGTTTTGGTGAATTACACTACTCATAATATAAGACTAACAATTCAATATACATACAACAAATACCGAAAAACAAATTTTGAAGAGTGAGAGCAAAGTACAACATTTTCAATACAGCCAGATAAACCACAACAACGAATAATCTGTTCCAATTAAATTTCAAAATATTCCGACTAATTATAAATAAATTTGAAAATGTTAAAAAAATAAGTTTTAAGTTTTTTGAGTAAATCACTAAAAAATAACTCAAACAGTGTTTAAACATCATCCAAATCATAACAAACACTACCACCATAAAAAAAATAATTACCGGAATCAAAACAGCTGACTGATTAATATAAACAAATATTATTTTTGACAACAAAATGTATAAAGAGTTAAGCTGGAATATGGAAAAAATATATAAAAAACAAATATGAGCTAATAAAGGTAAGATAAAAAAACTACTTAACGTTACATTATTTAATTCTAGATACCGAAGCAGCAACCGCTTTATCCAATTGCTAGTGTATGATGTTCTGGATACGAAAAATATCGTTCATGGAGTGAATACGATAGACGTCAGAATCAGCCGATTTCTTTAGGTAAATTTGTCCGGCTTTGCACCATAAATATTTAAAGTTTGATGACAGTTTTATGTTTTTAGCCTCATGATACAGCTGTGATTGGAATTTTGAAAGGCGGTGCATTATATGGATTTGATGCTCCCGGTGGTTTTGTGGCAAGATGATATCCAGATCTTTAGTGTAAAGTGTTTTAATTTTGCGCATTTGCGTTAAAACTTTTTGTTGTAGATCGATGGATTTTAGTTTTACAATAAAGAAGTTGTGACGAGTTACATAATTGTTGGTTTTATTCAGTGTGGTTTTGCTAACGCTTCTACGAATGGGTTCGATCGATAAAATATCATCCGGTTGAATGGAATTTTCGACTTTACTAATTGTGTTGAAAATCATTCCACTAATGTCAACATGTTCCATCGGCAAGCCACTGATTGTAATGCTTGAAGCGTTTAGCATTTGAGCTGGTTTGTCATAATCAGCCTCCATTTGATGTAATTTTGCAGAGTGGATACTAAACTGGTCTTCTGGTCTCTCTATTCGAGAGTATGTACTGCGTCTTTAACTTTGTCCAGAGCCGGTTTCTTTTCCATTCGTTTTAATTGAATCATAATATCGGCTAAACTCACGTTCACATCACATTCAGAGTCCGAGATTTCGTTGTCAATCACAGATTGACTGGATTGTAGACGACAGCTTTCACATAACCAATTGACAGTTCGATTATTATTATCACTTAACAATTCCTGTGAGATACAAGCGCACTTAACATGGTAGAAATTTTCACAAGGACCGCTACATTTAATACCAGGAAGTCGTCCTTTTTTTGTGATATTGGCACCACACGAGCGGCAGGTTACGGTCATTGTTTTACAAAGGCGCGAAATTGATTGACAATAAAATGGTTGACGATGTTGTACTTTGCTATGAAGATGTGAATCACGCACGAATAAATTAACAAATCCCTTATATTTTGGTGAACTATATTTTAAATATGACTTAATGATTTTATTAATATAAAAATTAAAGTAAAAATTAGGTAAATTTAATTATTTTATTTATTTTTATTATTTTATTATTTTAGACGTATTTTAGATGTTTACACTTTGACAACTGTTTGCTGAATGAATATCTCTTCACTTATCCCCTTCATGATCTTATCAGATTGAAACTGAATATTACTTCTGTTACAAAACTTAATCGAGAATTCAAGCTTCAAATATATTTTATCCCCATGATATAGTAAACTTCTATGTATATATCATTTACACATATAAAAACTAATACAGCATTTAATAGCGAAATATCGCACATAATATTATTTTCTTTAATTTACTACACAATTCTCCTTTGCACATTTGAATATTTAAATTTTCATTTTTTTGTTGTAAAACAGATGTATGCAACACTTTTAAAGTATTTACACTTTTTTCGGGTTGAATACACTTTAGCTAAGAAACGCACCAATCAATTCGGGCTCGGGCTAACTTCACCGACTTCAATAATCGACACAATCAAAGTGGTTCGTTAAGGAAGTTTAGACCCGTCAGAACAGATTAGACAAATCATTCACAGTTTGAAACCAAAAAAGACATTTCTTGCCGAAACATGGGCTTGCTGCTTCAGAGAGCACGATTTAATTTATATCAGAATTTACGTCCAACCTGAATCTTAATCCTGACAATGTTAACGTATCTCAACAGTGTCAGGATATAGGACATTCAGGAGTAAATTAGAAATTTGGTCTACTCCACCAACTAAATGAGTTGATAATCGAAGACCACACGACAAGAACGAAACATAGCTCAGCAATAAACTTTTCAGAAATAAATAAAATATGTTGAGAATACAACATGCAGATTGACCAGCCTAGAGTATACCGAACACCAATTACCAAGGCGGGAAATAACTTTTTGGTAAAAATAAAGCAGAATAAAGTAAAATTCCAATACAACTGCTTGTTCTCAAGCTACCTAATCGTACATTTTTTTTTCGTAGATATAATTAAATCTTTATTGGATCCGCCTACGGTATCAATTTGAATTTAATAATGAAATACCCGTGTTCATTTTTGATATCAAAAATCAATTGATACAACTAGGGTCTTTCTAATTAAGTAAAAAATAAAATATTCAAAGGCAAAAGCTGGGCAATATAAAAATATTTCCTTTTAGGAATTAAATTAAAATTCAGCGTTACCTGTCACTCATCATTAATAAAATTAAAATTTACCAATTCAATCAAATTCATCCATCCAGTTTAGGTGTCTTTGGGCCCCGTAAATAATAGAACGGCACACATAAAAAAAAATTGACCCGAGCAAAAAAAAAGGTTGAAATTATTGTTGATCGCGTTACACACACACATATACACTTACCTGTAACGAAAAAAAAAGGAAAAATTTTATGCTTTAATAAATATTCATTATGTTGTTATAATGTAAAATATTTTTGAAAATTGTTTATTATTTTTTAATTGAAATGAAAATTTATTTAGCAAATATACACATAGGCTATCTGGAATACCTGTATAATATTTCTTGGGAAACGATATTATCATGGATCCTAAATAAACTTTTGGCAATAAAACATTCCAAATTAAAAAATTAAATATTAAGGTTAAACGTCTTTTTATAACACGTTTCTACCAAAGCAGGGGGTGGGTAACTGTGGTGTGATGTAGTGTGCGGTTACAAAATATTTTACGATGTACGTAATTACAAAAAATTAATTCAAGTCATGTACTTTATATCCAATGTATGAGTACGTACATTTTTTTTTGTTGCGCAAGTAGAAGGATGCTGTACAGAATGCCAAATATTATACCTAATAAATTTTGTGCTTTTTTGTGCTCCGCATAATATACGTTTTCTGCTGCTGCAGCGATTTTTAAATATTATGAAAATAAAAATTGAAAATGACTCGACGATGTCGGTGGAACACCGAAGCAAAAAAAAAAAAAAAATAATTCTTCGTTTGAAGAGTTTAATAATTAGCAGAAAATTTAAAATTTTGATATTCTCGTGAGGCTGTGAGGCCCCATAATAATTTAATACATACTAATATTTTTTTTTCATTTTAATTAACTTTAATATCGAAACAAAAGAAAAAAAAAACAATTTTTTATTCGAAATCAAAAAAGCTTCAAATGTTTTTAATCCTCATTGAATTAATTTGCGTGGGTGGGTGGTTTTGAATTCTAAATTTTCGATTTACAACAAAAAAAAACAAAATCTTTTTTGTCTTCCTTTTTGATGTAATTTTTTGTTGGTTGGTTGGTTATTGGTTGGCTGGCTATTGATTTTGGATTTGATTTTGCAATGAAAAGTGTAATTTTTTGGTACATAATAAATGAGTATGATAGAGACTTTTTAACAAGCTGTACACGACAATTGGCTGTTAAGCTTTCTAACTGAACATTAGTTTTAATTTACTTATTAATTAAAATTGATTAATTTCACGCTTCGATAGAGCATAAATTTAAATATATTAACGAACTTATACTGATACATAGTTATATTATCACATTCGGGTTACCAGCACAATATTTCTCAGGGGATGATGAGTAAACGGCCTAAAAATTCTACAAAATTAAAATTAATTTGAAGATGTCCATTATGACGTCACGTCTATGAAGTTCGTCCCAAGTTCTAGCCAAAAATATGGCAAAAAATATCGTGATAGAAAATAGTAAGACACAAACATGCAAATTACAATTTAAAAAAATGAAAATTTTAATAAAAGCTTTTGTAACAACCAGTTTTGGGCAGTATTTGAAGTTGGTATTGTAAAAATATACGAACATTTATTGCACCAAATGTCTGCCAAATATTTTGTATTTTCGATATGATAAATCAAATAATTTCGATATAAATCAAAACTTAGTCTGTGCACAGCAAAACGCTTGTTTATAACGTTAAATGCTTTGATGCAAACTTTAAAATATAATTGTCATTCATAGTGAGCGGCCATACTCAAATTAGTCTGATACAGAATTAAAATTAAATACATATTTCGATTTATTTTACTTTTTTGAGTTGACAGTAATATTCTGCTTTCATGATAGTATCATGATAGTTTTAGTTTTGGGCTGATATTAAAACATGGCGGTTTTCTCTTGTTGATAGAATAATTTTGAGTTGATATATAGAAAATTGTCTGTTTTTAAACATTTTCGGGCTGACACTTGCATACAGTCAAAGTTTTTTTATTTTAATATTCACATAGATTTTTTTTGCGGTTAGAATTTGGACCAACTTCATATACATTTTGACGTTTCCAAAAGAAGTAGAAACCACCCAGCAGAATATTACAAAATACTATGGGTAATTGTTAGCTAATAAAAAAATTTAAATGTAAATAAATGTTCTATTAAAAAATTGTGGGCTACATCCATCCAAACAAAAACGATGGGTTCTGCTTACAGCTTTAGAAAAAGTTAACAGGACCAATTTCCAAAAATGATTTAAATTTCCCACTCGTTCTAGAAAAAGCATTAGGGTTTTCCACTTCAAAACTAGCAGAACTCAAATCGGAAATCAGACCAAACCTGAAATTAGAACGCAAAACCAGATTGATTGGCATGCAAATAATTTTAAGCTCATTATAAATTAAATGACTTAAAGCTCGATTAAGAATGAGTGGAGCCTAAAATTCGCTAATGGGGCATTTGATTAGACCATATAATCAGCGTAACACTTTTTCTAAAAGGAATTGACCAAAAAAAATGTTCAAGGGGCATTTAAAAAGCCTAAAATTAGTCTTTAATTTTCCAATTGTTTTTTAAAATGGGTTCTGCTAACATTTTTTATAGGTAGCAGTATCCGTCGTTTGTGTTGGAAGGGATGGAGAACATTTTCTTTTGCAAAGCATTTAATTAACCTATATTTATCCATATTATCTTGTAATGTTGTGCTGGATGGGTTCTACTGGCATTGAAAAGGATAATCATTTGTGACAGATATAACCGAATTAGAAGAGACAACAGGTGCTTTAACCCTAAACTAGAATTAAAACAAACAAACTATCAGTTTGCGTCAGTTATGAACAGAAATATATCGATCAGAATTGCTAGAAGCCATTGCTATGCCATAATGAAAGTCTAGGGAATCGCAACGAAAGCGAAAAAAACTAGTTTCTGTTAGATGATTTCTGACTCAACCTTACTCGAAACAAGACCAAAAATAATGTTTCGTTTAATAAGGATCGTTTTGCACCTACCACTTAAGCATTTTTATTAAGAATCGACATTTCTATGTATTTTAAATATCTCAACGAATGTTTCTGGAGATGTCTACACGTACTGGCTAATATTTTCAGATATCTGAAGCCGGTTTCTTTATGTGTGAGGAATGGGATAAATTGCTGATGATCGTTTTTACGTCTTAGTGATTTTAGAAGACCACTTTTCTCTTTCTCCTCGTACTTCAAGGTACCTGGTCTCAAAAATGGAGAAAAAATTTTATTCGTCCTTTTGGATGTCTGGATGGATGTCTGTACCGATGATATTTCATGAATGGCTTTTGCGGTTTGATTTTTTTTTTTCCAATCATATTTTTTTTAATTCGGAGAACTGAATAGCTTTTGGGATCCCTACCTCAAGAAGGTCGGGTACCTGCCATAGGAAATCACACAAAATACCATCCTGGGATATTGAGATCGCATTTTACTCGTCATCTACTAATTTTTACGTGATCGTGGCGATAACATCGACTACTTGTAGACAACGTCGATAACTACTTTTAATTCACGCCAGTAGTAATTGCATATGATCCGTATATTTTGACCTTCTATTTTCAAAGATTATAGTTAATGGAAGTTATTATTACTATAAAATATATTTCCAAGTAACTTACGGATGTTTGCTACTAAAATAAAGTTATACTAGAGAGAGATAGTCGTCCCGTATCCATAAAAAGTACTGTGTCTATATTATTTAATCATAAATTGCTAACAACATTGTTAATTAACTACCACCGATAATAACATTTCAACAATTGATAAACCTTCAATTAAATTTGAGAATTTCAATAAAATTTTTGTTATGAACTAAGTTAGGTTAGTCTGTAATTTAGTCGAAAAAACTGGTATCAGGCCCACAATATTATAGATTTTATACCGTGTGCCTAACGTTGAATATTTCGTCTAAATTTTCAACTTACTACTTCGAGGTTGGTTCATACCTGATTAAACTGATGTTTAAATAAAATTTGTCAAAGTAGAACTTATCAATTAAATATGAGAGTAATTTTGGTTGATGAACGTTACAGACATCTATCAATAAATGGTACGAACTAGTCATAAATTTAGTTACTCGGAAATCTAGACAAATGAGGCACACGGCATTAAAAGTTAATTTATGATATATACTGTTTGCGTCACACCAAATAGATTGACAGTTTGTTCATATCAGTTATTGATAGATGTCGCTAATGTCCATATTACAAAATGTGTCTGAGATTTAGTTCTAAATTGCCAACTTAGTTCTGATTTGGACAATCGCTGATTAGAAATATTATGGAGATTTTTATTTGTTAATTTACGAGGGTAGTATGATAAGTACCTGGCCTAGACAAGAGATGGCGTAGCTAAAAGTTTTAAAATGGTATTTTTCTGTAGTATTACCTTTACCAACCATACTCTAAAATTGTCAAATCATTCCATTGTTTAATTTATTTTTACTAGTCATTTAAGTTGAACAACTTTTATATTTTCAGAAAAATGGAAAAATTTGAATCCCGAGCGGTAATAAAATACTTGTTTCAAAAAAATAAAACAAACCATGAGATTGAAACGGAACTCAAAGAAGTTTATGGGAATTCTTCACCTTCATTATCAACCATAAAATATTGGACAGCAGAATTTAAACGTGGCCGTACAAGTGTTTTTGATGAAGATCGTCCAGGTCGTCCAAATGAGGTTACAACTTCAGAAATGATCGATAAAATCCACGATATAGTGATAAACGATCAAAGAGTGAAAGTGCGTGAGATTGCTGAGACTGTGGGCATTTCAATTGAACGAGTGCAAAATATTTTAACAATTCATTTGGATATGAAAAAACTTTCAGTAAGATGGATGCCGCGTTTGCTCACTTTTGACAATAAGCACGCTCGTATGTCAATTTCGAAAGAATGTTTGGCGATGTTGAACCGTAATCGCAATCATTTTTAGCGTCGATTCATAACTGTTGACGAAACGTTTGGGTTTTATCAGCGAACAAAGTCATGGCTACTGTATTTTGGGATGCACGTGGCATAATTCATGTTGACTATCTTCAAAATTGCAAAACGATCAATGGAGAGTATTACGCTAACTTATTGGACCGTTTCAACCAGGCTGTAAAATAAAAACGTCCGCATTTGGCAAAGAAAAAGATCCTTTTCCATCAGGACAATGCACGTGTGCACATTTGCGTCGTCGCTATGGCAAAATTCCACGAATTACGATACGAATTGGTACCGCATCCACGATGATCATCCAGTGATTATTTTCTATTTCCAAATATGAAAAAATGGCTCGACGGAAAACAATTTGACTCTAATGATGAGGTTATTGCTGAAACAGACGCGTATTTTGAAGGGTTATAACCATCATATTTTTTGGAAGGGATTCAAAAGATAGAAACACGTTGAACTAAGTGTATCGAAGTGAAAGGCGATTACGTTGAAAAATAAAATGAATTTGGAACAAATATATGTTTTTTTCTGGTCGAGGCCAGGTACTTATCTTACTACCCTCGTATTTCACTTTTATTTATACATCAGACGAGGTTGATGAACGACTAGAGTAAACTAAGCGTCAATTTACTTAGTCGGAAATCTAGATAAGAAAATCTGTGTCAGGCACACAGTATAAATACACATATGCATAACATAAAAATAAATGTGTTTTCAAAAGTCATAATTAATAAGTCACAGTGCCATCTTTAAAAATGGTAATAAGGAACCATTTTACTCACATCTTCTGATGTTCATTGAACTGACATTATTTTTCATTCATGTATAAATTAATTTTACAATTTTGTTAAATATAAAAATATTCACAGAAAGAAATAAAGTTCGTCAAAATAGATCTATGAAAACGGACGTATTTTTTCGTTAAATATGGTGAATTAATTAAATGTGACCCAGGTGCATTAAGGCTGGACGCTAGATCAAATCAAGTTAGCTGGAAAATATATATGAATTCGGTTTCATTGCTAATTAATTTAGTTATGACATAAATAACGACAATTTTTTTTTTCAAAAATTACGATCATTACCTTCCCGTTGAAATGGTCCGTAATACAAAGCGAGTTTCAATTTAAAGTGAGAAATACAATGAGATCCAACTAATAATAATGTTTAAATGCCGTTACATTCTTGTACAGGTCCATCTACAAATTAACGTTTAGGTCCGCTAGTTACCTCATTTACTCTGTACTTTTGCCATCGACACTGTAGCTTAGAAATTACCAGCTGACTAACAGCCATGAAAAGGAACGAAGTACGTCTCATCCGGCATGCCAAACTAGTCGACTAGCCATAAATATGTCTATTCAATAAGAGATGGCGCGCAAAGTAAGTTATCTGTTAATCTATATTTATTATTAGTAGTTGTTTTATTTTTTTTATATAGATGTCTCTAATTAATTAGAGGACCTATTAGTTACCCAAAAATTTTGTTCTGTTAAAGGCAATCGTAAAATTAACAGAAAATAATGAAGAAATTAAGATTCCAATATCATTTCGTTGGTTGAGGACGTTGTCTACATTTCGACTTCAGGAACCCAAAAAAATTGCTACGTAATAGATTACGAGTCGACAACTGCGTAGATTACATTGTGTAATCTACTTCGCCCAAATCTGCCAAGACCACGATATTGCCACGATTATTGATATTATTACACTTTTCTCAGATACTCGTGTAGTATATGGTTTGAAAAGTGTTGTACACCTTAGTACTCGACAGCACCATTGTATGGCACTAGAAGCACTTACAACTTTTAATATTCTCTTATGATCATGTGACATATCAATTCAAAGGTCTAGGAAAAAGCAAACATTTTGTAAGCAGTGCTTTAGTTCATAAATTCAACATTTTGGCGCTGTAGGCAATTAGCATAAAATGTAGAATATTTTTTTTGTCACTTTATTTAGTAGGTAGTATGCTCGTATTCTAGTTTTCTAGTTCAAATTAGCGTCTTACATTTTTGCAAATGAAATGGGTGAGATTGACGCGTAAAATATTTCAAGATGTTACAAATTGTAATTTTTGTCACAGATGTTATTACTTAGTAATTGTTGTTCAAAAATATGAATAATGAAAATATGAACATACTTTCGAAAAAAAATATTGAACCTAAACTAAATTAAGTGTCACCTGCACTTAGTGACGCAACTTCTAGCAATAATTTAATTTCGATATCGAGCTCCTGTAAGCGATTCTGTTCGTTTACGTTCATTTATTGTGCACCTAAAACAAGCTAAAACGGTCACCATTTACGTGATTAAAATTATTAAGGTTGTGTTGCTTTTCAAAATCCCGCTTTAAAAAATCCCGATTTTGACAATAGCAACCGAGATTTTAATAGTTTGTTTCGAAACAGTACATTGTAGAAAATACATAAAATAATTTATGGATCCGAATTAAGATAAGTTGGAGTTCTAAACTAAACGTTTGTAGAAAGCTTGGATTTCGGTTGAAATAAATGGAGCTAAGCCATTTCTTCACAAATTATAGTCAACTTTAGTTTTTAGAGCACTCAGCTAAAGGGAATGAAACTTAACCATTTCTCACCCGATTATTTTCAAATTTAAAAGATTTAAAAGCCTAATAATCATAATTATAATAAATTTAAAAGAGTTTACAGAGCTGTAGTGAAATTTGAACGTGGATTTCGGATAAAATTCTAGAGCTCGGTCATGTTATGGCACCAGGCAGCTTCTCCCGATTTTTTTATATTTATTATATTTTTGAGTTGCAATCAATAAAATAAAATGCCACCGGAAAGAAATGGCCAAATTGAATAACTTGTTGATGAATTTTTCGCAAAATTCAGAATTCCAAAATTGAAATTCTAAAACCAAAATTCCTAAAATCAAAATTTCCCAAATCATAATTCCAACAAAAAGAGCTCCAAACACAAAAATTCCAAAAAAGAAATCCCAAACATAAAACGAAATTTCAAAATTCCTATATACAACAAAATTCCAAAATAAATTCCAATTTATCCCAATAGAAATTTGAAAGATGCGCGCCTTTCATATTTCCATAGGAACTGTTCGATATTCCAAAAAACACTTCCTTGTTTGTGATGCTCACAATAAGCGGTAATAAATCTATGAAACTCAAAAATAAATATTACTTAGTTCCCATCTAACAAGAAAAAGTCTGCCTACACACCGGCCATTAAAAAATGTTCTCACAAAAATAAACAAACAACGTAACTTGTTCACATAAATTTATTTTGTTTTAAAATTAGTTCTCATCTGAGAAAATAACTTTCTCCCAGAAGTAGTTCGGCTTGTTAATATGCTGATTTGCAAATTTAATTCTTTTTAACCGATTGATTTCTGGTATATATGGTTTTTTTTGCGCGACACGGCTATGATACTCCTCCTTTTAAAGAATTTTATGAAACGGTATCAGGACAAATTTTTTTAATTGAACTTTATTTTAAAATTCTTTGCAATTTGGGAAGCTGTTGTTCGTGGATTTTTCTTGACCATTCTTATTATATCACATTTTTCGCGACATGATATAATTTCGTTGGATGGCCCTACCGTGGGTTAGATGTAAGAACTCCTGTTTTTTAAATTATTCACTACTCTCTAAATACATGAATGGGTTCTTTTCACTAATTTTCAAATTTCACGTGAATTTTTACCTTGATTCCATAAAATTTTAATTATTTTAAGTTCAATTACTGCATTTTCCTTTCTTTATGGCTCCATAATCCCGTGGCGAGCTGCAGCTATTGGGGGGTCACAGGTGGTAGATAGTGGACGGCCTATCGATAGGTAGGTTAGCGGTAAATTAAATAAATCGCCTCCAACTGCAGCTGTGCTGGGAGGAGAGTCTCAGGGAGAGGCAGCCGTCAGTGGTGCTAAAACTGGTTCCAAGGCTTGCAAGCCAGGGACTAGTAGCAGCGGTATGAAGAAGAGGGTCATTGCTCTTTCGGTTCGGAGGCGTTTGGCCTTCGTACCTTGGATAGACTGGCCACAGTCCCGGAGGAGTAGTGAACCGAGGAACAGAGGCAAAAAACTGAGTGGGCGAAGAGGTACATTGCCGATGTCAGAAAAGCTCGGAAGGGGATCTCGGGTCGAAAAGACAGAGGTCTGACGAGGAGTGGATTCTGAAACGAAACGGGCCAAGGTTCAGGGGGAACAGTCGAGAAAGGGACCTAAGCTCTTCAGCGTCGTGGTAAACAAGGGTGAGGTGTTGCTATCCGTTGTAGACGAGAGCCATGAAGATGGGAGCATCACCGGGGAAAAATGAAGGTCGGTGTTCAATGCACTGAACCTTGTTTTCCTCATCCGGATGCACCACCAATATGCAGCGACGAGGGTTGGTATCAGTGATGGCTAAAGCTGACCACGTGCGCTGATCAACGAGCGGTCTTCCTATATAGGAAGGCGATCGAAGAGGTAGGCGAGGTATGGCCGGGAGCTAAGCTTAAGGCAATTCCCAAAGAGGAAATACTCAGCAGACCGAAGGCAATCGTCTGGCTCCCCACGGAGCCGGCTAACATGGATGAATCCCTGAGGATTATCCAGGTTTGCAATCCGGATCTCCCGACAGGGAACTGGAAAATTGTCAAGCAGGAGGAGCCTAAGTGCAAATTCAGATCATCAATTATGGTGATCAATAAGGAATCCCTGGCTCCGTCAAAAACCAAAGGGGCATTAACTTCGGCTTCGGCTCCGTTACTCTGAACGTGTTCAGGAAGGACGAGGTCGGAGCGGAACAAACTACTGCACAGCTGACAAGGGCGAGGAAGAAATCCAGCCTGCTGTGGGAAGCACGAGGAGTGGTATCTCTAGAGGGGAGTCACTGCAGCTAGTGGCGAACCCGAGTGAGGAGTTGACTAGCGACCTTAGGGACCGTCTATCGTTTGACAAGGGGGATACATCGAATTCCGAGGGGAGGAGGTGAACCTTCTTAATTTTAGGGACTGCGGAGGGAGTGGGATGGAGGATACCGTCGACTCCGCCGAGTCAAATTAAGCGACGTAGCACTGCTGTCGCGATTAAAGTAAGTGAAGAATGTTATCAATGATTAGGTTTTGCAGATAAACTTACATCACACCAAGGCTGCTTCGGCGGCGCTACTTTTCAGACTGAAGAATCTTGGGTCAAGAATAAGAAGATCTGCGGTCTGGGAGCGAAGGGTTACACCCTCTTTCACGCTCGTGGGACTAAAAGGAGCAGATCTTGTATATTAGTGGGAAATAACATAAATGTTATTCTAATTTCACAGTATATCAATGAGGCATTACTGCAGTCTGTCTAGAGACGGAGGGCGACGATTCTGGCTAGCAACCGCATACATAGATCGGGGGATGCCAGTGCCGCCAGATACACTGGGGGCACTAGTTTCTGATGCACAAAGAAGGAAGAGGGAGTTATCCTGGGGTGTGACGCCAACGCGCACCATACCTTTTGTGGCAGCTCGGATATAAATGACAGGGGTGAGTTACTCTTTGAATTTCTCTTAAAAACTGACTTAATATAGGCCAGGAATCTATTAGTAATAGATAGGAGGTTCTGGATCTCACTCTGGTCTCCGATTTTATCTCACCGATGATCAGGGGATGGAGAGTGGCGAAGGAGCATTCCTTTTCCGACCATCGTTACATAACGTTTAAACTTAATCTCATATATACAGGGAGGTATTGGAGAGCATTATTCCATCTAGAGTTCCAGGACTCCCCAACACGGGTAGTGAACTGGATTCAATGGTGGACACTCTGACTACTGCTTGCAATACCTGTGTGAGGGTAGCTTGTCCTTTAACTAAGCTGAGGAGGAAGCGAAAACCTGCTTTGTGGAATCCGGTTCTTGCAGAGCGCCGTAAAGTCTGTGGGTCTGCTTTCAATAGAGCAAAAAGATTTATAGGCAGTCAGGACTGGGACTTCTATAAGGAATGCCTCAGAGTATACAAAAGAAAGGTAAGGAAGGCGCAGAAGAATTCGTGGAGGCACTTCTTTGATAGAATGGGAGGGGTCTCGGAAACCTCGCACCTAAGAAAAATTCTCTCTACCAATCCAGCTGTATCATGCTATCTGTTAAAAACGGATGGCAAATGGACGGTGTCTAGTGAAAAGACTCGTGATATCTTGGAAGGTGGAAGCAATTATGGAAGGATTGCTACCTTCTGAGATCGAAGACCCAGTAATCAAGCTAATTATTCATTTGCTAGATATCGGAAGCATCATAGCGCTAGGTAGCGGAAGCATCATAGCGGAGATGGGGGAAGCTTCCGTCAGAAGACAGGTTGTTCGGGGAACTCCCCAAGGAGGTGTTCTCTCTCCCCTTCTCCGATAACGCGTGGCGACAGCTGTCTTGGGTAAGCACCTGGGTACAATTAGGGATATGAGGCAAAGTGCGTGATCAATAATTGCGGGGTGGGCCAGCAGATGTGGATTGGGGATTAACCCATCTAAAACAGAACTGGTCCTTTCACTAGGAGGTATAAAATTCAGACAATGGCTTTACCAAGCTTGAATGGTACCTTGCTAGTCCTTAAAGATAAGGCGAGGTTCCTAGGGATTCTTCCGGACAGCAAGCTCAGTTGAAAACAAAACACGATAGAAAGAGTCTCTTGTAAAATCTTCTTGGAAGGAAAAATGCTATTGGAAGGAAATGGGGCTTGAAACCGTAGCTGGTGCACTGGCTTTACACGGCAGTTGTAAGGCCCATACTGCTGTATGGAGTGAGTGTATCGTGGCCTGCTCTGGAAAAAATATCATATAGGAACATGATGGCGAAAGTGAAGAGGGCAGCCTGTTTGCTCATTAGTGGAGCGCTGAAACCAACCTCCACTAGTGCCTTAGAGGTTTTGCTGTACCTTCGCCCGTTGGATATTATCGGCAAGCAAATGGCGGTTAACACGGCCGACCGGCTCTCAGCAGCTTCGGGTTGGAAGTGCCTGCAAAAAGGGCACTCAACAATAGTTAATTCAGTAAGGCATCCTCCATATACTACATTGGTGAAAAAAACGCACATTGCTCAATTTTTCACAAAAGTTCAAAAATATCAAACAAATCCAATACCTATCCAGTGGTACCTTTTTTGTACTTGAACCATGCCAACAAAGTGATTTTTTGTCAAGTGCATATATCACGCTTTCGAATTAAATTCTAAAAGTAATTCAACAATATCAATACAATAGCATGCCATGAAATATCTCACTCGGAATTGTGATCATTTGCATATCGACGCTTAGCCTGAACGATCCTCTATTGATTACGTCTCAAACCGGACCAAAGAAATGGATACCACACCAGAGGTAGCCATACAAGTGATTGCACTAATTTATGCGGGGCAGCACCAAAGTGAAGAGGCTCGACAACTAAATTTGAGCTGATTCTCCATTCGTCGAGTGTGGCAGAGATATCAGGAAACTGGTGGCTTCAGACGGCGACAAGGATCTGGCCGACCTCTACAGCACAGCGTGATAATCGCTTTCTTGTAACAACTTCGTTGCGAAATCACGGTATGAATGCGATTCAACTGGGACAGCGGCTCCAAGAAGTTCGTGAAGTCGAAGTCAGTCGGTGGACAGTTAGAACACGACTTCGAAAAGTTGATATGACTGCACAAAGACTAGCAAACGGGCCGAAATTGGCCGCAGCCCACCGAAGAGCCCGTTGTGAGTTCACTCGAGAGCATTTAAATTAGGCAGAAGAAGAATGCAGAACAGTCCTGTTCTCTGACGAGTGCAGGATGTGTTTATATGGCACCGATGGACGTGGAAGAGTATACAGAAGACAAGGAGAGCGACATGCACAATGTTACATTGAAGAACATGTCTCGTATGGCGGTGGATCGTGCATGTTCTGGAGATGCATATCATTAGAGGCGAAGACAGATCTTTTAATCATCACACGAGCCAATACTGTCTGTCGATCAAGAGGAGTGAATTCTCAACGGTACATTGAGGATGTACTCGAGGTGTACGTCGTACATTTTGCTGGGTTTATTGGTGAACATTTTCTGTTTATGCAGGATAATGCGAGACCGCATAGGGCTGGTTTAGTATACAAGCCCGGACCTCAATCGCATCGAACATTTATGGGACGAGTTGAAAAGAAGGGTTCGTTCCAGAGATGTTGCTCCAACGAGTCTCCAGGAGCCGCAACAGGCGATCGTAGAGGAATGGCGGCGATACCTCAAGATTTTGTGAACACTTTGGTGAAATCAATGCAGCATCGAATGGAAGCCGTCATACTTCGACCAAGGGAGGGAATACTTCTTATTAATAAAACTGTTTTTTTTTTTGTTTATTTCCATGTTTTAATTTGATTTTTACCCCTAATTTTCATGCTGACAAATTCACAAAAACGTGTACCTCAGATGATTACCCCCAAAAATCAGTTTAATGGCACGTATAAATACAAAAAGGCACCACTGGATAGGTATTGAAATAGACTTTGAATCTGCATTAAAAAAATTACACAAATGTTGGATTTTTTTGATATTTTTATACTTTTGTGGAAAATTGAGCAATGTGCGATTTTTTTGCACCCAAGTCTACATAGTGTAAAATAAATAAAAAATCGTCAAAAAACAAAAAACCTAGATCCCTATTGCAGTGCCAACTACCGGGTCCAATTGTGAATTTAAACCAACCAGGAACCCACTCAAACACACAAACAAAATTTCATTAAAATCGGTCCAGTCGTTTAGGAGGAGTTCATTTGGAATTTCTTTGAGTGGGCCACAATGATAGATTGATGAATGATATTTTTTTCTAACTAATTGATAGCGCAAGAGGTTAAGAACATTTTTCTTTTTGTTTTAGGTTTTTAAAGTATTTAAAAAAGATATAAATATTTTAAAGTGTACGCAGATTTTTTTCTTGCGAGTGTTTCTCCTCAGTAGGCCGGAAAAAAGTATTTGAGCAAAAATTACATATAATTTTTTCCCCTAATTCTCCATTCCTGTGGAGTTACCAGAATAGTGCTACAGTAGCCAGGAAAATGATCCAAACAAATTATGCAAAACAAATCAAATTTTTCGTAATTCAATTTGGGAACATCGATGTTGATAAATCGATTATGAGTGGATGTCGGAAATTGCTTTAGCCAATAAAATTATATGTTTACATTTGATAGGTATCAATTACACAACGCAATCTGCACATCAAATTAAATTTAAGCACTTCTGATTTTATTTTTCTGATTGTTGTTGATCGAACGATTTTGAGTTTCGTTTGATACATAACTCGGTATATGTTTCTCTTGATAAAACAACATTACGGTAAGAAGCCCAAATAAACAAACAAAATGCAAAACACCCTTATTTTTGTCTATAGGAACGTAATTTACAAAAAAAAAAAACAAAAATATTCGATTTCACAATAAGGCAATTCACGGAAATTATTTTCCCATGCTGAATTAAAATCAAATTCCGTGGAAATTAAAATTCGTTACATAAAAATTTTCGGCTTTCCGTATTCATCTGAAATATTTACAAATATTTTCTCAGAAAAAAAAAAAAATCCGCAAGGCGAACTTAACCATAAAACCAAATTCTCAATTTTAAAACCAGCAAATAAATTTCAACAATTTTGAAAACTTTAAATCCCCATATACATAATTAATTTATGGTAAATGCTCCTAGGAACATGAAAACAAAATGCTTTATGCTTATTTATTGAGACGTCAACTACAAAACATTAATTTAAGTAAAATCCATAAGCTCCTTTTAAGCCACTTTAATTATTGCAGGATTACATATTCACCATACTTTAGTACGAATGATATGTGTGTAGGATCCTGCACGCAAGATTAAAGTTAACATTTTCATGTATTTTATAACTCGTAGGCCTAGAAAAATATTTTAATTTCTGATTTTAGTTTTTAAAAGTTTGTTCTGAAGAAAAATAATATTAAAACATTTTTTTTTTGGGTGTTGTTATTAATGCTACCCTTATCAACTTCGTTACAGTGACATTTTCTATATACGATTACGGTATAACATACACAAATTAGACAGAGCATTTTCTAATATGTCTACAAACAAATTGTGCTCGTGATCAATACGAATGTAGCTTCTCATGGATAAAATAATAATTTATGTATTTATGCATGGTACTCGTACTCGTATGTCATTACAATTCTATATGTACTTGGTGTCTTCATGTGTAAAAAATTTATATCTTTGTGAGATCATAAAATTTTTTTCATTTTAAACCTCGTCGTTTGACATTGTGTATATAGGTACACAAAAAAAAAATGTAGCACATAAAATGATAATTTTTGTCTAGACAAAATTAAAAATGATAAATGATGTAGTTAGTTAGCATTAACACGCAATGAATTATGATAATCTAGATGCGGTATTTAATGTCCCATTTATATGATGCCATATACAGGGGAATTATTAGTGTAGGATACGAGTAAAATGATGAAAATTCAGAAAATATTTTGATATAAAATTTATTTTTTAGAAGTATCCTGGGAACCGATATCTATACTCAACGTTTATTAGTAACAAAATATTATAAATTCGGTTTACGATTGTTATCAAAGTCTCAAGTCAGAGAGTATACAGTTCCACAAATAAATTTGAGAAATTTGAGTTTATTGATGTTTACAAGGTAAATGTTCTAAAGAACTGATGCGTCATATAAAGTTTTCTAAACATAACTTAGAACAAGACACTCAGGCCTAATCGAATTAATATATGTAATTTAAAACAAATGCTTGGCTTCATATCTGCTCTGGGGTTACCCTAGAAGATTTACATATAGTTCGACCCCAAACATTCTATAGCTCTAGAAGGGCTAACCCAATCAAACACAATTTTTGATTTAGGCCTACCTAATGCAACAACCCACACAAATAAATTTTGATCAAACATATTTAGGGGTTGTGCTCATGAAACGAAAAATATTTTCAGATTAGTTGGACGAATCAGAGGTTATGCAAAGACACAAACGTCTGATTACGTGAGAGTGGCTGCATTTGCCATTGGTCTGATAAGCAGTAAAATTATTGATGGTTGTGACACAAAATTGAATGATAAACTTAACGATTTAACGTGGAAGTTCTCGAGTGGCCCAGTCTTGAATGAACATGGTAAGGTGTTTAGATTCTCAGCAGTTACCCGATAAATTTAGACTCTAACTTAAATGATGTTTCAGTCAGCCCAAGCGGGTATTTAACTTACTGTCGTCCATGTTTCCGCTAGAACAATTTTCATGAGTTGTGATAGCAGCAAATTTTCAGATAATTCTAACTTTAAAATCGATAACTCCTTATTGGGGCTATTTTAGTTCTCGATGTTATACAATGAACTCTGTTGTGCGATGTTTCGCGACCATTAATAACTTTAAAATAAACAGTGGCTATATAAGCAAGTGTAGAGGCATCAGTAAATCCATGAATTTCTACGATTGATGCACGACTTGTTGAGTTGTCATTTTGTATCTTGGAATGGTGGTAGTGTTTGTCTACAGTAGGTAATCTCACAAATTTAAGCATTTGGTGGATCATCCGGCATTGCATCCCCACAACCAAGGCTCTTGGTCGACCAAATAGTCTGCTTTATCCGGAAACGCTGCTCGCTTGGTACCAAGCATCATTCATGCACTTTTATCTTTCGAAAGTTGTTTATTGCAGATGTCCGAATTCTCATTCGCTTTTATGGTGTCCTGAAAGAGCTCTTTCCTTTTTAATAGTGATTCACTATTCGTGGGAATAGGGAACTATGGCACTGTTATGGCTTTCCCTGGTAATAGGGGATTGGGAAAAATATTTTCATAGAATTTTTGTCTAAATTGTATTTTTCTAGCCTACTGAGGCAATAAATTTGGTGTAAATATTTTCGAAATAAAGTTGAATGGGAAAATATTTTTCCATATAAAAATATTGTGGAACAATTCCTCAATTAACTTTAATTTGAAAATTTTTGCACAGTATAGGCCAGAAAATTTGGAAGAAAATGCAATGAAAATAGTTTTCCTAATTGCCTATTCCCAGGGAAAGCCAGAATAGTGACACTGGGGAAAGATTTTACATAGCTTTTATCTATAAATAGTAAATATAAAGAGGAAAAAAGTTTGTAAATATTTCTAAATTGGGCATTATTTTTCCATAGCGAAATTATCAGGGAAAGTTATTTCCAATTTTATTTTTTTTCAAAAAACTACCACTACCTTTTTACCTTAGTACATCAGAATTATTTAAATAGATTTTATATGTAAATTTTTTCTCCAATTCCCTGTTCCCCCGAATAGGGCCACTGGAAACGCTGTAAAGCACTAAATGAACTGGCTTGGATGGTAGAGCCGACTGCTAAGAAACTGTTGTTTACTTTCTCTCATACCACTGTGCAGACCAATCAAATACTACTCGTAATTTACACTCCGCAATTGTAATGAATGTCATGTAATGGTATTTCGAAATAGGACGGTTTTGAATTAGCTGACAGCCCTCCACATTTTAATACTTTTTTTAACATCTTATCGTGCTGCATCAAATTTATCATTGTAGATCAAACGAATCCAATAGATACTCAAAACCAATCAAGCTCCGTGAAAGGTATTATGCCCCGCCTACTAGTTAAATACTCGAGTTGAAATATTTTTAACTTTGTTGTTGTTTTAATAAATTTTGTGTGATACTATGGTATTTTTCCAAAGTAACTCCTAATGTCATGTACGCAGTCTAAAAGCCTATCATCTAAAATCTAAATTACTTGCTCTATTATGCGTGGATTCCAGAGTGCAACAATTTTTTTCAATAAAAAATACTGGTAAACCGAAAAGCTTTCCTCTTATCGGTTTACTTTTTACTGAAAAAAATACTGAAATTACGTTAGAATGATAAAGACAAACAAATGTTGCCATAAAAAGTATTGAGTTTCATATTTTTTATGGCATCATTTTTCCCGCTTCCTGCCAGTAAATTTTACTGAATTTTTTTTTTGTTTTTCTCTGACAAGTAAAGGATTTATATTTTTATTTCGTGTTAATTTTACTGAAAAAAATTGTTTCACTGTGGAATTCACGCATTTTGGTTATTACTGTGTTTTACTGCTAACAAACAAAACATATGAAATGTGTTGTGAGTTAATTATTTAATTAAAAGAGTTAAAATTTAATTTTACTACAGTTTTTGTTCGTCCAGTGGCAGCTTTTTTGTTGTAATTCCCCCGGAATACGGAACTGGGGAATGAATTTATATACAATTTCTGTTTAAATAATGGGCCCGATTCTCGTGGCATAAAACTGCTGTTATGTTATTTTGTTTCCCCGCTTCCTATTGGAATTTGTATTGAAAAAACAAAAATAGATTTAGATTCCGGAATCGACCCCATTGTTTTTCTGGCATACTAAGGTTACAAGTTAGTGGTATTTTTTGAAAACAAAATAAAATTGGGAATAAATTTCGCTGATAATTTCGCTATGAAAATATTTTTACCAATTTATAAAAATTTACAACAAATTTTTTTCCTCAGTAGGCCAGAAAAATAGATTCATGCGTGAATTCCACAGTAAAACAATTTTTTTCAGTAAAATGAATACAAGATAAAAATATAAATGCTTTACTTGTTAGAAAGAAACAAAAAAAAATTCAGTAAAATTTGAAATGAAACTCAATTCTTTTTATGGCAACATTTGTTTGTCTTTGTCACTCTAACGTAATTTTAATACTTACACTCTCCTCTTTTCGGTTTCACAGTGCTTTTTACTGAAAAAAGTGAGTGTGCTTTAGACCACACGACTGAATTAAAACTTCTTTAGTTCCATCTATATGTTTGTATACATTTTTTTGTTTGTCTATGTTTTTATAGAAATTTAATAAGGTCCTTTTTAGTCAATAACTAAAATAAAATGGTATTAACTAAATGAAATTTTGGATTATTCTGGATAATAGCCAGATAGTGTTTTTAATCAAGGTGAGGTTACCAAGACTTTAGAGGTTTGGTTTCGAACTAATGAAAACATTGAATTTTTTGTATTAAAAAATTCGGTCGTCTCATCAGACTGCAGAGACCAAACTACAAAAATTTTGAAAATACTTTGAACTAGTCAAAGTATAATCACAATGTCTTAGCAAATTTTAATAATTCACTACGCAATTCCCAAACCCTTCGTAACCTTGAATTTTGTTGTGTTTAACGCATATATGCAATTTCACCTTGATTAAAAACACTATCTGGCTATTATCCAGAATAACCCAAAATTTCATATAGAAATCGCATGTATGCGATACAATGAAATTCGAGGTTACGAAAGGGGAATTGCGTAGTGAATCATTAAAATTCGCTAAGGCATTGTGATTATACTTTGATTAGTTCAAACTATTTTCAAAATTTTTGTAGTTTGGTCACTGCAGTCTGATGAGACGACCGAATTTTTTAATACAAAAAATTCAATGTTTTCATTAGTTCGAACTTCAAAACCAAACCTCCAAAGGTAACCTCACCTTGATTGGTATCAACTAAAATTACGTTCATAAACAACGCAATTTCCATACCACTTTCATCCATATTTGGCTTTTTATTGGTCTAGAAAACATAAAAATAATAAAATTAAAATTTGTTGTGGAAAAACAAAGACAAAAATAATTGACACATGCTATTTCACTTTAAATAAACAACACAGAAAATAATTATACAATATGAATGTGTGTGTGCGTGTGTGTTTTTCTGTGTGCCTTGTTTGTTTTCTTCACTAACTTATATATCTCACTCAACTTTCGTCCGCCTAGCCCGATCACATTTTTCGTAACGCTCTCGTCACGCATTGTTTCACTGTGATCACACTAGAACTATTTCCTACTTCGCTAATCAAAATATTCAAGTATTCCTTCTGCAAATTGAATCGCTGCAAACAACAATCTGTAATTGAACCCAATTGGGAACTCGGCAGGTTGAAGAGCCACTCGTCGAGTTTACACTTTTATCGAGATATTAGGTGGAATTGTGAGAAGCTGTGAGATTCTAACAGTTGAAAATTTTACAACAAATATTAATTTTGTTGTTGTATTTACTATAGAGACATGATTTATGTCATTTATGACATCTTCTCGATTTGGGCATCTTGATAGTGGCTGGGTTACATTCAAACAGTTGTATCGGGGATTTTTATCATTAATAAGCTCTCTTATGTTTGTTTAGATTCAATACGGCGCTCTTTGCACCGTAACAACTAACAACGAATGTTGTAAGACCCACATCAACCACATTATTTTGACGACCTTTTTGGAGCGGCACTTAAATGGCGTCGTTTCATCTTAGCTGTAAGTAGTACATTACGCTTCGTAATGATGTGCCCAGAGTGTAGAGTAAGGTGATGTGGCTAGGCTTTTCTAGTTTTTTCTTCCAATATGTTGAGACAAATGACACATGTACCCCTTGCTTTTGCGTTATTACCCAGGAAAACAACAACTTCATCCAAAGTGTTCATCATTCGTCTTGACGTGCTGATAGAGGAGTGGTGAAAGTTAGGTTGAGAGACAAAGTGTCTAATACATGCCGTGAAAGCTTTACCACATGTGGCAGTTTTACCATCAGGCATTTTTTACTGATTTCATTTTTTGAGTTTGACTCAACTAGTTATAGAGTGAAGGCCACTTTGTATAATTTCCAGTAAATTTCTGAATATTCAAATCAAATTCAAATCAGTTCAAATTTATATCTCCTTTATATGGATTGAGCGTAATGATTTACATTTTACTGGATTTCCGGCATTGTTGTTTTGCTAAATATGTTTTTAGTGTTCTTTTTTTTCAGACCAATGTCTCCAAATTTTCGACAGTTTCGTTTGATACCTGTCAGAATGGCTTTGGTTGGTTGTTTTATTCATGGCTGTCAGAATCTCAAAAATTTGTAGTAAAAATTCTGTAAATCATTACCTTTCTCCCCACCGAATATTAGCCCCACGGACAACACTCTCAGCCATAACCTCTGGATAATTACCCACTGATTCATTAGCTTCGGGTATTATACACTTGCCATTACTCCCAAATCAAAACCTCCAGATCACATACTCCCGCCATTACCCCTCGTTTATTTGCCATCCTACATTCCTCCAAAATATAAATTTTATAATTATACAACATTGAGGTACAAAAATTCATTAAAATTTTCGGCTGTTTTTAAAATAATATTCTCTTTTGTGATAGTGTTGTCCTTGCGACGAGTAAAGTGACCTGTTATTCTCCATTTTCTGCTGGATGATATCCGCTGATACAGCGCATATAAATGCCATTTGATCCCCCCTGTTGGGCTACAGAAATCTTGGGTCGAACGATTTGACTTCTGCGAAAGATGGTGCAAAACAGTTTGGAAAGATTAAAAACAAACAAACAGACATACAAATACGAGAATTCATTTGCAAATTTGACATGTTATGGTGAATTTATATACAACTAAATGTCAACGTAAATATAGAGATATATATTTGTCTAACGCTAAGTGCCTCGCACGAGAGTTTTTTTATCTAAATTTCCAACAAACTAAATTTTAAGTTAGTTCATACTAGTTACTGATAGATGTCACTAATATTCATACCCCAAAATGTACTTGTATATGGTTCTAAACTGTGAACTTAGTTTAGATTTATCAATTGCCAATAAGTAACATATTGACGATAGATAAATCTCAATTTAATTATCAAACATTATTTAATCATCAGGCGCGGTTTCATTTGTGCCATCTATGAACGATTAGTATGAACAAATCTTCATTTTCAGAAATTTAGTTGAAAAGATTAGTGCTAACCACAATATAGTATAAATATGCAAAATTTAAATAAACTAATTACATTTCATTTACGTCCAGATTTGAACAACCCAAACGTGTGTGATAGTGACAGGACCACTATAATGGCCAAAGTGGCCAAAGTGGTATTTATTCTGAAGCTATTAGACCGTTAGATTGGCACAAAAGTAATGCCTCCAACTCTTCACCATATAGACCTTGGCAGCTTAATCTCACAGAGGCATTTAAAGAAATGTTGTATCGCTTGGAGGTTGGGTATTGTGTAAGCCAATTAATCAATCGTATGCTTGTAAACACGATTTTTGGTTCAATCCACTTTCTCAATTGGTCCAAAAATTGTAACGGTGGTACTATGGCGGCTGACAAAATGAGATTTGTGGGCAATGGACAGAAAACTAAGATGAAAATCGATTACTTAGAAATAAACTATAGTTATGTCGTCATGCAGCAGCGACATCGGACAACGATGGGGTTTGAAACCTGCTATACACATGGGTCTTTAACATCGTGAAGTAAGTTTTGTACATATGTATGGAGTGAGCGTGTGATAAGTAGTTGCTGCCAAAGTTACATAAAAAAAATTGTCGAAAGATCAGTCTACATGCAAACCAGTGGGGCGCTTAGGACGATATTTATAACGTAAGGCAAACTAAAGTGGCTTTCAAATTTTTTTCGGTCGATATTTCCAGTAAACAAAAGGCCAGCGGTACGGCTGTAAAAATTTTGAGAAAATTTAACCACGAAATTTTTACAGATTTTCCATTCGCTAAATAGCCGAAGTCAAAAGTTGGCTGAATGGGGTGAAACTTTATAATTAAGCTTTTATCATTAATTAGAGCTTTTTCGAGCTTACATTTTGAAACGAATATAGCATTTACGAAAAAACGATTAAAACCAAAAATAAGATTGTATGTTGGTTGATGAAATTTCAAACAATTCACTTTCGAGGGGGATTGACTATGCGGAATAAAACTTCATACTTAAACTTTTCAAATCTGTGTATGGGGAGTGGCGATTTAAATGGGAGCTTTTCCAATTGTTTGCAATAGTGTTGAAAAGTTTAGCATTTACAAAATGCAATTAAAAGATTTAATTAAATTAAAAGATAAAATTTTCAACCAATAAGGGCTGACCATTTCGCTTTCTGAAATTTATCAAGGATACTTTTTTTTATACAAGACAATTTTCCCAAAAATCCGATAAGCGTAATTTTTCGGTTTAGAAATGAAGAGTGGTGTATTCGAGATCTACGTATATATGTACATTCATGGTAAAACAAAGTCTGGCCATAATATATTCACCCCTACATTTCTTTCTGAGTATCAGGCGGCATACATCTCGCTAGAATAACTTTATCTGACGTAAGTAAGCTTTCACCGGTCTTCTAACGAGATCATTGACATTGTTTTATCCATATAATCTGATTCCATGTCACCCAAACGTTACAAATAATTATTGCTCCAAATTTGAGGTGGTACTTCTCAACAAATAAATTGATCCTTCCAGGAAGAATTGCTAGTCTTACCAAATGAAGAACGTCCACTGAATACACATTCACCATCGTAACAAAATTTTAAAATGTGTGAAATCCTCACAAACGCCAGTACTAACGTGGACTTTAATATAAGATATGGCCCTGAACTACATTTATTCCAATTTATCAAAATTTATCTCCAAAACTAAACATGCCCGACTAACGAACGGTAATAAATTTTTAAATTTATTTTATTTTATAGAATCGAGGTAACTATGGGCGGGTTTGGGTTAAATATTACTCGTAAATGGTAATTCTTGCTATAAATTTGTTTGATACGCTACAATCCTTGGAAAATAGCTGTATACTACAATACTTTACCCACATAGCAAAATGCTATAAATAACACTGATATGATCCTTACATTGTATACATGTATACATAAACGTGCCTTGTATACCAAGGAATAATTTGCAAATTTTCTAATATAAAATTGGCGATAAATTTTATTTTTAATTTAATTTTTTGTTTTGTTTTCTATTAATTTTTATTTTTCTATTAATTTTATCTTCTTATTTTTGTCTATAATATTTCTGAACATCCTTTTATAAAAAAAAACAATGCCGGTAAAATATATAAATTTATTAATAATAATTTTTTCTATTTTTTGTGTATGTTCCGTACTTGTGCCAAAGCAGATAATCCAAATTAATGGGAAACGGGATGCAACACACAAAACACCTGTACATGATATTTTGTATACATGTTTATTGAACATTTTCAGAATTGGTTTTATAATTTTCGTATATGTTCAGCACAAATACAACATTCTGCAATAATAATGAAAACCAAAATGCTATATATTTTCAGAAATGGTAAAAATGCTAATATTTTACATAAATACGAGTGTCGCGGAAGGATTATACGCTAGAATTTATCTGAATGTGCGCTAATTCCAAATGAAATATTTTCTAAAGTCGAAAATTTAAAGTCTTTTAATTCATAAATTATCATATCCCATAAGAAAAATAATTTATGTTTTTATTCCTGTTATTTGTTCACACATGAAGCTCAAAGTTTCAGCAATTTAAACTTTCAATAATCTGATGGAGAAATCGACAAGTTATTGGAACTTGTTTTTTAATTATCTTATGAAATGCTAAATGATATCCGAAGCCAAGAAAGAGATGGCACATAATTTTTGTTTCTAAAATATCCAAATTCATAGACCTTCAAGCCGGATCCGCGTTTCAAGTATAAAGTGATTGAAACGCCGGAAAACGCGTGTTTTATCCGTAGCAAGTGCATAAAATACGCGATATTTACAAAGCTACATATCAAGTGTCGTCGCAGTTTCCGCTTATAACTAAACTATTGATATCAGTATCCAGAACAGTTGCTGTCGACAAAACCAATTTTTTCAGCTAAAGGTTCGCATTTACAATAAATCAAGATACCTCAAGTTGTGATATTGAGGTAATCCCAATGCAAATGTTGAGCTGAACCTGGAAGAAATCGATATTAAAAATTTCGAAACAAACCCCAAACTACTAGAATGGTTTCGCAAAATTCAGCTACAAGCAAATCCATCACCCACTTATAATAATTCGTTTGATCAGTTGGTCAGCAACGGATATTCTTGGAAAGTCTTGCTGATCGAACAGAAGCGATTAATGAACGGTCAATGGTTCAATCTGCAAACAATTTTAAATCACCACGTGTGTCTTTCGATAAGTTTGAGGGATATGAAACCTGGCCGTCGTTTTATGATCTACATAGATTGTACGTCAGTGCATAATGTACATACCTTTTCCCAAGTACGTAAATTTCGAATTTTGAAAGGAATGCTAAAAGGTCCACCGCTTAACATTATTCGAAATTTTTTGGTAACTGAAGCTTATTATTCTGAAGCTTGTGACAAGTTAGTTAAGCGATACAACAAAAAACGACCAATCTTCACACATCAATCATTTCTTCAATCCGCCTTCAGCAAGCAATGGGTCTCCTGAAGCTCTGCGTCAAATAAGTGACACATCCAATGAAATATTAAGAGGCATAAGATCTAGATGCCGAGAGTAGAAATCCTTGGCTCATCCGTATTTTGTTGATTAAAGTAGATGAAAACGCCAAAATTGCATGGGCACAAAATATATATATAAGAATTTCCAAAAATTGATGTGTTCTTAGAGTTTTTAAATAATCGTTGTTATGCGAAAGAAAACGTTTCATGCGGAATTAAAAAAATATCATAAAAGGCTCAAGTGGTGCAGTGAAATCTTTGCATAATTCTTCCAACATTGAAAATATCCATGTTGTGGTGGCAAACATCATTTGTGGAAATTCTTAAAATTCAAAAAAAAAAAAAATGTCAAAAGTGGACCGACGACAATTAGCTAATCAATCTGGAATATGTTATAGTTGCTTGAGAGAAGGGCATGCTGTCAATGATTGTTGTTATTTCATTACCAGTGCCGTTTCTCAAACTAAAGAGCTGCTAACTTCAAATAAATCAGAAACCAATTCACTATCTAGCTCTAGCATAGTGTCTTCACGTCTTGCTCTATTGACAACTGCAGTAATATATGTTCATGATTCACTTGGCAAACACCATGCAGCTCGAGTTTTATTAGATTCAGGATCTCAGTCGCAAATGTCCGAGTATCAGGCATAGCGGAAACAAGTCCTGAGTCAGCCAAGGGTCTTGTAAAAATCAACATACAACCAAATTTAAGCCCAGCAAGCCCTTTGAAGACGAAGCTCCTAATCTGGACCAAATTAAGGGGATATAGCACCTTCAAATTTTCAAAAAATCAAATTTTTTTTTTATGATAGAATATGTTAGAATGAACGTTTAAAAACATGATTTTTATGATATAAACATAAAAACTTTAAAAAAAAATTTATTTATATTTGCATTTTCAAAAAACTGCATTTTCAAAAAATTGCCGCCATTTTGTTATTTTTCAAACAATTTTTTTCCTTTTAGTTCATTCCAAAGGCGATTTAATGATGAATAAAACCCCGTTTTTTTTAGACGTTTCTGAGAGCAGTTATGATGCACGCCGCGAATTTTCAGTGTTTTTGGAAGACCCTTGTAGCAGACGACAGTGGGCTTAAAAAAATCTAAAAAAATGTTTTTTGTATACTTTCAGTTAAATAAAATGTCAATGGAAAGTTTCATTAACATATCTCTTTTTATTCCAAAAAAAAAAATCTTTGAAAAACTTTCATTCCTGATCGGTTTAACATCTAAAATCGACTCTTCGCTCAATCAACTAAATTCCGGTGGGTCATATTTGGATAAACATACGAAGGATGAAATAATCTATACCGGCCCTAAGTTGAATCACTCATGAAGAAGATATTGCTATACATTACTCGAAAAATTTTGGACAATAGAAGAAGTCCCGACCATATCAGATATGTCTGAATCAGAATCAACATGTAAGCATCATTTTCTTGAGAATTCGTCACGAGACTCTGAAGGTAGATAGTTAGACTACCATTCAAAAAAGATTCCGGAGAACTGGGACACACAAAGGCAGCAGCCAGTAGTCGATTTATTGCAATGGAACGTAAGTTCAAGAAAAATCTTGAATTACAAGAACAATACACGATTTTCATGAAATAACATTTGAATCATTTTCTTCCGATTTGTGGAAAATGTATCGGCAAACCAAAGTAAACTTGCTGGATCAAAACTTTCCAAGAGTTATTTGGAGAAGTTCACATTCGAGCCAATGAGAACCTTTAAATTAAACACTGTCACATACGGAATTTCATGCTCACCATTCTTAGCTGTCCGGACGTTGCACTAACTTGCTGAAGACAACAAATTGACACATCCAATTGGTTTCAAGATAGCCATGATTTCTATATCTCCATATAAAGCCTCGATGTCTAACAAGTCTCTACACCATGGTTAGAATTATGTGAAGCAATTTTACTGAACAGGTTAATCAAATACACTGAACGAGCATTAGAAATCAGTAATGTGCAATGCTTAGCCTGGACCGACTCAAACATTATCCTGTCGTGGCTCTCAGACGTACCTAGACGGTGGAAATGTTTTATTGGGAACCGATTATAGAATGCAAGGGGCGGGGGAAGGAACCACATTGGTTAATCAAACCAATAAAATAATGGCTGGCAATAGTGCAAGTTGAATTAACTAACTTTTCAGAACGACATGTTACATTAGCTACTCAACTGAATGAAAAGTCTCCGCACCTGCTTGAGAATCTCTTTCGAAGAATTGGATTTTTCGCGAAGATAAAACGAATTTTGGTAAAGATTCTTGGCGTCAAAAAATTATATCGAAACCAAATTGGGGTGGATCTATTAAAAAGGGTTGAGAACATTTGTATAATATGGGCACAATCTGAAGAATTTCATGATGAATTCCAGTCGTTAAATCAAAACAAAAAAATTGCCACGCACTGCAAAATTTTCTCGTTATCTCCTTTTTTAGACAATGAAAGAATCATGAGAGTTGGGGGAAGATTAGAAAATTATGATGCTTCTTACAACACGAAATACTATATGATTTTACCAAGCAAACATATCAAGTGAAAGGATAATACAATAAAGTCATGTTCGGTAATTGCACCCAGTGCCTACACTACAAGCGAGTATCCCTTGACAAAAATTCTGGATCATTAATTGTCGGAATATGGTTCGAAGCTACATTAATAAATGTGTCAATTGTCGGAGACATAGAGCAGCTACATCACAACAAATGTTGGGTAATCTACCAATTAGCAGAATAATACCGAGCCGTCTATTCTTACACACTGGCGAAGACTACGCGAGCCCACTTTTTCTGAAGTCAAGGGTTGGGCGAAGTCACATTCTACTCACAAAAGGATATATTTGAGTCTTTGTTTGCTTTTCCACGAAGACCGTTCATATCGAGCATTGTCATGACATGACGGCGGAAGCATTCATTGCTGCATTGTGGCGATTCAGTTCTCAACGGAGTATCCTACTTGAAATCATCTCAGATAATGGGACAAGCTTTGTGGGAACTCGGAGAAAACTCGGCGAATTTACCAAAACATTTATGAGAACGAACTTATATCTCATTTTACAGACTGGGGTCTCTGGGAAGCCGGTTCCTCTGAAAGAGGACAACTTACCACCAGCCACTTGTCAAACGAAACGTATTGTAGCATGCCATCCTGGTCAAGATGGCTTAGTGCGCGTAGTATCAGTAAGAACATCATCAGGTATTATTGAAAGTCCGACTGTGAAGATTTGTTTACAATTTTCCGATGAAAACTCTAAATCCCTAGTATCACATTTATATGTAATAAAACCTGGAGGTTTTAGTAGTCCGGGAGCACATGAAAACAATCCGAAGATTGTTTGATTTATGAAAAAATAAAATTGGTAGTTTTAGAAAAAAAACTATTCTTGAATTAAAATTTTTGTAATTTATTTTATAATAATTTAATGTGGACAGTGTGAGGTGTGAAATTCGAATAAAAACATTTACTTGTTTTCTCATCTGTATCATTTTTACAAATACTATCGTACTACTTATAAACTACATTAGTACATATAAATTACGTATGATGGCCATTTCATTGAATATAATAATAATACTGAGCGCAACCATCAATCAAAAATACTGAACTTAACCACAATGTTAATGCAAATTCGTCATTTGTAAAGTTTTGCTTTGACGTTTAATTATATGTGTAAGCAATTAACAATAACAAGTAAATAATTTGAGATATTAAATAACATTTACTATATTATTAATTAATTTAGGTATTTATTTTCACACCCGGATTGTAAATGCATCATTACTACTGATAAGCTAAGTATTTTGTGAATGTTCAGTAATACGAGTATTTTGATTTGGTTTTATATTTAGGTAGCGACTTGATGACAAGTGCCAAATTAATATGGATTGCCACTATTTTAGAGATAAGTAACATTAAATTTATACAGGCGAGTGTGTAATATTATAATTTGACTGGAAGGAAGGTCAAGGTATATTCACCAGTGTTCTCAACAGAATAGTAAGATAGATGTTCCAATTGTCCTACATCCTGTTAAACACAAATAAACAGAACTATAAATCGCACACATTCTAAAATTTTTATGAGATAGCATCGCCCACCTGCAAAACGTCGGCGGAAAAAAATATTGGCGTTAGTGCTAAATGGAAAAAAACCCCAAGTTGATTGCTTAGGGTTCTATCAAATTTGAAAACAGAATTCAAAAACTAAACAGAGAGAGAGAGAGAGATTTAAAAAACAACGGCCGTCAAAGATCGCGAAGGAAACATTTGTGTGACTGACTAGCAACAGCTCTTCTGCTGAATATAGTTATTTGGCATTATTTGCTGCACTCGTCAGTGCATATAACTGACCTCTATTAATCGATGCTCCAATTGATGTGTTCGAGCCACTTTTTGCAGTGGCTTCTGTCAATTTTAGGCCTCTTACCAATCGTCTTGGACTTCAAGTGAGCGTCAGTTCAAGCGTCTTATTACTGTTCATTAAACAGCTCCATCCCGAACTTGTCTTAGCTCCTGCTGCACATCGACGCGATAGTTATGACGATAAATCGATCGTTCCGCTCAGATTTACATCGATACCGGCTGGTATGTAGTGTTCTATTGAAAGTTACAGTTTGCAGGATCCTCCTTGAGACGGCAGATTAGCTCATGTTTAGCTGACGAACGACTTACCTGTGATTGCGTCCTCCTTCGAACAAAGCAACAACTTGTGCGGCTTTTTCATAATTTTGTGGAAACAACGAATGAAATTGGTAGATATTTGTTCAGGCAGGTCAACTTCTGATAAGTGACTGATGGTAAATATCGGTCAACGAGGTATTTATACAGGAGACTGCAGTACGCCAATTGTTTTCACCGAAACATCGCATTTTGTATTGATTTTATTGATAAAGGTGTCCTTGTAAAAAATACTAAGCTGTCAAAAAAGCTATTTTGCGAAAATCGGTAAAGCAATTTTTAAAAAATATGCGTGTCAATTTAGTTGCTCGCGAGTGTAGTTAGTAAAGACGTTCTAGAATTATGGGAACAATTTATTTATAAAATTCCTAGAGGCGTACGATAACATGCCCAAACATAGCATTTACAACCTCCAAATATATCATCCACATTTTTTAATAATAAAGAATCTCACCTGACACTATATGTAATGTCTATATAGTGGCGTAACATCATTGCTACGACGCACAACTGAAAATCAATTCCTGTTTGAGTGTTTGTTCCGAATAGGTGTTTCAGGCGCCCAGCCGATTGCCACGAAATATTTACCACATACATAAAAGTAGCATTTCCAGAACAAAGCATGCGACGTTTTTAAAATAATTGGATCCCGGGGTTCAGGGGAACCATTACAAATTTTTTCTAACATTTGCATATTGTAATTTTTTTCACGGGAATGAGTTTAAGAAAATCTTTTTTTAATATGAAATTAGTAATATGCTATCAGAGGGGTTCCTCCCTTGGATCAAGCGAACCCTCTTTACAAGTTGATGAAATTTTTACCAAGTAGGCTGCATGTCCAGATTCAACCTTATGATATTTTTTGGAGGGGTTATATCCCAAGCCGTGTAGAGGCTCTGGGACAATTTTTTTTCTTCTAAAATTTCAATTGCTTTTAAAGTTTTTCACGGGATCAAGAGGACCATCCTTATAAGCTTCCACTATAAGCTTTTGTTATGAAATATTTATTATGTATAGTTGCATATCGTCGGCCTCAATAGAGGGATAAGTAGAACGCTTGTCTTATTGTCGGAAGCTCCCGGGTTCGATTTCCGGTGTTGACCAAACTAAAAGTTACGACTGGGTGTTCTATGTTTTCTAAATATCTCAAAGTTGTCGACTTTTCTCTAAATATATTTTATTTTATCCAGAACCAATCTCGATGCCTAAAAGATAGGGTATGAGTTTAGGAAAGAAGTAATGTAAAATTAATAACATGCCCGAATCCGGTGATTTCGTCCCTTGGATAAAGGAGGCCCTTTTTATAAGTTTCTACATAATCATCATTAAATTTTTATAATATATAGGTTGAATGTCCAGATCCAACCCTATGATATTTTGGAAGGGCATATGAACCCTGGAATCTAAGGGAGTCGGTACAATTATATTTTTTTTTGTAAAATTTCATTTATTTTTGTTTCTAATTTTCGCGGGAATGTGTTTAATAAAAGAGTAGATTGAATCAGCTACATGTTCGAATCCAAGGGGTTCGTTTTCTGGTTCATGAGGAGGAGGACTATAAGTTTCAACACTCACTATAAGTTTCAACACCATTTATCCAGTCGGATTCAGTCATTCAAACGATCGTTATGAAATTTTTTACAACCATATAATATTTTTGGTTTATTTATTTTTTCCATGGGAATGAGTTTAAAAACTCGCTATATTATGTAAGTCACCTGCTGACCAAGACCTTCATTATAAGTTTCCACACCATTCATCCAAACGAATTCAAGTGCCCAACCGGTCGCCAAGAACGTCTATCTTATAAAAGTTGCATGTTAAAAATCAACATTATCACATTTTTGAACGGGTTGAACCTCGGAGTCTAGGAGCTGTAGTGTAATATTTTTCTAAAATAATTTTTTTTTAATTTTTCATGGGAATGAGTTTAGGAAAGAGGTTGTATGAAATTAGTTACATGCTTAAACCCAAATGGTTCGTCTCCTGGAACAAGGGAACCCAACTTTTAAATTTCCACACTATTGGTCCAATCGGATTGAGCCGCTCAAACGAACGTCATGATTTTTTTCCATGCATAAGTTGCATGCTCAGAATCAACCTTACGGTATTTTTGAAGGGGTTGGACCTCGGTGTGTACAAGCTGAGGTATAATCTTTTCGAATTTTATTTTCGACGAGGGCACCTTTCTTATAAGCCTCCAAACCATTCGTCTAATCATATTCAGCCACTTAACCGATCGTCATGAAATTTTTACCATGTGCATGTTGACGTTGGACTTTTAGGGGCTGCAGGACAATTTGACATTCTTTAACATAGTAAAATAAAGTAACTTAGTTTGAAAAATTTTGACATCGAGATTTTTGCAGATTTTCCATTCGAAATATCACCGAAGTGTCATAAAAGGTAGTTTTTAAAAAATCTCTGTTTGTGATTAAATGGCACAGTGCTCACTAAATGTCTGTTGGTTATAGCTACATCCTAGACGGATTGACTGATCAGAATGAAATTTCATACTTACGCTTTTCTCGTAAATTTGGGAGATCCCAATGATTTGTAACTGAAATCGGTCCACCGGAAGTGGCAGACTGCACCGTGTTTTACAAATATTTTGAAAAATATATCATTTACGAGAAAAACGATACTGAGCTAAAAGCCATGGTGAACGTATTGTTGTTAGGGACCATTTCAACCTTATGTCCCAGAAAACAATTAAACATGTTGGTATGCAAAATCTAATGGATGAACGTATATTATTTAGTAGTTGGGGCTGCTAAATGGAAAATTTGAGGCGAAACTTATTTGACGATGATACATGTCATGGAAGACCAGCGGATTTCATATTTGGGAGAGATTTAATTATAAAAAACCATTACGATTCTACCAGCATTATAATGAAGAGGTTGGTCCCTGAGAACTGTGAATTCGTGGTTGAACATGGTAATGTGTTTCATGATCTCGAACATATTGCCAACAGAAACATGGCGAGCCAAATAAGAAGAATGGTGATTAAGTTCAAGAAGTGCAAGGACTAACAAGGAAGGGTCTCCAGGTGTCCGGCTCCGATTTCGATGAAACTTTAATGTTGTAGAGGAGTGGAAAATAAGTGACACGTATTTTTTTTTAAGTGCTCAATCCCCTTCTAAGAGGGTGAAAGCCGCCCTTGAAGTTGGGGGTAAAAAAGTGACTTTCGATAATTTTCCTCAAAAAACATGAAAAAATCTGCAAATTTTTTATTCCAAAATATGTATTTCAGAAACTTACATTATATATTATTTTTTCAAGAATTTTGGTACTACCTAGGGGTGAAACTACCCCTAGGAAGGGGTTGAAAAATAAAAAAAAACTGTCTAAAAAATCCAAATTGATGCAAAAAATTCTGGAAAAAATTTATATTACTCCATAAAAAAATAAGGTTGACGTGTTCGAGGATTTTTCGAACCCACCCTTTCTCAGAGGGTTAACCACCCCTAGAGACGATTCTGGAAATTCGCTCAGGCCATCTGATTTTTTCGACTGAATGTTCTTTGTCCTCCTCAATTATGATCATTAACATAGATTCTTACCGATATCATTGATGTTTAGGGGTGAAACATCCCCTACCGGGGGTGAAATTTGTAAAAATTGTTTTAAATTCCAAGAAAATTTTGCAATTTGGTGGAATAATTCTAGAAAAAATATATAAGATCGAGAAATTGGGATAAAGGTTTGCTCGTTCAAAAATTTCATGAATCATCCGCTTTGAATGGTTTCAACCGCACTTGAATTTGGGGGTGTAAGAGCGACTCTCCATAATTTTCCCTACAAAACATGAAAAAATCCGAAAGTTTTTTACTATGAAATACGTATGAAAGTCAAGATTTTTATTATTATTTGTTCAAAAATTTTAGAAATGCAGGCATTTATTGTATATAGAAAGAGTAATGTGCATCTACATTGGTGACCTCGTGATCCCATAAAAATATGAAAAGGAGATTTTAAAAAAGTTAGATGAAAAATAAATAAAAAAGTTAGATGAAAAGTAAATGCAGTTTGAGTTGATGTGTCTGGTAATTACCTGGGAATAAGTAAAAAACCTGGGAATAAGGAACTGAGGAAAGAAATTTTTTGCAAACAAAATTAAATTGGAAATAGTTTTCTCTGCCAATTTAGCTATGGAAAAAACATTCCCAATTTATAAATACAGTCAAACCTGTTTTTGTGCAGTAATAGGAACCGCATAAAAAAAATCTTCCGAAGCTTCACGATAACTAGTTTTCGCAACACATTTAAATTTTTTTGTTATGCGGTGAATAGAAAAAAAGTTTCACGTAGAACAAAAACTCAAAACATTGCGCAACCTAAAACATTACGAAATATACTTACTTTTATTACGCAATGTGATGAAATATCAAAAAATCGAAAAAACAAAATGGCACCGTCTATTAACTAATTAAATTAATCACATTCATGTTCTAATTTGATGAAATTTTGAAAGAACTGAAGTAGATTGTACTGAGTAATTTTTTTTAATACCGCATAAAAAAAATCACTCACAATTACCTATAAATTTTTTCCCAAGATCCATATTTCCGAGGAATTACCAGAATAGGCACTACTGGGGTATGTAACCGGTCGAAGGCAGCTTAGGCCATCAAAATCTAAATCATTATCCATTGCCAAGGTTCCCAAACCGGTTAGCATGAAACAAGTACAACGATTTTTAGGATTGTCCGGGTATTTTTGAAAGTCTGTTGCGAACTATGCCACCTTGGCAAAACTATTGACAGATCTTTTGAGGAATGGAGCAATTTTCATATTTGACGAAAATATGAGACAGCCTTTTCACCGACTAAAATATACATATTTTGGTCAGTTAACCGATATTTAAATTGTAGTGCAAGTAAACGCAGAATTGGAGCTATTTTATAATAATACAATCGACATCAAACTGCCAAGAAAACTACAGCAGTAGTGTAGGTCCTAGCTATGGTAAGTGTGCTAAAAAAGATGAAGCTCTATCTGCTTGGGTTTCATTTCAAATTAATAACGGATTGTGCCACATTTAAAGGGTCGATGGAACGAACCAACCGACGTCAAGAGCATTGCAATTACAGGAGATAGACTATAAATTTGAGCATCGTCCTGGTTGTTGAATGCGACACGTAGATGCCCTTAGTAGAAATCCCATAGTACTTCCTGTAGAAGACAATGTCATCAATCGTATTAAAGCCGCACAGATAAATGTTTCTGATCTTCGACCGATTTTTTTTTCGACTCCTGAAATTTGGTGAGTTTAATGAATTCGATATTAATTCTGTTGTTTTATTTAAGAATCGTGAAGGCATTCTGCTAATAGTAGCATTCAAGAACATGCGTATCCCAACCAAGGCCATTTCGGTAGAAGAAAGCCAGAGGAACTCATCATGCGCTAATTTTTCATTCCGATCTATTTAAAAAACTGTATGGCATGTTTTATGTCCGAGAGGAAAATGGGCAATCAAGTGGGGGTTTTGAAATCTATCCCAAAAAGTGATCTTCCATTGGTAACTTACCACATCGATCATTTAGGCTTCATTACGTTGGCTTAAACTACGAATCAATATAAATACATTTTTGGTATAATTGACGAATTTTCCAACTTCATAAGCCTTTATCCAACCAAAAGAATGAGCAGTAAAACGGTTATACAGCTGCTAGAAGAGCAAACATTTATTTTTGAAAACCCAAAGTACATACCCGAAGACAGTGGTGGTTCATTCGGATCTGTAGAATTTCAAGGGTATTGTGAAGAAGAAGAAATATTTTTTCATAGTTAACAACAGATGTACCAACCGGCAATGGCCAAATTCAAATATAGTTTTCCGAATAATAATCCCAGTTCTAGCACGGAAAACGAGGTGATGAAGGGTAGTGCATCGAAGTCAACAACCTCAAATAGCAGATCAATTTTAACGTTTTGAGACGATGAGGAGTCTTTATCAAACTTTAGGGGAGACGATGATAACTAAGTGGATTAAGGATATCGACGAAACGGCTGTTTGCGCGGGGTGGACAAATCGAGAAACGAAGAACGTCAACACGTGGGAGAAACTAGTTCAGTTGTTAAAATTAGAATTTCCGTAGAACAAAAACATTGTATTGATTCAGAAAAAGATGAAAGAAAGAGGAAAGCAGCACAAGGAAACATGCACAAGTTATTTTCTAATGGATGAGAGAGCTTGGTAAAAGTGAGAATGTAGAGGAAGGCACTATGAAGAAATCAAAGAGAAATCGAAGACTTACAGGTGTTTCAACTGTGGTGGAGCTGGCCATGGTGCAAGGTACTGTTGAAATAAAGCCAAAGGTCCAAGATGCTACAAAAATGTGTGTGATTGTGACAAAAAATAAAGGCGACTAAGAAATTGTGTGCAGTTCTAGGGGAGCCCAGAATTATGATTTGCTGAAAATCGGTTAGTATCATTGTTGTGATACTCACAACCCTATTATCCCCTAAAATAAACACAAATTTTCTGTAAAATCAAAACGACATACAAAACTATAGAACAAACGACATTCCAATCATATAAACAAAAAACAAACATTTCATTCTTCTTCCACGCTATGCGTTACATTATCACAACAAAAATCGTAGTATATCACATACAAAGTAATATACAAAATCGCGATCAGCACAATATCCATGCATACGTTAATGTACGAAAGAAAATCAAAAGTTCAATGTATGTAAAACAGCAACAAAACATAAGACACATAAAAAAAACAGAAATCTAAAGAAACGTACGAGGTGTTTAAAGCAACAACAAAACACAACACGGTTTAGCAAAATGTGCTAAAATCAGAGACACATAGAAATTTGACGATCGAAAATTTGTATTTTTTCTAAAAAAATTGTCAATTAAAGTAAAAATTAAATTACACCTGTAAAGCTAAATTAAATAACTGAAACTAAGAAATAAGAATCGTTGAATCTGCAAATAAAGTTGTTGGTAGAATACTTGTATTAAATTAGTATATAAGAACAAAATTTTTTAGAATAAAGAATTCAGTCTATTTCAAAACTAACGTCAATCACAGTCATTTTCTTAAAACGTCCAAACCGAGGATAACAAGCTGCATCAGTAAAATTGTAAGTATACCGGCAACTAACAACCGGGTAACATCTAAATGCTATCAGTCGAAGTACTTCACATGGCAAAGTGAAGCGTAAAGCCAAGCAGTGTCGCAAGGCATATTAACTTTACGATTCGAACCTTAGCATTGAAGATTTTCTTACTAACTAAACAAATTCCACCTATATGGTGCACTCCGTATTACAATTTAAATAAAATGAATCAAGAATAGTGGTCATAGCCCTCACCAGTGGACAGCGCACTATCTCTTGATTACGTGATTTAATTTGAAATCTTAAACAAGCAACATTCGAAAACATAAGAATGGAAATTAATACAGTAGACTAGAATAGACTCGACTCCAATCAGCAATCTAAAAGTTTGAATTACTATCCGTACTTCAATAAAGATTTTAATTTAAAATGCAACATTTCACATCCCAAAAATTTAACAATTCAAAACTCTAAAATTAGAACCAATCTCATATCCAAACCCAATAAATCAATTTCAATAAGTTAAACAACAAAATAACCATAAAAATAAAACAATTATACATAAAAACAAAACAATTGGCGCTATAGTATTCGGCCTGATGCGATTAGGATTAAGTATAGTAACAATTATTCACAAAACACAGGCAAATTAATACTTACGTGAAAATGCAAAATCAATTAACAATGCAAAACCCAAAAATCGGACACCAATCCACAAATATTCCCACATAGCAAAATAGACAAATTCAAATTAATTGAACACATAAGTCTCGTCCCGGAATTCAACGGGGAAAACCAAACAAACAACTCACAGTTTCAAAAAATTCACAAACGAATACAACGCGCATATTACAAGTCAATTCAACCAAAATATTCCCACATATCATACGCTTCGCAAAAGCGACAAAAATTCTCAAACACACACCCAAATTTCAAGCGCAATCATTACACTACAGAACAGCAACAAGTTCAACACAGCCAAAACTTCCACTCAAACAAATTATATCCCAAATATTGCGCACATTACAAAACAAACAATAGGTATATCATTGACGAATGCCACAATAAATATTTTACCACAAATCCAAATCAACCAAACAATCAAACAGGAATTAATCTTAACAACATTCGCGTTAACACAGTATTCCCCAGTACAATACACAATCACACGTCACAAAGGCCGGCAGGAGAGCCGCTTCTCTCAAATACAAAAAGCAACCAAGTTAACAAATCACAAAACATTCAAAACCCCGAATTGTCGCTCTCAATTTCAACACTTTTTATTAAAACAGAACGAATTTCAACTTGTGAGGATGACCATCATCATGTATTAGCAATTAAGAAACCAAATTTATCAAGCCCAAGCGCTTATAACGAAAAACATAACACTAATTTCAACCAAACCAATTCAACATGTCCTGACGCACATCAAACTCATATGATAACAATCCCTCAAGTTAATTCACCGAGAAAAACGATTTCTCGAATTAGCCGACAGAGTAAGATTGACAATCATACATTAGTTAGTAAGCCAACGAGTACAGATACTCACCATTCAAATAATGAAAAACAAAACAATCAATTACCAAAACACACGAGCCCAGACGCTCTCTTATCAAATTTAGTTAGTAAGCAAATGAGTCAATACACTCAACAAGCAAACGAGTCCCTACACTCAAATTTAGTTAGTAAGTCCACGAATCAAAGAAAATATTCAACAAACTTAAAAGACATTTTCATAAACAATATTATTATTTTCTTATTTCAAATTAATACAATTTTCATGATCTATTACAAAATACAAATCAAAGTACATAGAACCTACAGTAATATTCAAAATTCCTTCAGACCGATAAAGCTAGGTAAGATTCTCAAATTCAAAATAATATACCACAAAATACAAAACTGCATAAAATACAATAATAAACATTTGAGTATCACTAGAAAATTGAACCAAAATAACAATCCAACAACTAGTAACACAATTGATGCAGAATACACTCAAAACCTACATGTTAAGCCAGAACTATTGAAAGCAAGACAATTATCCCAGCACTCTAGTAAGGTTAACATGTATCCATCATCCTACATCCCAGATTCCATATACCAATACACAAATTTCAAAATAAGAAAAAAAAAATCTATTTGATCTTTTCAAACCACATTCACTTTAAACATTTCTATAACAAAAATCAAGCATTTTGATTACAATTTCAATATGTATTAGTATACTTAACCTAACGTCACTTTAATACCCTAAGATCAATTTATTCAATGTATCAATTAATTTCCATAATCTGTCTAATAAACTTTATATTCAACATCAGAAATATCAACATTATCGACATCTTTCACATATCGTCCAATAATATTAAAATTATTACCTATCCGTATATAAATTTTATACAACATCAATTTCATCATTACATATTGAATACATATTATTAAACATTTTGCACAAAATAATAAAATAAGTATACTACCTAAACGGACATTATAAAAATAAAATAGCTCTATGAGTCAAAATTTCCCAAATAAAAAAAAAAAAATCAAAGAAAGAATTCAGACCGAAATCTGACGATGAAGCAGGGAGAAATATGCCACAACAACAAGAAGGTCCAACCAGCATCAAAACACAGCATCAAAAAGCAGTACCGAAGCAATAACAATCAGCAGCAGAACAGCATCGAAAACTAAAAAAAAAAAAAACGTTGAAACCGCATTGAAATATTCATCAAACAAGCATCAAAAAATTAACGAAAACCAACATCAAAACATCATTAAAACCAGCATCGAAAACGAAAATCAAAACACCATATAAGAAGTATTTCCAAGCAGCATCAAACTCAAATCGAAACAGCATTAAACAAGCATAGAAAACGAGTACCGAAACTCCAGTAAAGCTATCTCGAAACAGCATCAAAACCGCATCACACCACACACTTAGAAATATTGAAATCTTTTCTGATGCATATGTTGCATCGTGCCGTATGCGGTACAACTAGAATCATATTTCGAATTAATAGTTGCATCAATTATAATATCGATACAATATAAACTAAAATTTAATGTAAGCGTTGCAGCGAAATAATTGTCATATAAATCTACATAACGACACAGTTATATTCATAAAACAGGGCTGAACATTTTAATATATTATTAAACTTTTATTTTGATGACTTAGGTTCTCACATCCCTGACGATTTCTTTCGTTTTTCGTTTTTTTCTCGTTTCATTTTGTTTTAGTTTATTACATGCAGTGCCATTTTGTTTTGAGTAATTACTAATTAGTTTGTTCAATGCGTTAGTCTCTATTAGATGAATATTTCTAAAGTGAAATTTTTAGTTGTGTAACATTTATGCAAATAGTTGCAATTTTAGAGAAATTAATTTCAAAACAACGCTAGCAAAAAGTGAAAATTTAATTACTTTTATAGTTCGTGTGACATATAAAAAACTGTGTTGTACCATATTCATTATAAGAACAAAAATATAGTGTATTGTTTAACGCTGAAAATTTATTTTGTAATAATAAATGTATAACAATTAAAATGGATTATTACTGGATCAAAGTGCATTTTAAAGAAGTTGCTTCGTTCATTAAAATAACTAAACACGAAGAAAACTGGGAGTATAAGGATTTTTTATTATCAGGTAGTTAATGTGTACATTTTTCTAACAACATATAACTAGAATTTTAATATTGAGGTTTTATTTTTTCCTATGCGGTGGAAAGCTGCATCATAATAAGTATTACAATGTTATCGAATTATGATGCAAGGTTGCATTAAAATACGTCTCTATTAAAACATTCTTAACTATATAAATCGTGCGCGATTCGTTTATGCACATTTTGATTTCAGCGTCTATGTATGCAGATGTATCAGCGTATGACATTGACTATTTTACTGATATAGATGGCACTATAATACCGGAGGAAAATTTCTTAACAATATTTCAGCAATATAGAAATTGTAGCGCATTCCAGTTAAAAATCGTACTAAAAAACAATAATTACGGTGAGATTTTTACACTACAAATAAATATCAATAATGACTGTCATTGAAATTAATTTCATTTCTTCATTTTAAAGGAGATTCGAACGTTGTCGTTAAAGCAGCCCCAGTTATCCGCCAAGAATGTCGTATAGATCTGCAAATGTATATAAATGCTCAGGTAATAATTTTTAAATTTATTAGAAGAAATATTTACTCTATAATAAATTTTAAATTTATTAGAAGAAATATTTACTCTAATATCTTGTTACAGGACTTAGAAAGTTTTATTTACAAAACACAGAGCGCATATGTTTTGTCCAAAAAATTTAAAAGACAAGAAACAGTGAGGGGTTTATCGGACGTGGAAAGACGGGCGATAATTCGCGAAAGTGTCGATCTTTTGACATCAAAATTTTCATACCACCCCAATTCGATACAAATCAAATCATTAGCATTAGCTGTAGTGGAATTATTTCCACAACTAAAAACCAACAATCTAGAAAATGGTGGCATAGTAAGTTTCCTAAAATTGTTTTTTACAGAAACCATTACAATAAGAAAATCCTTGAAAAAACAAAGGATTTTATATATTTTATTAAATGTTAAAATAATTGTGATGACACACAACACATTTATTTACACTTTTTGCTATAAGTTAAACCAGTATTCTAAGTGAATAAATAAATTTGTTCTTTTTTTTGTAAGGATGCATTATACGATCCAAAAAAAAATCGTGGTTATATAATAGCCAGATTAAATCGTGTTCGACAGAAATTATACATAATAGAGAAGGAAACGGGAGGTAACAGTCGCAAACGGAACTCAGCTGGAACAGTTATTCCCGCTACTCCTACAAGTTCATATCAAAACATTGATAGCGATGAGGATTTTCTAATTTTAAAAAATTTGAGCGTCTCGACACAAAAGGAAATAATTCGGCAAAAATTACTCGAGACTTTACCTCGCAGAATTGAAATTTTACGTTCACCTAACGAAATAAAACAATTTTCAACCCAATTTCCTTTTTTCTTTACGTCTCCTGATTTGGTAAGAAAATTATAAATATAAAAGAGTAAGTTTTTCAATTTTTAATTTTGCTCGTTTTTCAGATTTTATACGACTTTGAACTCAGATATCCTCACAATCATCAAAATTTTCTAAATAAATGGAACAATTACTCTCCATATATTCACAAAATATTTATAGAGACAAAAGGACCAAATTTGAAACCTATACCTGAGATTGAAGGTAATGTATTATAATTTTATCCTCATTTATGCTGTGTTAATGGTGGTGACCAAATATTGGGTTAACATCGAGGTAATAACCCAAAATTTCATATAGAAACTGCATGATGTATGCGTTAAATACAATAAAATCCGAAGTAACGAAGATAACAACTGCATAGCGAAATATAGTTATTCACTAAGGCACTTTGATGCTTATAATATAAATTTAAAGCATTTGCTTTATTTTTAAGATTTTGGGGTATATCCTCTATCCGGTCGCAAGTCAATTATTTGCGATCAGAAATATGGTTACTAGATTGATTTTGCCATGTCAATTCTTACATATTTTGAAATTTAAATTTGTTTTGCGATTGTAAAATATAGAAATCCAGGAAAAGACTGCTACGCATTTTCCGAGGTCGCAATCTTTTTATGTATTTCTACTTAGCAATCGCAAAACAAATTTAAATTTCAAAAATATGTAAGAATTGGCATGGCAAAATCAATCTAGTAACCATATTTCTGGTCGCAAATAATTGACTTGCGACCGGATAGAGGATATACCCCTTTGCCAATTTTAATTTAGTATTATTTCATAAACAAAAATATAAAATATAAAAACAATTTGTATTTCAGAATTGCTGCCATCTATGCAACCGTTTTTTTATCTTTTAAACCTACTACCTCAAGTTATAGCTGGTAAAATATCGTCAAAATTTCAAAGAGAACCTTTTGCCACGCTGTTAAATAAAATAATAGTTTTTAGAACGGTAACAATCTATAATTACTTTTTACGCTATTTGCCGTAGGCACTTGGCGAAACACACTTATACTTAATAAACACATTTTTATTAGTCACTTGTTTTTGTTTCGCAGAATATTTTTCAAAAAGTTTAAAAAAAAAAAAAAAATCACTCGATCGATTTCGACTTGTTAGGTCATCATGTAGATACTCCTGATGATGACCTAATAAGTCGAAATCGATCGAGTGATTTTTTTTTTAAACTTTTTGATAAATATTCTGCGAAACAAAAACAAGTGACTAATAAAAATGTGTTTATTAAGTTAATTAATCTATAATTACATGACATTTTATAGTTTATGATCAATAAATTTAAATTAATGCAACGCTATTTTATATATTATAGTTAAATTTGCCACCCGAGGAAGTAATTGATCAGGAATTGCGCCATCCCTACCTAATCGCTGAGGGTGAGAACAAATCAGCAACCTCAAATTTGTATCTGTGCATTGAACGAGAACTCATCATTTTACCAAATACGATTAACTTCATAGAAGCAATTGACTTTTTATTTAAGTCTCATTACGTGTATGGCCAACATTTTGACGCTTCGTTAAATACCTTCTGGATCTTCATATGTCATTATTTTTATGAAATCGAAGTAATGGGAACAATAACTTCAAGAATTAAGGAGATTGCCAGCAAATTAGATCTTCAGGTATTACAAATATTTTATCAATATTTCTTTATATGTTTCTAATTACATATTATATTATATTTATCCTGGATTCACTGTTCTACGACATTCAAATATGTATTTCTGTTATTTTTGTAACGATTTATTTCGAGACTTTGATAAAGTAATTTTACATCTAAAGTATAAGGAATTCGTTAAAGAAAAGTCACAAGTTAAAATTAAATGCGTGAAAGATAAAAATTGTATTACCACTTTCCAAACATTTTACGCTCTCAAAACTCATTGTAAAAAATTTCACATTGATGAAATTCAAACACATAATGAAGAAGAAATCTTAATAGAGGCCACCAACACAACCAATTTTATAGTGAAACATGACTCTAATTTAACAAAAAGTAATGACTCGGACAAAATCAGCAGAAAATGTGATTCCTGCTGTACAAGATTTTGATGACGCCATGAAATCTTTTTATTCAAAACTTAACTTATTAGGATTGCCGGAGGAGACTTTAACGGAAATTTTTTGTGAATCTAAGCTTATAACAGAATGCGCGATAAATATAGTAACCGCCCCAAATGAACTCAAAAACTTGACAAATAATAAACTACAAATATCTGAAACACTTAAAAAATTTTGTTCGAAATATAGTCGAAACAAACTGTTTAAAAAAAATTCTTTCTACGTGGAGCCCGAACAAATTCCTATTGGATTTAGATGGGAGATGAGATTTAACGCAGAATCATTAGCTTACGTCCGTAAAACCGTCCAAAATGTATTTCAATTTGTCCCTATTTCAAAAACTATAAAAAGTATTTTTACGAATTCTAAATTCTTGAAGTTATTTCAAGATTTTAATAAGTCTCATTTTTGTGAAAAGGGAAAATATAAATTTGCTTGTTGTGGTGATCGGTTCCAGTCATTGAAACGAGACTTGAATAATAATCCTATGATTTTGATTCAACTATACTACGACGATTTTGAAGTAGCTAGGGTACTTGGTAGTAAAACTATCATTCACAAAGTGGGTGCTATATATTTTACAATAGTAAATTGCCCGGCTTACTTAAAATCTAATCTTCAAAATATTTTTTTAGTTTGTTTATTTTATGTGAATGATCTGCACAATGAATTTAATTTAAATTCTATACTAAAACCAATTGTCGAAGACATAAAAACCCTCGAAAATGAAGGTCTATTTATCGAAAATATTGGACTTACATTTGGGACAATCATATCTTTAGCACACGACAATCTGGCTGCAAATGACATGATTGGATTCACCAAATCATTTTCCGCAAAGTATTTCTGTCGGTTTTGCACAATGCCCAGTGAAGATACTAAAAAATACTACTGAAGATGACGCATTAATGAGAACAGAAAATTGCTATTCAATTTTGTGCGATCAACCTCCATTAAAAAAGTTAAAAATGATCGAAACTAAAGGAATCAGTCGAAATTCAACACTAAATGATCTGAAGTATTTTCATACTATCAAGAACTATAGCGTTGACTTAATGCACGATGGCTTGGAAGGTTTTGTCGTTTTAATACTCAAGTACCAATTCGAATATTTCTTAGAACAAAAAATTTTTCAAAATATAAACCAAATAAATAACTGTATTTCGGCCTATAATTTTGGTTTCATAGACCGAAAGAATAAGCCTTCTAACATTACTCTTGAAAGAAGCAATTTAGGGCAAAATGCGATACAAGTTTTATGCCTTGCTACACATTTCCCTTTTATTTTCCAACGGTTTTATAGCCTAAACCACGAACCGCAATGGGCCGCTGTACGTAGTGTGATTGAAATAATAAATATTTTATTTCGGTATGAAATCACAGATGCAGAAATTAATAACTTAAAAAGATTAATAACTTCACATTTGAAGTCAATTAAAAACATATTTCAAAAAGATTTTACTCCGAAACAACATTTTTTGTTGCACTATCCTACAGTAATTAAACAAATGGGACCTGTAATACATTTATGGGCAATGCGCTACGAGGGGAAGCATCGATTTTTCACTAAAAACGTAACACCTAATTTTATAAACATTTGTAAAACGTTTGCTAAAAGGCATCAACAGATGATTTGTAGTGTGTGGTCAAATTCAAGCTTCGTTCGAACTGTCAAAAAAGGGAAAAGAAAATTGTACAAATTGACAAATGAATATAGGTGCTTAAGCGTATTGTCCACACCATTTTATAGTATATCATACCTCATCACTGATTTCCACTACAAAAAAAATTTTTTTGTTTTGAAAAATAAAGTATCTCATGAAATAATCCATTTATATGAAATAATAGAAATAATAGAATGTAACAGTGAAATATATTTCCTTTTAAGAGAGTATATTGGTATTTATGATAATTTCTTTTGCAGTTATCAATTAATCAATAAAAATATTGAACTAATATGCATTAATTTAAATAATATTGAATATAAAAAGCCATACGAAAAACTTTTCGTTAGTAAAAATGAAAAGCATTATATTATAGGATACAATATTCAAATGGTGTAAGCCATTTATAATAATTATTTATAAAAAATTTGAATTGTTAAATGTATTAGTTTAAGTTAAAAAATTTAAATAAAATATGGATTTTTATTTTTACTTATGAATATTACTTATGAATAAGAAAGTATAATTTTTATAAATAATATTGTGAATAAATAAATAAATAAATTTGATTTATAAAAATATATTTAAGTTTTATTTCTAATATCAACAAAGATTTCGTTACTAAAACTGCTACTAAACGATGCATTAAGGTATCAAAATAATTAAGAAAAACATTAAATTAGATTTCGATGTTTTCTACATCAAATTTGGATTTCTTACTATTTCTTACTATTTTTAATGTAAAATGCAACGAAAACATTTTAATGTTCACTCTTTTAAAATTGGTTGCATGGTGCGTCATTAATCAATTAATTGTAACTCCTTTAAATTTTAATGCATCTTGCATCAAACAATGTTTTGCTGCGAATTCTATTAAAAATAATTGCATATTGCGTCGTTTATAATTTAGATGCAATTTCATCGAATAGCGACGCAAATTATTTTTTATTTTTTATGATGGTAGACTTGTTTCTAAAAATGATTCAAATTTGCTCTGAAGTCATATACGTTATTAATTGCATCGCATATCACAAATTTTTTTAAGTGTGCAGCATCGAAAAACAGCATCTAAACAACATTGAAAACAGCATCGAAAACGCATCAGAAATTTATCAAAAACGCATCATCAAACACATCCGACAGATAGTCATAAACTTCATGATAGAATATGTCACAACATCCAATAATAATCGAGCACTTCAAGCAACATATAAATACATAACAGTCGAGAAAATTCCAAACAAGATGATTGAGCACACTATACACCAAGCCAAGCAGCAACCACAGATACAAGTTAACAGCAGAGAATAAGCAAGGACGCAAAAAAAAATAAAAAAAAATTACAACGTAAAACACGCATAATAATATACACGCAAAGTAAAAAAAAAAAAAAAAGAATCCATTCAAATATCAAAACAAAGATTGAACAACATCATACATGGGAGAAAAGCAGCAGCTCAAACAAAATTAAATCAAAACAAAAACGAGACCAGCTCTCGCAATCTAGTATTTAAGCAACAAAACAAAAGAGCCCCGATGCTCATCAAACAAAACAAAAGAGCCCCGACGCTCATCAAACAAATCAAACGAGTCCAGACACTCATCAAACAAAGACGAGACCAGCTCTCGCACCCTAGTATATAAGAAGCAAATCAAAGAGTCCAGACAATCAACAAACAAAGACGAGACCAGCTCTCGCACCCTAGTATATAAGAAGCAAAAAAGAGTCCAGACACTCATCAAACAAAAACGAGACCAGCTCTCGCAACCTAGTACGTAAGCAACAAATCAAACGAGTCCAGACACTCATCAAGCAAAACAAACGAGTCCAGACACTCATCAAGCAAAACAAACGAGTCCAGACACTCATCAATTGGATAAAACGAGCCCAGCCGCTAAAAATAAAATCAACATCTCGCAAGTAAACCAATAATCAATTATTAAAAATCATTTAAAGTATCTCAATGTCAACACAACACCACAAAATCAAGAAACAATCAAGAAGAAGCGTGACCAGTAAAACAATCAATATGAAAACAAATAGAAAACAACAAGCTCATCAACAATCGACAATCAAACAAGAGACATCGCTACAATTCCGATGCGCAGCATAAATTAATCAGCAATTAACAGAACAATTAATAAACTATCAACTGAAAGCTCTCATTAGAAATCTCGATACACAATACAACTTCAACATCAAGCATAACTAAAATTACAAAACGAAGACGCACAATGCGAAATCATCATCAACCAAATTCAGCCATTACTTGACACACAAATCTATCAACACAAAAAAAAATACTAATCATTATATTATTATTTAATTCACAAAAATAATAAAACTTTTTTTTATTATTAAAAAAAAAAAAAAAAAAACTAAGAATCTTAAGAATTCATTAGATCCAATCAGTTAAAATTTAAATTTATCCATAAAAAACAATTTTATCTTAAGAATTTATTTATTTAGAAACTAAAGGTTCACCATGCCAAAACAAAAAAAAAAAAGAAATTAAAAGTAAATAATAACGTAAAAATAATAAATTAAAAGTAAATAATAACACATAAGTAACGTAATTATAATCATTCTATAAAAATCCTATAAAAAAAAGAAGAACTCATGAAATAAAATTTCAAAGGCATGAACCATACAATAAGCAATTAATTATTCATTACTACACATAACAATTAATAAATTGAAAATTCAACGATCATATACTATATTTCAAAAAAAAAAATAAAATCCCTTACAGGCATTTTATTTTTCGCGTCGAAAGGGAGGTATGTTGTGATACTCACAACCCTATTATCCCCTAAAATAAACACAAATTTTCTGTAAAATCAAAACGACATACAAAACTACAGAACAAACGACATTCCAATCATATAAACAAAAAACAAACATTTCATTCTTCTTCCACGCTATGCGTTACATTATCACAACAAAAATCGTAGTATATCACATACAAAGTAATATACAAAATCGCGATCAGCACAATATCCATGCATACGTTAATGTACGAAAGAAAATCAAAAGTTCAATGTATGTAAAACAGCAACAAAACATAAGACACATAAAAAAAACAGAAATCTAAAGAAACGTACGAGGTGTTTAAAGCAACAACAAAACACAACACGGTTTAGCAAAATGTGCTAAAATCAGAGACACATAGAAATTTGACGATCGAAAATTTGTATTTTTTCTAAAAAAATTGTCAATTAAAGTAAAAATTAAATTACACCTGTAAAGCTAAATTAAATAACTGAAACTAAGAAATAAGAATCGTTGAATCTGCAAATAAAGTTGTTGGTAGAATACTTGTATTAAATTAGTATATAAGAACAAAATTTTTTAGAATAAAGAATTCAGTCTATTTCAAAACTAACGTCAATCACAGTCATTTTCTTAAAACGTCCAAACCGAGGATAACAAGCTGCATCAGTAAAATTGTAAGTATACCGGCAACTAACAACCGGGTAACATCTAAATGCTATCAGTCGAAGTACTTCACATGGCAAAGTGAAGCGTAAAGCCAAGCAGTGTCGCAAGGCATATTAACTTTACGATTCGAACCTTAGCATTGAAGATTTTCTTACTAACTTAACAAATTCCACCTATATGGTGCACTCCGTATTACAATTTAAATAAAATGAATCAAGAATAGTGGTCATAGCCCTCACCAGTGGACAGCGCACTATCTCTTGATTACGTGATTTAATTTGAAATCTTAAACAAGCAACATTCGAAAACATAAGAATGGAAATTAATACAGTAGACTAGAATAGACTCGACTCCAATCAGCAATCTAAAAGTTTGAATTACTATCCGTACTTCAATAAAGATTTTAATTTAAAATGCAACATTTCACATCCCAAAAATTTAACAATTCAAAACTCTAAAATTAGAACCAATCTCATATCCAAACCCAATAAATCAATTTCAATAAGTTAAACAACAAAATAACCATAAAAATAAAACAATTTACATAAAAACAAAACATCATGCTTATTTTGTTAATAATGGTGTTTTATTCAAAATAGAAGAAGGGACGCCGCTGATAGTTGTGCCGAGAATAATGGAACATGAAATTATAAAAATCTCTCTCTCAAAGAACAAAAGATGGGAAAGCAAAAAAGATTTTTAAATTCGGCAACTAAAGGAGATAGTCCATTGCTAACATCCACTTGGGAGGCTTGTCGCCGTTTCGAAAATTTATCAGTACGTATTTTGAAATGAAGAAATCCAGCGACCACAGGCACAAAAAGCGATTTTTGGCAATCCCATAAGAGGCTGATAGTACATAGAAGTGGCGCTTTTCGGTCAAGTAAATTCAGTGAGTACTGTGCTAAGGAAGGGATTGATCTCCAATTCGTTGCGGCAGACGCTGCGACATGAAACGGTCAAGTGGAACGACTATTTCGAATTATAATTCCAGTTTTAGCAAAATTATGTTCTAACAAAACTCAAAAATGCGTACAGTTGAAGATACTAAGCTTAAACAGGTTATGGATGACGGATTGATGAAAGTTTGACCGGGAACAACTTCGTGAGGATGCGAAACAAAAAATTGCTGCAATTCAAAAAGAAAACCGATGACGGTATAGGTTAGGTTAGGTTAGGTTAGAGTGGCTGCTATCGCACACTTAGGCCAATAATGGCCCATTGTGATACCACAGGATCCAATCTCCCCTTACTCCCGCTGAAACCAACCAGAGCTACTGATGTAGCGTAATATATCTCGCACCCCAAAGTCCGCGAGTTAAGAAAGGCTGTCCATGTTGTACACACCCAAGTACCTATGTCTTTTGTATGATAGTGCTGGACACGAGCATAGGAAGTGAACTAACGTCTCTTCCTCCTCTTCGTCCATACAACTTCTACAAAAGTCATTCGTCTCTAGACCCAGCCTTCTCGCATGTTCCCCAAAAAGGCAGTGTCCTGTCAGTATCCCTACGACCAATCCTAAATCTCTTTTTCCCAGGGATATAAGTGCCTTGGAGCGCCGCAGGTCCAGTTTTGGCCAAACCTGTTTTGCTACCCTGCACGTGAGAGTGTTGGTCCACCTCTCATCTGTCAAGGCGGTTGCCTTTTTACTGAGTGTCAATTTGAGCGCTGCTGTAGGCCTCCCCAGACCTGCCCTTTCCGGTTGCATCTGGAGAGTCGTACCGTACCTAGCTAGTTCGTCTGCCCTGCAGTTTCCCGTGACGTCCGAGTGACCAGGGACCCAGATTATCTGGATACTGAAATACTCGCTCATCTCATTAAGAGATGATCGGCAATCCAGCGCCACCCGTGACTTCAGAGAAACCGCCTCTAGTGACCTGAGTGCTGCTTGACTGTCCACATAAATCGCGATATCCCTAACAGATACCACGTTATGCTTCAACCATGTCACGACCTCCCCTATCGCCACCACTTCAGCCTGGTACACGCTGCAGTAGTCAGGGAGACGAACAGAAATATTAACATTAAGCTTCTCACAGAAGACTCCGGCTCCTACTTTGCCGTCTAGCTTAGAGCCGTCCGTGAAAAATTGCAGTGCCTCGTTTTCCAGTATTGATCCGTTCCTCCAGGATTCCCTAGAAGGACAGATGATCCGGAAACCTATATCGAAACACAACATTGGTTTAATATAATCTAGATTCACCAGTTCTTCCCCTAGTGATCTAACTATCGTCGAGTGTCCCGCCTGAAGACACTTCCACTGAGAGACAGCCGAGAGCCTTGTAGCCACATTGGCTGCCATCTGCTTACCAAAAAATTCGATTGGAATAAGATGGAACATAACCTCTAAAGCGCGTGTAGGTGTTGTCCTAAGCGCCCCGCTTATAAGCATACAGGCCGTTCTTTGCACCTTCTCCAACATCCTTATATAGGTTACCTTTTCCAGAGCTGGCCACCACACGCCAACCCCGTACATCAGCACAGGCCTTACCACTGCGGTATAGAGCCAGTGTACCAGCTCTGGTTTCAAACCCCATTTCTTCCCTATGGCGTTTCTACACGAGTAAATGGCTACATTAGCCTTATTCACCCTTTTCAATGTTAGGCTTCCAGCTGAGCTTACTGTCCAAGATTATGCCCAAAAATCTCGCTCTGTCAGCAAAAGCCAGTCTAATGCCGTTCACGGTAGGAGGGCTAACTACCGGAATTTTATATTTCTTAGTAAATAGTACCAGCTCTGTCTTGGAGGGGTTGATCCCTAATCCACATTTGCTGGCCCATTTCGTAACGATCAGGAGTGCATTTTGCATAACATCCCTAATCGTATCCAGATATTTGCCTGAGACAGCTATTGCTACATCATCTGCATACGCTACAACCCCTATACCCTCTTTCTCCAGTTCCAACAGCAATCCATTCACCACTGCACTCCAAAGAGAGGGGGACATTACTCCTCCCTTCGGAGTTCCTCTAACCACCCGCCTTCTAATGGTGGACTCTCCCAGTTCCGAGATAATAATCCTGCTTACCAGCATCTGATTTATCAACCTACTTATAGGATAATCTACCTTCAGAAATGACAATCCTTCCATGATCGCCTCCGTTTTTACATTATTAAAGGCACCCTCAATGTCGAGAAATGCTACCATACAATACTCTTGCGAGTAAATTGACTTCTCAATCATGCGTACTAGATCGTGCAGAGCTGTGTCCACCGACCTTCCCTTACAGTACGCATGCTGCGACGTTGCCCAATTCCTTGGCTCAACTTTTGTTCGAATAAGTACGTCTATCAATCTTTCCAAGGTTTTCAACAGAAAGGATGATAGAGTTATAGGCCTCAGGTCCTTTGGATAAGCCTGTGAGCTTTTTCCCGATTTCGGGATAAAAACCACTTTGACCTCCGTCCATTTCCTGGGAATATAGACCAATTGCAGACATCCCCTGAAGATAACCTCCAGCCAGGGGAGGATAACTGCAGAGTTCCTTTGGACCTCTGCTGGTATAATCCGATCCGGGCCCGCCGATTTATAAGGCTTAAAACCGTTCAGCGCCCACAGGATTCGTTTCCTGTCCACGATGCCATCCACATCTGTTAAAGGTGTTCCTCGATGAGCTTCAGGCTCCATCGAGTCATCAATGCTTCCCGGAAAATGGGTCTCAATGAGAAGCTCCAATGATTCCGCACTTGAAGCTGTCCATAACCCGTCCGGCCTAATTAAGTAACTAGGACTAGTTGGGTTAGTAGATAGAATTTTCCTAAGGCGAGAAGTCTCAGAGACTTCCTCCATTCTACAACAGAAGAGTCTCCAAGACCTCCTTTGTGCCTTCCTCAACTCTTTTTGTATTTTCTCAGGTCTTCCTTATAGGAATCCCAATCCCGATTTTCCCTGGTGTTCTTAGCCTTATTAAAGGCTGTCCTATACACTCTCCGATAGGTTCCCAACTCCGTGGTCCACCATGTCGGTTTCTGCCTGCCCCTAGGTTTTATCAGGGGACACGCAGCGTTAAATGACAGATTGCATGCTTTTGTGACAATATCAACCATGTCATCCAATTCCTCTACTGTCGCCGGAAGTCCAGGAACCTCCAGCGGCAATAGTTCCTTCAACACCTCCCCATATTTGTTCCAGTTTGTCCTTCTGGGATTCCTAAAGGCTTTCCGGGCAACAGGTTTGATGTTGAGGTTATATGTAATATATCGGTGATCAGAGAATGAGTGCTCCTTCGCCACTCTCCACCCACTGATCATATCAAAAATTGTTTCTGACGCACAGGTTACATCTAGAACCTCCTGGCGATTTCTAACAATGAATGTTGGTTCACACCCAATATTGCAAACTACGAGGTTAGTATTTAATAAGTAATCAAAAAATAACTCACCTCTTTCGTTAATGTCTGTGCTTCCCCAGATTGTGTGATGCGCGTTTGCATCACATCCAAGTATCACACCTACCTTTTTCAGACCTGCTTCCCGGATCAGTTCCCCCAGATTACCCGGTGGAACCTCCTTTTCACAATCCATATAGGCTGAGGCTAGCCATAGTTTTTCACAGCCTACCTCAGCGCTCACCGCTGTAACGTCCCCGCTACTAAATTGTGGAAGAAGAAAAATATTCAAATTATTTTTCGCTAAGACACACGATCTGATCTTTTCAGAGTTGCTTGAGCATAATAATTTATACCCTTTCATTCTGAGGCCACAGATCCTGTTATTGTTAATCCAAGGTTCTTGAATTAACACCAAGTCCTCATCTGACTTAGTCAGTCTGAGCACGAGAGCTGCCGAGGCAGCCTTCGTGTGGTGTAGGTTTATTTGTACAATGCTAATCATTGTAATGGACCTTACTCACCTCTTCCTGCACTCCCTGCATCAGGATGGTGCAATTTACCTCATTGTTCCGGACGCTGTCTTCCTCTCGTCGAGAGCCTGACAGGATGTCCCCATCAGGCTCCAGAGAGAGGAGGCTCCCTTCCATCACCAACTTCTCTTCGTCCGAAATATCGGAACGGCTACCCTGGTCGTCCTCAGTCCGCTTGACCATTTCCTGCCGGGTTCGTTCGCCGTCGCCCCCAGGCTGGTCTTCCGCACCCTTATCGACCTCGTCTTTCTTATAAACTTTAAGAGTGATCAACCCGAAACCGAAGTTGATCACTCTGGCCTCCTCCTGCTTCACAATCCTCCATCCTTCCGTTGGAAGATCGGGATTACTGGCCCGGATAATCTCAATGATCTCCTCTGGCTTATCCGGCTCAGTTGGTAACCAGACGCGTGCCCTCGGCCTGATCGGGATTTCCCCTCTGCTGACTGCTTCAAGCCTCGCGCCCGGCCACACCTCGCCTACCTCGGCCACTGCCCTTTTATAGAGATCGACCGATCTCTGGTCCGAGCACGCAGTTAGCTTAACGCGCCCTTGGTGCCATCCCGCATCTCTGCAGGACGGGGGGGATCCCGGATTTTCTCTCAGGATCCTCAAGAAAATGGAATTTAGTGCATTATACACTATCCTCCACTTTTCCGATGTGATGCTCCCATCTTCCTGACCTTTGTCAATGACGGCTAGCACCAGCACGTGCTCCTTCAGGGTTTAACTGAATAATTTCAGTTTCTGCTCCTTAGGAGCCCCCGACGTCATGTCTGCTTGCACTTTGGCCCGCTTACTGCCTTCTGCTTCAAGCTCATCCTGGGACCTCTGTCTTTTAGACACAAGGACCCTCTCCGAGCTATTGCAGCCGACAGTTTTCTTAGCCCATGCTACAGATTCCTTCTGCGCAACTGTAAGCTGCCCCTCAGGGGTCGCAGCCAGTTTCTCCAGAATTCTAAACGCCGACCGTCTCTCTCTGTACCGCCGCTTTGCTGGGGGGATCTCTTTCGGTCCCCCGCTCTTCTGTTTAGCGGTTCCGCTTTCACCTGGGTTCGATGCCATGGTGTTGCTTGCCCCTGCCTCAGATGAGGGAGCCGCACCTTTCTGGTTAGAGTTACTCCCCTCTATAGTACTTTCCGGTTTTTGGTGGGTACCGGTCCCCTTCTTTTTACTATTTTTTTTAAAATCTTCCATTTATTCCCACGAGTATCGGAGAAATACGTCCACCTGCGCAGATATCCGTATACGCAGGTAAGGCTAAATACAACTGGAGGTCGCCAGGTATCCAGAGGGCTCCGTTCACGACTGGGCTTTGTTAAATGGGCCCCCAGTCTAGTCGATCATCAGCACGGGTCGCGTAACACCTTAATCCAGCCCATTGGCTTACCGAGCACCCCGTCCGCCGCACCCCGACCTCCTCCCACATTCACTCACTCATTCACCATTCATATGGATATCCCAAACAAATGGGACCCACTTCATTCATGGGATACCCGTTTATAGGGTTCCCCATTCACTACCTGGAAGCCCGGAAGCGCAAGGAGGCGTGACGCTCAGTTCACCGTGGTTGTGGTCGATGGTTTTATGGCGCCATCAGTTCGCCTTTCCCTACTGGGTATCATAGGCACTCAGAATTTAGTGAACAGAGGTTAACCACTCCCCCGTTCTCTGAGACTCTCCTTCCAGCAGAGCTGCGGTTGGGGACGGCTTATTTAATTCACCGCTTACCTACCTATCGATAGGCCGTTCACGATCCACCACCTGTGACCCCCCCGATAGCTGCAGCTCGATGACGGTATAACCGGAAGCAAAAGATCAGCAAAAGAGTACGTGGTTGGAGAATATGCTCTTATCATGCGAACCCAGTGTAACGGTGTTCTTGGGCCCATACCAGGTAACATAAGTAAAGGGATGTGATCGCTAATACTATTACTATTAGTTACGATTACACTACATACTTGTCCTGTAAAATTTCGTTATTGGAGACAAATGTGAAAGCAGTAAACACCAACTACGAAACACAAAAGCTCTAAGTGGGTATATTTCTTAAAAGCAGTTGTATTATCTCAGCGTTGTATGTAAGGATGAGTGACGAACAAAGCAAAACCAATTAAATGTTTGTTTATTTATTTAAATATTTTTCTTTGGTTCCTAAAGAATTCTCTATAAATTATTGTTGAAGATTCCCTTTCCCGCACATACGGTTATGTGTATAAGAATGAACTTTAAATGCAAGAAGAATAAAGGCGAAGATATAAAGCCGCAGTCTGTGCCGAATTAAATATTTTCATTAACGGTTCAAAACCAAAATAAGTAAAACATTAATTAAGCACTAACAATACAGCTAAAACCACAAAACTGTAATTAATTTTAAAATAAAATTATGTTATTGCAAACACTGGATTGTGTATTTTAGGCGAGATTTTCACGTTTAACGAAAACATGCCCTTCATCATCATCATCATCATGATCGTAATTACTGGAAATTAAAAACAAAAAAAAAAAATTACGAAAAATTCTATTTTCGTATTTTTTTGATTTGAAATATTATTTAGGGATTTAAAAAGGTTTATAAAAATATACGTAACAGCACCACGATTGGGAATAATTTAATAGAATTTTAATGAAATGTTATTTGAGATTTTTTTTGTGTGGCCAGAGAGCATATCTAAAATAAACAGCAGCAGCAGCAGCAATAACAACAACAACAACATTAGCAAGACGGAAATAAAAAAAAGGTTTTAACACTTGGGAATTTTGTGTAACGTACGAATATAAGATTTGAAATAGAGTTTTAAAATTTGATTCGGATATACGAGTATAAGTATACGACCTATGCGAAATGATTTTTTAGTCGAATTTACAGTTATAAGTTGTGGTAAACGAGGTAATTTGATCCCGGCAATTTATTTTATGTTATAACGAAATAAATCGTATTTACCTCTTCCATGTGTATAATAAAGGGAGCCGTTTGATACAAAGATTCATTTTTTTTATCGAGATTATGGGTTCCAACAAATCAAGTGGCATTTTTCGAAAATTTTGTTTAGAAACCTAATTATCAGATTGGATAACCATCTCCAAAACAAAAACTAGAGAGTATTAAATATTTTATTAACGTAAATAAACTGCAATATATGGATGGATGCTGCATTTGTCGAGTCGATTAACTTCACAAAACAAGTAATTCTTTTTAAAATGCAAATTTAAAAATACGAAGTAGACTGTACTACAGCAGACGCATCTTTTATTTAACGACACATAGAAAGTATAAGATAGAATATCCTTGGAGTAATCGCTATTATTCCTACAATGTTTTTATAATTAAGGCGGTTAATCGATTTAGGCAAGGGAAAGCAAATTATTAATACTGTTACATAATAATATGAGTAAATAACTTTGTATAAATTAATTTATCATCAATAGCTATATATGATGTCTTCTTCGTTAACTGTATTTTAGCTGGCATGTCGATTTAACCTTAAAGTTTTATAATACTTATGTTTAATAGAAGGAATGAATTTCAACAAATCCATCATATCTTTCCTCTTTTCTCTTGTCACAGTTCTACCTGTTGGATACAGTAAAGGCTGGTCTACGTTTTTCAAACATACTGGTCTACTCGCTACATATTTTTTTTTATAATAATGGCATTAAATTCGGTATCTTCGTTAAAGTCACTCTTGAATTCTATGAGGTGAGGTTTGAACTTTTCTAATTTTATCCAGTGCATTTTGAGCCAATTTACTCATATCATTGTAACTGTTACGTTTCTGTTATTGATTAAATTTTCTAAAGTGCTTGTAGAGAAAAGGTCATTTGATTCGCCATTTGAACCATATGAAACAGTACTTTATTTTTACTGCAGAGCTGTATTAAAAAGCGAAGTAAAAATTTCTCATTTCATTTTTGGCTTGTATTTTTTAGTTGTGTGTATTAAAAGCAAAACATGTTCTTGTCCATCTTAAGTCATTTTGAAATAAAGGGCAAATCTTCCCATTTTTAAATTATAAGAAAATCTATAGGCTTAATTTTATTTTATTAAATTTTTAATTTCTAAAAAAAAAAATTCGTTACAATCGAATGATTGATGCATTTTACTGATGGTAAAATATGGATCAGCTTGACGTATGGGTACAAAACGTTTAAGTATTTGTGAAAAGCACTTCGATTTCAGAAACCATTGCAAGTACTGTGAAAGAAATTTTGCAAAAATGGTACTCCCTATTAGTTCCGAAAATAATAAGTTGCTGTTACAACAAAAAATATAGCCCAGCTGATATATTTTAAATTGCCATATTGCTATTATTTTCTTAGAAATAATTTAAAGCTAAACCTTCCTCATAAATCATCGCTTTGTAAATAGATGAGTGTGACAATTAAACATAAAACCCGAACCTAATCAAACCAATTTATTTCGGACGCCAGCCGACGCCCCTAGTGTTGTTAATTGCATAATACCTTCAATCCTGGTTCAGGTCAGCTGGACTCGCCCTCTTTATCTAATTTATCGGCCTTCTCATTTCCATCCATGCCTCTATGACCGGACATTTAAAAAAACAGTGCACCGGATTTATTAGCCCTTAAACAGTCTGCCTATCTGATAGAACACTTTTAAAAAAAACACTTTTAAAAGAATATCACAAATTCACCTCAGTGTCAGATATTTGGAGTTCGGAACAAGGTCTTATCGAAAATGTGAGATGGAACATAATGTTCCTACAAATATCTTTCTGTAATAACCGCACTAAATGAATTATCGAAAAAGTACCTGGTGACTACCGAGACATAGCGCATACAAATCTTTGGAAGATTTTAAGTTCCTCCAGGTTCAATGGTCTCCAATAGCATTATCGTGCCAAACGCATCGTTTAAAATCATTGGGAATGATTCAAAAGCGAGGAAATTCGGTTTCATATGAACTGAAGCCGAGTGTTCGTCAAGCCAGCCCGAACCATATCAGCAGGAACCAAACCAACTATAGTACAAGCAGCACGATACATTGCGCATCATTGTGCAATATATGATTTTTTGGCCGGAACCTTATAATTCCAGCAGGAACCTGATAAATCCTGCCAGAACCACATACCAGCCAAACCTTATAGAACCTTATAAATCCAGCATTATCTACGATTTTTTTGGTAGAACCTTAAAATGCCAGCCGGAACCATACCCTTTACAGCCGTACTAGCTATGAGTTGCTGTTTTTATTTAGCTTCTTCGATTAGTGACACTTCTGACTCATTGATGTTCGCACGAACTAATTGACAATTTATTCGATTTTTTTTTTGGGAAGCAAGAGCCATTTTAAAGATGCCGTTAAACGGTTTTTGTTTCGTATTCTTTATTGTTCCAACCATGCTTATTGTTTATTGGTCCGAATGATTCACACCAACTTCATATGGTTTCGGCTGGCCTTGCTGATTCTGGTTGGGTTGGCATTGTAGTGACCGAAAACCTATTATCTTGCACTATCATCCAAATTGTACTGCGACCATTGTGCAATGGATTTGTATGGTTCTTGATGGCATTATATGGTTCAGCTGCAAAATAACCCGACTGGAATTATAAGGTTTCGACTGAAAAATAATAGAGCGCACAATGATACACAATTCTTTGTGCTTCTTGTTTTTTAGCTAGTTTAGCTGTATCTAAACGTATTATCGGTTCCGGCTGGAATTAACGGGCTGCCAAAAAATCAAATAGTGTTGGATTTCGAAGGATGCCATAGCTAGATTGGCTGTAGAGGTTCTCGCTCGAATTATAAGGTTTCTACCGAAAAATCTTATAATGCTAGATTTATACGGTTCTGGCTGAAAAGTTATATAGTGTGCAATGAAGCACAATCCATTGTGCAATATGAGCCATAGTTAGTTTGGCTGTAAATGGCATGGTTCCTTTTGAAATTATAAGGTTTCTAATGAAAAGTCAAATATTGCTGAATTTATAAGGTTCCGGCTAATAAATTGTTTGTCTGTTATATGGTTCTGGCTGGCTTTATAACGTTTTAGGCACGTTTAATGATGTACAATCCGTTATGCTGCTTGTGCCGTAATTAGTTTGGATGTATATAACTCTGCCATCATTTCAGGCTGGAATTGTAAGGTTCTATCGTGCTACTTGTGCCATAGTTGGCTTGGCTGCATAGGGTATGGCTCCGGATGGAATTATAAGGTTTCTACCGAAAAATCATATACATATTTCTGAATTTGTAAGATTCCGCCTGAACGATTATATAGTGCAAAACGATTCACAATGCATCGTGCTACTTGTACTATAGTTGGTTTGGTTCCTGCTGATATGGTTCCGGCTGGCGTAATGGACACGAAGCTGAAAGATATTGAATGCCGATTTTTTTCATGTGAAATCCTGCTTCTTAGGCATAAACTAAAATCTTTTTTTCACCACATAATCACTGGAGACGAAAAATCAATCTTGGTGTGGCGAGTTGCTAAACCCGAACGAAATCATCACCCTCTGGCCCTCTACGAAACACAATTGATGAGCTTTAGTCGAGCACTTAAAGAAAAATGCACACAGTACTACTCTTGACACAACAAAATTATTCTCCTGTATGATAAGGCTCTGCTGGTCAAAACCTACTTGGAAACACTGAATTGCGTAGTTTTCTTCCACTCGCCGTATTCACCTCACATTGCTCCGGTGATTACCACTTGTTTTGATCGATGAGGCTTAAAGATAAAGCGTCTTTCCGACGTGGTATTCGCATGGTGCCAGAGAGACGGGGAAAAGTAGTGGCTACCGATGGACAATACTTTGAATAAAACATAACCTACCGACCGTTCTTTCACAATAAATATCCAACTTTTGATAAAATCGGCGGAGACTTTTTTGTATACCCAATATTATATTTTGTCTATGTTGGAATCCTAAAATTACGATATTTTTACTTATTGTTCTTTTTCGTTGTGTAAGCCAACAAACCGTGTTGTAACGAGAAAATCTAATTTTTCTTAAATATAATATATTTTCAGGTGTACTGTGCTGTCAAATAGTAATTAACCAAAACGAAACCGTAAGATTTAGAATTTTATGTTTTTGAAAGATTACAAAATATGCGAATTGCCCAATAATAATTCGGAGACGTTCTCGTATACGAGATAGCGCAAACGACAGCATATTAAAGCACAATAATAATTATAATCATCATAATTTAATGAATATTTAAGATGTAAAATATTTTGTTGTTGTTGCCATAATTTTTTTTATTTCTTATTATTAAAAAATTTCATTATAAATCGCGCTGCGAAAATAGAAAATTTTATTTTTAGTACACAATTAAATTAAAAACACCTGTGTCTCTAGTGGTTATATGAACGCTTAAACGCAGACACACACAAATACACAGCTTTGTAATACATTTTTATGAAAACACAACAAATTTTCCATTTTATCTACAATTTCATTATTATGACAATAAATTTTCTTTGTAATAATGTCAAGTTATTACGTTAAAAAATGTAAAATACGCAGCGAAATCGTTGTGAGTTGAGATAAAACATGAAAAATAGAAATGATTTTTCGTCAGGCGGAAGTTTGGGAAAATGTAGTATTTGATCTAAAATTAGAATGCATATTTTATTCTGGTGCGGAAAATTTCAATTCCCATAGATTATGTAAATTAAGGATTTAACATTATGGAATTTTTGAAAATTAATTATTGTAATTTTTGTAAATTTTTTTGCTAAGCCTGCAAAACGAATAGATTTACGTCAAACCTTAACCTTGTAAAGTGGGAAAAACAGTTACGGCAGCAGCTCACTACTAGCAGTTAGAGCGCAGTTCTCGATCTCTAAATCGAAATTACAAAATTGGAAGATTTACTAGATCGGGAGTATACATAGACATTTCTATTTATTCCTACTTTAGAGACTGTAGGAAATTGTAGGCGTTTATAAGTTTAATTGGTGTCTTCGATGTTATAGGAGTTACAGTAAGAGCAACAAGAGCGTGTACGGTAAAAAACTATGTAAAAATAAAACTACGATTTTTTGTTCTTTTTGTTACGAAAGTTTATTGTATTTTCTTGGGCGCTACCAACTAATACATATTAAAATCACCATTACTGTTAATAATTGCATGGCTCCTTTTGTCCATACTATCAACTAAATTTTCTGCATACTGTGGTGATAAATTTTTTATGTGGTACATTTTCAGCTTAATCTGCATAAGTGTCCATAAGTTTCAATCGGATTGGCATCAGATAACTGAGATGGCCAATCCAATGTTGTGATCCCTTTTGGGTTTAAATTCCGAACAGAGTTTGCAGTAGTGTTTTGGATCTTTGTCCTCTTGCAAGACTCATTTAGAGTTCCTGCTTCAAAGCATTTATGGGCAGATGGTGACAAGCTTCGTGATTAAATTTTGGGGTTTAGATTTATAAAGACACCCAACGTTTTGGCGGCCTATCAAGGTTGAATTTTCGATTATAGGCGGGAAGACGCCCAACCCAGTTACACAGGTGGCCTATCACGGTGGCGATTTATAAATGCTATTTTTGATTAACGATTTTGAGACGCCGCAACCCAATTCGGCAGGATCTTTCTGAAGGTCAAGAAGGTACCATTTTGTTTCTGTAATTTTATGTCAAATTTTTAATTTTGTGAGTTTTTTACATTTTTTTTACAAATTCTTATTTGACTTTTATTTTCAAATTTCAATTTTAACTGTCAAATTTTCTCATTTTATTTCTTTAATTTTTTTCATTTTTCAATTTTGATTTACGTTTGTTACCCCAGTTATTCGATTCATGTTCTTCCTTCCGCTTAACAAATTTTGTGAAGGTCATCGACCTTTTTCGTATTTTGAAAGGTTTAATTTTTTTTTTTTTTACTATTCAATTTCCGCAAGTTCATTGATTATTTCATCCTGGTTTTGTGTATGATAAACTGAAGTACTAAATTTGTTCGGGTCGGTATGGTGGAAGAGGGTTTTTCATTTCGTGTCGGTTCTATCGTTGCAGGCTGGGCTTGTCACTCACCGTCATCCCCTTGCCAGGAAATCCACAGGGTCGGAGTAGTAAGTCTAGCAAATGTGTCATCCATTTGAGGTCTCCCCGTGGCACTCCGATAGTCTCAAGCTGTCGGAGAGTCAATTGTGGGAGATTGCGCCTAGAAGTCTCACCGGATGAAGAGAGGTTTTGCCTGTTGGGTGAATGTCCTTACCCTATTATGCTGCTTCGTTGTGGCTAGGCATCAGCCTCTAGGATTCGATGGGTCATTGAGAGGGGGTTTCTTTAGCAAACATTGTACTTGTCGCTCGGGGAGATCTGGTCGTTTCGGAGTGAGCGCACCCGGTTATTATTAAATTTATTACGTTTCCTCAAGTTTTGTTCGATGGATTATGGTGTCTTTAAGTTCTTCTCAGTTTTTTAGCTTACTTTTATTGTTATTCTGTACCACGGTGTAGGCCAGGAGCACGCAAGGCTCAACCTCCTCACGATCCAAAACCCTGAGATCTAGTCGGAAAAATCACCGTGAGTGAGGCCTCTGCGTGTTTAGATGAAATCTGTGGGTTGGCTTCAGGCCACTCGTAACACAAACCAGAAATGTTGACGGTACCTCTTCCATATACATATTCGAAAAGATCAGAAAATTTTCTATAAATATTATGAATATTGTGAAAACGCGACATGAATGATGATTTTTACCATGTTTTTTAAATTTAAAACTTCTTTATTTTCAATTTTATTCTCAATTGGAAATTTTGGTATTTTCTCCAATGTGCATCGGTTTTATCTGCGCCGCAATTTTTTGATTTTATTGGTAAAAGGGAAGGAAACTAAAAAAATACCAGATTCAAGTTACCCTAGTGTGGCATCAGCCAATCAGCCATGCTACACACAATTTTGGTTTCTGGATTCAAATTACTGCGCAACAGATTTTAATTTTTAATTTAAACCCTTATTTTAAATTAAATCATTAAATTTTTTTATCTTTTTTTATTCCCACTAATCACTAAAAATGCGCCTCGTCGTTAAAGATGATTTATCGGCCAAATTTGGGGTCCAAACGCTCCGAAGCTCAGTCAGCGAACAAACGGCGTTGTCTATGATCATTAACTCCGAGCTCCTGGATCTGTTGGATCTTGTACGGATGTAGGGATAAGTCCCGACGCAAAATTCGCCCAGTAGAAGTCTGTGAAAGGCCGAGTTCTTGTGTACGGCAAATAATTGACTGCCTTGGGTTTCCCTGTATACCTTCACGAACCACGGCAATGGCGGATCTTGGTGGATCTGGCGTTCCTCTGGCATACAAGTGTTAGCTGATTGTTTATCGAACCGTTTGTCGCAAATTTGGCCACCAAACGTTGGAGAGTCGACTTTGAAGGACCACCACGTCTACCATAAAATGAGTGCTCATTTTCACAATAAAGTTTTATTATTTGGACGTGTTGCTTAATCGTGTAACTTGTCATGGTAATTTGGTATCAGTGACTGAAAAAAATACCAGATCAGATGCATGCCACCAAAACAACATGTCCGCCCCAGGCTGCCAACAACGACCCACCCAAATTGAAAAACTCTTTATAAGGGTCCATCAGATCGATCTTGGGCGGCTTCGCGAATTGTTTTTAAGATACACAAGATAATATCCGATTATCCTTACGAAAATACAATTGGATGCTAAGTATCAAAACCTTGGTCCGCTTGCGCACACATAAATGTGTTGAGTGTTCTCGCCATCGCTCAACATTCCTTGAACAGTGGCATTGTATCCGAGGTCACCATAAATGCATTCTTTGCATCGTTCAAAAGGTACACCGAGCGAAGATGCATTTTTCAAAGCTTATAAGCGATTGTGCAACAGATTAGAACTGGGTGGTAATGAAGTTATCGATGTAACAAAAACAAAGATGATCCACAAAATCATATTAGTTTCTTCGATAATTTTTACGTCGATTTGGAAAAGGAAGTAACTTATGTTTGCTGTTTCGAAGGATCTGAAAAAGAGGACCGAGGATTTTTCGATTATCATTTTGAAAAAAATAAAGCAATTATGATTGTTAGGTGGAAGGCAGTGCAGTAGTTACATTGGCGACAAACGGTGGAACGATTGAGCCAATTAAAAATGTGTATCGATTCTTAATCATAAAGAAGACTTACATTTCGGTTTCGCAACCAAGCGTTTCCCAGGAATACAACAAATGCATGGGAGTGTCGATTTGTGTGATAATTTAATTTGATTGATTGATTGATTGGACTGTAGAACCAAGTACTTGACAGGTGGTCCCGGATAACCCCGGGCCTATTCCTACAGCCTGTTTACACATAACAATAGGAGGGATAGGAAAGGTAATTTTTTTTTTTTTTGGGACGGAACGACCCGGTTTCAGACACCTAGCGATCGTACGGCACAACACAATTCTAATCTACTTCTAACTACTAGAGGGAGGATAAAGGCTTAATAGGTTTAATGGATAACGATGGTATTGGTCTTCAACAATTGCTTCTTTAAATCAGCAACCTGAGAGAAAAATTTTATTATTTCACGTACATCTGAAAATTTCCTGAAATTTAATTCTAAATGAATGCTTTCCGGCTTCCTGGACAAGCTGATTGATTGAATCAGCCCGGTTACAGACACTTAGATAAAGTCGATAGTAAGTAACACATTAACAACGCAATTCTAATCTACACAATCTACAATTGGATGCTTCATTTGCCAAAACGATTAAAGGATGAAACACACCAAGAGCAGCGCAACATATTCCAAACAATCCACACTAGCGGCTGCGAATGGGTGTGCACATCAAGCAGCGCAGCAGTTTATTTTGTTTTAGTAGTAAAATGCACTTGTCTCAATTTTATTGAGGTTATGAGTAGCATCAAAGAGCAGTCAATTGAAGCTGCTGGTTGTGGAACCTATTGATGCCGCGACAGATGCAACTTCGTTCAATATAATTTTTTTAAATTTAAATTTTTCTATTAAAATTACAAAATATTTGATTTCTTTTATTGGAAATACGTATATTTACACTCGAACTATGATCTTTTTACATTAAATAAGCGAATAAGGCAATATTTAAATTGGCTGCTCGCTGCTGCTGCTTGGTGTGTTTCATCCTTAACTCCGTAAAACAAAAAGTTGATAAAAACTGAGAAAATACAAAAATGGTTTTAAAATTCGTTATAAATTGCAACTTTAGTTACTTTTAGTTTTGTCATTTAATGGTGTTAACACTTATTATTACTGTAATTTATTTTCAATGTATAGAGCCAATCAAGTACGTTGATATTAAAATTTACAAATATTCAAAAAATGGAGTTAATCGGTTTGGCTTGTGAACCATTCCAATTAATATTTCAAAGGAATATTATTTCGGCTACATCGGTAGATTTCCTGAAATTTAATTCTAAATTAATATTTTCCGGCTTCCTAAATAATATAAACATTCATTAATTTAATCCTAATGCAGTTCCACAACTTAAAGTAGAATTTCCTGAAACCATACTTGTTTACATTATATTAAAAATTACTCTAAAATCCATAAGTATTTAATAAAAAATATCTGAGGCATCCCAAAGGCAATGGTACATATTCGATTAATTACCAAGTAACTTATACTGCACTGGACATATTATGTCGAGCATGGCAATGGAGCCTTATCGTTCCTCAGCCAATTTCTGTCAAATATGGTATGCAGAATTGGATTGGCACTATAACATTATGCTCAATGGAACTAGGCCATTTCTCAATAAATGATGGTCAAATTCAGTGTGCAAAGCTGAATTTGATGAAATTTTGGGATTCGGATATAACGAATTAAACCAGGCCGCCTCCTAATCTACAACTTTAAATTCATTTTACAGTACTGGGCTAGGATTCTAATAAGAAAGGTCAGCTTAAATTGGGATTTTAACGTGTCTTTTTGATGAAGTTCTACAATTCGGCCATTCTTAATGGAACTTGGGAATCATATTAAAAAAATCTATATATTGTCAAATCAGGTATTCAGAATTGGGTGGAGATTTAAAAATGGTATTTAGCGAAGTTTTGGAATTCGACCGTCCTAAGCAATTTATTAATCAATCATGTTCGAATCTGGTATGTTGAGCTAAATTGCGACTCCAACATAAATCCCGGATGAAGTTCTGGATCTTTCCACAAAACAAATCCGAAAGCAATCGGCCAATTAACTATCCAGTTTGTTTATTCACCATAGCTGAAACAAACTTCGCTTAACCCGCTAAGAGATGAACCAGTCAAATCCAGCTTCCCAAAACTAAAATTTGCTAGAATTCCAATCCAGCCCAATTCATACCCAAAAATTAATTATGCATCTTCTGCAGTATACTGTCTAGAAACAGATTACTGAGACATTTTCGCACATCTCAGTCATTCAAAAAAGATCAAGGTTTACGTGAGGTGATGACACGAACGGAAAATAAAACCACGCGGAATGCTTCTTACATAATTGGTGCATGAGCAAGTTATTGAATAGAATTTAGAACTCATCAATACTTGTGTCTGACGTTCCCATGCAATTGCGAACCTGTTTCGAGAAATATTGTTGAGTCAGATAAATTGTTTCATAGAAAACAGTGCCAGCAGTAAGCAATCTAAAAAATAACCAACATTAATAGCCCGAGCACATCAAAGATTTACTTGTCGTTACAACGAAAATAAAAATTAAAAACCATTTTCCCTTTGCCATGCCGTAACACATATCGCTCATGACATGAAAAAGAGCCACAACTCAAAAATTAAAATTTTGCAGGAGTGCAAAAACAAAAAATGCTAATTACGTTATTAGATTCCAAAATCATAAAACGAAGAATGGCACTTTGTGCTCTATCATTTTCGATGAAGGAAAAATAAAACTGTTTTTATTGAGGGATATGGATACTAATATTGCGCATCTTTCTAGTGAATTAACGGAAAACGTTCATTTTTTTCAGTTATGTCACCCGTCCATACCACGGCGAATACAAATACAAATTTCAAATACAAATTTTTACCGCGCATTATTAATAATTATAGAGAAAAATAATTTAATTAAATAAATTATAAACCAGTTAAGCAGACTGTAAAAAAAATAAATAATGATAACACCAATCAATGTATGTACATATTATTATTACAATACATACATGAATTTAAATTACATTGGGGAAATCACACGAGGACTCATTTGAGTTGAAACCGGTTTCTAACCTCAAAAAAAAACCATTCACACGCACACACATCACATGAGTCCCAGCTCATCGATAAATTTCTATGTATGTGTAAAAAAAATGTCGGAAAAAATCACTTTAAAATGTCTTCGCATAGTTCACCCAATATAACATCGTGTACGTCCACACCGCGGCAACCCCTGCCCGTCTTCCCGATCACCCCACCCATAAAACTTATAATTGTATAGGTAAAGTACAAAGAAACGAAGAAGCTACCGGACTCAAGCAACCGCAATATGGATATGCACATCGAAAATATTTTACACAATAACATAAATGATAAATGGATTTTACACATACATAATAATATATGTATTAAACTAATTATTAAAATAATTATAAATAAAAAGTCAATTATATATACATATTATCCACATCCCCTTTCCTGCCTGCCATCACAATTGTGTGGGTAAAGCAAAAGAATCATGTCAAAAACTTATTTTTGGAATGCATTCTGGGCCAACACACACATTTGTGCATTCCACTGAAATCGTTTTCGTCCGAAAAATAACACTAAAACCATAATAGTAAAATAATTAATATTTTATCAAAAACAATAATTAGTATGTTATATAATTTATATATGTATTATCAAACTATAATGTTTTTTCAAAAATAATTCCGATTTAACTAAGATCCGTTAAAATCCCAAAGACAATACAACCTAAATTTTTTACACACACATTTGTGTAGGCTCGACTCAAATTAAAATTAAAAAAAAAAATTAAAAAAATTTATTTGGCAAGAAAAAGGATATATATATATATATATATATATATATATATATATATATATATATATATATATATATATTTTTTTTTACATACATACGTAATACACACACTCACTTATATATACCATATATACAAATTTGCTCATTCATTTCAAAACAAAAAATATTCGGAAATACAATTCCCATAGTAACAAAAACACACACGCACGAATACGCCTCGTAATTTCAATGATCCTTTTTATTTTTGATCATCACGATAAAACACACACCGCATTCTTTTATACATACAACAGTATATACAAAAAAAATGTATGTACATAGAAACAAGAATATTTTCTCTTTTACATTTTTAAATATGTATTCTTCTTGTTTATACTAACGCAAAGGACACAACTCCCACTCACACACACGCAAACCGTACCATATCACTACTACGACGATATAAATTATAAATGCGTTTTTCTTATTACAACAATTAATAAAACATATTTAAATAAATAAAACTAAAATTTAAAATTTAAATTAAAAATTCACTAAAACATGAAAAAAATTAATAAAAACACTTCCCTTAAAAATTCTTTGGAATCGCACAGCAAACACCACGTACACAAAAATGAGTGTAATACACCCACATTGCCGCGCACCACACAATCTTTTTTATCTTTATCAAAATTAATTAATGTCACTAAAATTAAAATTAAACAATTTTTTATTATAATTTATATTATATAACTATATAACTATAACCGCAATCACTTTAAAATAAAAAATTATATCACTTTAAAAGAAATTTTAACTTTCACTACACAGAGAAAGACAAAAACGCGTCTTTCTTCTACGACGATCAAATCGAACTCCGTCGATTTGTGTGATAATTTAATGTCAACATATAGAATACGAGTACGGAGAGAAATGGTTTAATAAAAGATTAATAAAGAAAAGCAACATTTTGAAATGCAATAATTGTAGAGGCTAAAGGCTTGGATAACTCTCACGGGCACTGAGCCCTCCCTCCAAATTCCATCTCTATTAGCAATTTTCTAGAACTTTATCGCAAACTCATTTTTGAATTTTGTCAAAAAATCTAAGAGTCCCTTTTTCCCACATGCCAAATTTTAAAAATTCAAACCAGGTTTTCCTAAAAATCGGATTTGTTTTTTTTACAAAACCGGGATTTTGAAAACCGAGATTTTGAAAACCGAGAGTTTGAAAACCGAGATTTCGTTACACACCCGAAGAAAACACACATTCGACATCGTTCCAAGATACTCCGGGTAAGTTAAAGTCGCCCACAATGATAATTTGATCACAAGGATAAGCTGAAGGTATAACGGCTGAGTCGATGTAGTTGACAAACGTGTTGTAGACGGGACGGTCGGATCTATAATGAATATAAACGGTGACTGCAACAATCGAGGCTAGTGTAGTAAGCTAGTATTAAAATTTCTTTTTTGTCGGTTATATGACAAATTTAAGTAGATAACCAAAAGTCTTGGTGCACGAAAAACTTGGCTAAAAAGAATCAACTCGAGGTATTGCAGGGATAATACAACGAATTTAGCTGGATTTAATAATCCCGTTGGAATTTCTTTGGTCAATTCTTGTTAAAAAGAATTATTTGAAGTTGTTAACCAGACAAATTTATCAAAATCTAATCGTTCAACCGAATCTGGTGGTCTTCTTAAACTTTTTGATTTGATTACTGTTGTTCACAGATTTTAATCACTTTTGTAGTACTATCTTCATATATAGAAAATTTTGATACGCGTTGCAGTTTATTAAACACGTCCAACTACCGTGATTCTATCTGATGTATCATAGTTGGCATTTGAATTCAAATATAGTCGGTAACGAATCTCTTGATGTATAACTAATTAGTTTGATCGATTGTATTATCCATAAATAATTTTAGGTAGCATTTTTTAAATTTGAAAATATAGTTACAACAAATCTTGCAATCGAATGATTAAAATCCATTAAAATTTTAAATTAAAAAAAAAATTACGTAATATATTAAATTTAAATTAATCCTTTATAAATTGTTCCTAATTAAAAAATACAACAAAAGATAAAAAAAATTTAATATAATTGCAAAAATTATATACAAACGAACGTACAATAAAAAATTATGTAATTTAATTAATTTATTAATATTGAAATATGCGGTTTTCTGAGAAAATTATTTTGCTTTGTGCCACGATGCTACCAAACATCATGTCATGATACTTATAATTGTGATATAACAAAAAATATTAAAAATTATAAATGTGGTTTCCAACTTTTCATTTGTGAAAATGCAATTATGTATATCGTTTGGTTGAGTGCTTATATGTAAAACCGCAACTTGTACCAATTTTTGGGGATCGCTCATACTACATTTCTACTTAACTTTACCCGTCTGTAAATTTTACTGGATACTTGTACCATTTATGCTGGTGATACAGACTAGTGAAACTTCAGTGTTATCTGAAGTAATGTTGTTTGTTACGTGAACCAAAAATGTTTCTCCGACGTACAATCCAAGCTGATATTAAGCAGGTAAGCTTATAATTCAAAAAATTAAATATTTGACAGTTACGGAAACAGCTTTTGACAGAGCTACAAAAAAGTGTATAATATACCAAATCGCCAACCATTTATTGGAAAGCATTATCTTTAAAATAAAATCGCTAGTGACGCTATATGTCTCTATCAGTCGAGTGTCAGAAATTGATTGCGATGGGCTCCAGGTTTAAATTAAAAAAATCGTTTAATTAAATTAGAAAATTCGTTTAGGAGGTCTTCCGATGGGACCCGGTTTAATTTTTCTTATTTATTTCTTATGCTCAAGCGATTTTGATGAAAATTACGGAAGGGGGTTTTTCGTGTACAAGCAATCGATTGCTATGAGTCCTGATTCGGTAGGTATCGGAATCCATTTTTAAAATTTTTGGTTTCTGAAAGATTCGTTCAGAAGGCCGTTCGATGGAGCACTGATCCCTTTAATTTTTTTTTTCAAGGTTCACGAGCAAGATATTTATACAAATTGAGGAGAAGCGTTTTCGAGTACCAATAACCAATTGTACTGATTTCGGATATCGAAAAAATGCAATTTGTGACTAGTGCGGTGAGGGCATGAGAACTTTAAGTTTTCTTTAACATTTTGTTCTGCTTGGACGGTTTAGACAAAAATTGGCAGGACATAGTTCGTAAACGCAAGGAATCGATAACAATGAGTTCTGATTTCTGGATAATTCAACAGGAGTCCTTCGAATTATCTGTGATGTTTGAACGTGAACTTCACGGTCATTTGTTCTTTTCCAGTTTTACTTTGAACTTTAAATTTCATTAAAGTCATTTGACTATTGCATTTCACTGATGGCATTGCCATCTGTATTATGACATTAATATTAAAATTGTTGTGAAGTGTGCATGAGCCTTAATTTTCTGTTCTGTGTTTTTTTCATTCACCATGTCGAATAATTTTGAGAGCGACGTGTAGCTTATGCGTATGTGTGACAAGTAAGATGTTTTTTTTGTGTTTTTTTGTTTTGGTACGTGCGATTGATGCGCAGTGTAACAGAATGTGCAAGTGTGATGTGAAGTGCATGAAAATAAAAACAAAAAGACACCAGCGGAAAATATTCTTCTACATTTTTGGTGCGAGAAACTTCTGTGTGGTCTTTCTTTGATGCAATTCCCATTCTGAATAGGATTAAAGACTGTGCTCAAGTTACCACCAAAGATTTTTTTAAATTTATTTTTATTCGTTGGTAATATTTAGTTGGTAAAGTTTTATTTTTGATGGTAGTGAAAACTAAAACTACAGGCAGAATAGAATTATTCTCTACCAGCAGAAAAGTTGGTTGAAAACTATTCCAATTTAGAATAACATATAAGGGATTGTTGTTGTAAATTTATCAAGGAAAGACGACATTAGTCTACTTTAGAATTATTTAAAGATGAGTTCGATGTATTTTTTTACATAAAAATCGAGTTAATTTTTTGGAATCAAAAACTCTTTCATATTAATTCGTAGAAGCATAGTATTATTTTTGTTGGAAGTAGTTTTTTTTGCGTTCTTTGCAAATAAATTTTGTTTGTTTTAATTTTGGTGAGCTCCGTTCTTCGGATTAAAAAAAAAATTAAAAAAAGAAATTGAAAAACTAAACAGTGCAAAATTAGACGATTGCAAGTTATGTAATAGTGTGTGTTAGCTTGCGGTTTAAGAAATATACGAATAACATCTAAAAATTAAGATGAGAGAATTTCATAATATGGGGTCAACTTTTATGGTCCCATGGTCAAATGTTCATCGCCTCTAACAACAAATCTTGGACATAAATCGAATAAGTATACAGAAAGAGTGGCCTAAATAAATTAAGTATTCGGTAGGAAGACACCGCTACATTTAGAGGCGGCTGACAGGGGCTTGGTTACTACAGTTACGGGTAGTCTAACGTTGTCCTTTACATGTATATGGGCGCAATTAAACTCTTAGCAACGGCGGCCGGTTGAGGCCGGTCGTTTTATTTTCAGTTAAGGCAGAAAAAGGTTAAGACGAGCCAACGCTCAACGGTATCATCCCAACATTGACGGCGGCCAATTGAGGCTCGTCGCACATCAACGGTTACGGGTGGCCAACAACGAGGCAGCATTTTATAGAGGCGGGAAGATGTCCAACATATTTACGGACACATGTGGATAACCGGCCATTTGTAAACATTTTTTAACAGGCTAGGCGACGCTCTACATTTTTGAGAACGGTGAGAGGGTATCGCAACCCATTTCGGCAGACAAGGACGCCGCAAACGTACGGGGTGACCTAATCTAAGGTCAACAGTTATAGTTTTTTTTGACTAATTTATTTTTTTTTCTAATTTACATGTTTTAATAAAAGTATATTCAATTTTAATTTCTATCTATTTTCCATTTTTAAATTTTTATTTTTTCAAATTTTTCCGAATTTTTTTTTTTATTTAAATATATTTACAATTAAGGTGCACATTTTTTTCGCCTCTAAATTTTTGTCGTCCATTTTGTTATTTTTATTTCTTTTAATTTTACTTATATTTGCTTTTATATTTTCTTTTCTTTTCTTTCGGTCGATAATTTCTTTTTTTGCCCTCCTTCTTCTTGTTCTTTGGTATAATTCATATAATAAAAAAAAACAATGCACGGCGATTCCTGGCATTCGGCAAAATCAAAGTGAGAGCCCGTAACATGTTGCACCACGTTACAATATGTTGCACCATGTTTTATGTTGTTGCGCAATGGTGCTTTATGTTGCAGCATGTTGAGGGATGTAGTACCATGATGTTTAATGTTACATCATGATGAGGAATATTGCTAGATATTGTATCAAGTCGCATACCATGTCAATTCGTATTGAGTCTTGCGTATTTTGGTAGATAGCTGGAGTTATGTTCCATTATGTTACGGTATGTTGCACCATTCGTTGGTTGCGTTACCGCGATATTATTATATGGTTGCACTAATCACGCCTTTTTGAAAAAGTTGGTTGTTGTGAGACTAATAATATTTAGATTTAGTATTCGCTATCTAATTGAGTGAATTGTTTTGCCTTGGTTTTTTTTATCACATTTCTTCGCCTCAAACAATTTTGATGCAGTCGGATCTCTTTATTTAATGTTTTTTGTTTGCTAGAACAATTCTAATAAAATTTGGTGAAGGAAATTTCTCGAACAATTTAGATAAAAATTGAAGTGATAAGGATTTTCTAATGAAAGGACTGGATTGTGATGAGTCCTAATTTTGTGAAAATTCATTTTGGGTTTTTCAAGTCGTCGAATTTTTATAAAAAATTTTAAAATAGGTTTTCGAGTGTTTGGTATCGATTATGATGAGTCTAAATTTGGAATGAGGGAGAAGCGTTTGTTTAGAGGGTTCTCAAATGAGATCCTGGTCCTGATATTACGAATAATCGGGTCGAATAATTTTAATAACAAATTTGAAAGCGGATATCTACTAATGTCAGGGAATTTGTAAACGGATGCTTCTGTTTTGCTGCTTTTTTATGTCTTAATCCACAACGAACCATCTCAATTGAATGTTTACAATTTGGTTTACGAATGTAGTTTACAATTTAGTTTACAATCGGAGGCACTGCATATTAAAAAGATACTAGTGCCATCTTTGAATGAATGATATGAATCAGTCATTACTTTAGTTTAGTCGGCAATTTAGTCAAAAAATCGCTCTCAAGTACACAGTCTAAGTATATTCTGAAACGTACTTGGATAAACTTAAAACATTTTAATATTTCAGATTCGAAGAATTTTGTCAAGAGAATTTCGCCTGAATGTTTACTTTGTACTATTGCAAGGACTGCTGTTTGGTGGTGTATTTGATAAGTTTGAGGAAATCCCATAGGCCGTTTACACCGAAGGCAAATATTTCCTAAAACAAAATGTTTAACAAAAAATTTCAAAAAACACTTTGCTAAAGATAGCCGAAAGTTTAAAAGTCTGGAAAAGGTTTGATGTCAATTGGTTAGAGCTGGAAAGTTTTATGTTAGGAGTTCGGGAAAATTGGATTTAGTGAAACGCTCGTGGAACTTTCACGAATTTGTAAAAGGTAAACGTTTAAAGTGTTATATCTGGAAAAATTTGTATTTGAATCGGTTCGTCGATGCTTTTCACGGAAAATTTTTTTAGATCGAGTATCATGTTATGAGTTCGAGCAAATTGAGGGAGTGAAATACCCGGGAAATATTCACAAATATGTAAAACCTTAAACTTTAAAGTGTTATGTCTGGGGAAAGTCTTATTTGACTTTGTGCGTCGGTGGTTATCGTCGAAAAATTTTCGATGCAAAATTGGGAGAGTGAAATACAAGTGAAAAATTCAAAATTGAAGTGAAACCTTCAAAAGTTCTCATTTTAATCGGTTCGACTCGAAAAGTTCTCGTTTTAATCGGTTTGTCGAAGGTATCGCTGGAAAATTTTCAATGTCAAGTTTTATTTTGAGAGTACGGTGAAAATTAGGGAAGTGGTATACACGTGGAAACTTCACAAATTTGTAAAACTTAACGATTTAAGTGTAATGTCTGAAGAAGGTATTATTTGAATAGGTTCGTCGATCGGTATGGCTGGAAAATTTTCAAAGTCAAATTAATGTTGGGAGTTCGGAATAATTGGGGGAGTGAAATACATGTTCAAATTTAAAAAAATTGCAAAAAAATAGCGTTTAACGTGTTATTTCTGGAAAACGTTTAATTTAAATAGATTCGGCGTTGGTTATCGCTGGACAAGGTTAAGTTTTATTTCAAGAGTTTGTGAAAATTGAGGACAGTGAAATACGCGTGCAACCGCGTGCAACTTTCAAAAATTCATAAGAATTAAACGTTTAAAGTGTTATGTCTGGAAAATATCTTCTTTGAATCGGTTAATCGATGGTCGACGGTGGAAAATTTTCTGGGTCAAGTATCTCCTTGGAAATTCGGGAAATTATGGGAATTGAAATACCATGCAAACTCAAAATTTTGTAAAAACTTAACGTTAGTGGTTATAGTTTATAGCTAGAAGACTTTCCAGTTGAACTTGTATGTTGGGAGTTTGGTGAAATCGAGGGAGTGACACACACGTCCAACCTTGAAAGGTCTCGGTTCGCCGATGGATAACGCCGGAAAAATTCTCATGTCATTTTTTGCTGCCCGAAAATTTGGAGAAGTGAAATAAACGTGCATATTTCAATAATTTGTAAAAATTTAACGTTTAAAGTGTCTGGGAAAGAACTCGTTTGAATCAGTTCACTGTCAAGTTTTGTGATGAGCGGTCAAGTTTTGTGTTGAGAGTTTGGGACAATTGGGATTAGTGAAATTCAAGTGCAAACTAAATTGCGATATTTTAATTTTATTTATTGTTTGTTATGAACATACATATGTTTTCGGCTGATTTTGTAGGTTAGTTAATTTTGACTCGGATATTTCATTTTAATATGTAACTTTTTTAACTTTCGGCTGAAATAGTCGAGACACAATCTGCATTATCGATTTTGGTCACTTTCGGCTAACTATAACAGTATCCACAAAATAATGTAAAAATATTTATTAAATCAAATATTCAATTTTTATGGAAGTGTAGACTTGGTGAGGTGATCACCGATCCCGCCATGTTAAATATTAGATCAATCAAATGCTTATGTCCATGAGAATTTTAAAATTTTTGTCCTAATAGTGGAGTGGTTATTCATGAGTTTTTTGATTTCCGTGGAATACAACCGTGGTTTTCACGTTAGATCTATCACATGCCCAGATACATGACAATTTTCATAATTTTTCATAATTGAGGAATGGCCAGACATGGCCGAAAAGCATATTATTACTGCATTAACAGTTTTTTGATTTGCTAATATAAGTCGAGATTTTGGGAGGTGATGAAAACCAAGACATTTATTTTTGAAAATGGAGATTTCCAATAACTTCTTGGGCGCCGTGCGGAGCTTCACTTAATATATTAAATAATTATTTAAACCATTATACTGGGTCTCAGTGTCCAGTAGTACTGACGTCGAGGATGGATAGGCCACATAAATCAATTACACATTTGTGAGGGAATACGGGATTTTAATATTTTTTTTCTTTTCTTGGCATTCTGTTCTGGAGCCGCAGCACTCTCAACTTTTTAGCGGTTCGTTTTTCCTACTTTACGCAATTGCCAGCCAAATCGAGGACGTACGGCTATAGGGTCCGATTTATGTAGAACCATCTGCACATTGCGTAACCCCATGCCAGTCTAAAGTACTGGCACGGAAGATGGGTCGGCCGATGAGTTCTGCACTTCGACAGAGGTTCTTAATTGTGTTCCTTTCCATCACCGATCATAATCATTCTACCTCTATTGGGATTCGAGCCCGGTACCTCCCGATCCAAATCCGGGATTTACAGTTGATTTTGTTCAACAAAATGTATAACATACAAATTTACTACAAATACGAGTATTTCCACAAATTTCATGTTGTTTCCTCGTCAATTGGCACACAATCGATAATTCAATACAAATTTAACGACATACAATTCTTTGCTTGTACATATCTACCGGAAACTAATTTGTATTTCAGTCATATAAATTCTTTATTTTTTACTTGAATCGTGTATGAATAAAAAAATTCCTAAATATAAAAAATTGTATTCACCAGTTTCGTAAATCAATAAAAATTAGGATTAAGGGTAAACATACATAAAAATAAAAACACAAAGAACAGATTCGTTTATTATTTATAAATTTTTTTACGGGATATTTCATACGGACGACGTGACGTATATGTGTATGCCAAAAATAAAACAGAACTTTGAAATGTTAAAAAAATTCAATCCTCTATCAATTTTTTAAAGGGTAAATTTTTTATGCCAGAACCAAACTATACTCAGAACACACCATCAACGGTGTTATCATCAAAATTCGCATTAAACTAAAACTAAAAATAACTGAGAAACAAAAAAAAAAGGACCAATAAACTTTACACAAAGGGGTTTGACTCTCGGAAAAGCTTTCTCTGAATTATTTACGAATATTAACAGTTTTTGGTTTCTATTTTATATACAAAAAAAAAAAAAAAAAATTGTGGCAGAATTGATTGTTCAATTTTAAATAATCTAAATGAAACCCATTCCCATGATAGATTCAACAATATATTTGTAATAAAAATAGAAACACAAATCGTTTGGAATCTAAAATCCTTAGAATACAAAACAAAAAAAGTTTTGGGTGATTTTTCTCCAACTCGGTACATATATGTATGTAGAAAACAACCCAAATGAGTTAGGTTATAGATTTGGTAAATAAAAACAAAAAAAAAGATTCATACCATGATCATAATATATCTTTATTTTTACGTCTTGCCAGAAAAAGTTAACTGTTTTGGTTTCAAAGCACGTTCGCTTATATTTATTTAGATTTTTGTGCTTTTTTTTTACTATAAAACAATAATTTCGACAACAACAAATTTTTTCTTGTTGTGTTTAAAACAAATTGACTGCTGTTGGGTAAGGAATTTACTGCGGTGTATCGCACACCTATACTTCATGTAGTTGTGTGCTTTACATGAAAAGCTTTTTTCAGTATGTTCTTTACGTTTTAATTTTATGGCTTTTATATTTTACATAAAGGGAATTGTGAATAAATTAACGAATTTTATGTTATACGCACTGATATGAATGTGCCTCCTCTCTTTACCGACATTTCACTCTTTAGATTTAGACAGGTGGTTTGGTGGATTTATTGTAATGGCATGTTAAGAATCATCTGGAAGGCAAACAAATTTTGAACATAATTTAGTATTTTAAAATGCAAAATTTTTGTTCGTTTTTTATTTGATGTTTCGAAAGGACTTCTAACCTTTTTTATAATTTTACTAAAAATTGTAACCCCGAAATATATAAGTCGAAGAAAACCTTTTTGGATGATACCTTATACAAAATTGTATTTTGTCTTTGAAACGAAATTGAATATTTAGCGTCAGAACGTAAACACAAATCAAACATAAATAAATAAAATTATAAAATAAGTTTAAAATCACTAGTAATTTTTGATAACCCAAACGTCAAACTGGTTTGGTTTAATTGTTTGGCCATTCGGCTAATAGTCTAATTTAAACAAAATTCTCTGTGGAGTAATTCGTGCCGGGACCTGCGGACTTTAACGGAGAATATTCTGGTGGTAAGGTAGATTTTGATGATGCTCCAACCGTCTTCTTTAACCGGTGTGAAGTTTTCAACATTTATCAAAAGTGTAGCTACACAAATTAACAAAAAATTAAAATGTAGATACACAATTCAACAAAAAGTGTAGAACTACATAAAAAATTATGTCAGGGTTGAATTTGTTATTTATCCGATACTTTTACAAAAAAATTGGAAAATCGCTAGAGAAAAATTTCAAATAAGCAAAATATTGCAGAATTATTGGTGTAGATTCCGTGTGCCAGTTGTATTTTCTTTCAATTTAGAACCTGAAAGATACATAGAAGATTTCCACTGTTTCATCACCAATTTTTGATTTTTTTATCACGTAATAATTCTATATATTATTGACTAGTTACTACAATTTATAGTGATACGCGGAATATCACTGCGACCTTCGGGGAATTTTTTTTTCTTAAGTGTAAATGGAAATAATATCGTAAAAAGTGTAAACCGGGTCTTGTGGATGCTTAAGAGCCATTAACAATTAATTCTAGAGAAGGCAGCACAACTCTGAGTATACTGGCATTTCAGGGACACTTTCGAGAGTTTTTTCTTATATATGCGGCATATCCCTGCGACCTTGATTGATTTTTTTTTTCTTAAGTGTAAATGGAAATAATATCATAAAAAGTGTAAACCGGGTCTTGTGGATGCTTAAGGGCCATTAACACTTAATTCTGGAGATGACAGCACAACTCTGAGTATACTGGCACACTTTCGAGAATTTTTGGACATATGCGGCATATCTCTCAAAAAAGAAATCACATCAACAAATGAAAACCAAATTAAAAAAATTTCGCAAATTAAAACCAAATTAAAAAAAATAAAAAAATCATAAATTGGTGATGAAACAGTGGAAATCTTCTATGTATCTTTCAGGTTCTAAATTGAAAGAAAATCGAACTTTCACACGGAATCGACAACAATAATTCTGTAATATTTTGCTTATTTAAAATTTTTCTCTAGCGATTTTCCAATTTTTTTGTAAAAGTATCGGATAAATAACAAATTCAACCCTGACATAATTTTTTATGTAGTTCTACACTTTTTTTTTGAATTGTGTATCTACATTTTTATTTTTGGTTAATTTGTGTAGCTACACTTTTGGTAAATGTTGAAAACTTCACACCGGTCTTCTTTAGCAATGTACAGCAAAATTTTTATTTTAAGCTTTCAATACGATTGATGTATATTTGATGCTAAGGAGACCAAACTGGAGCCGCAAATTTCAACTGTGCTTGGACATTCAAATGAATAACAGTCATTATACGCCAGTGGGATATTATACTTTGTTAGTGTACGTTTTGACCAAAGAGTATTTTGCTGTTTTAGCAAAGCAGCTCACACGGATAGTATATGTACATACAAAAAAATTGTGTTTAAACATGTTGAGTTTATTAAAAATATGTTTTAGGTTTAAGTGTTATTTATTCAAAGTTATTTTCACAATGGTGAATGTCAAACAGAAATCATTTATCATTACGTTCCCGGTGTAAATCGAACTAACGGTGTGCGAATTCGATTGGATCGTCTTGGTAATGTTCTGAGATCTTGATCTGACATAGATCGCTACAAATATTGTTGTTTAGGGATTAAACGAGCAACCGTAGAACGGTAATTATCTCGTTTCTTTATATTGTCCTGATTTTCATGTAATCGCCGTGCAAACGAGTACGTAACTTCCTTTTCTTCGATCCGGCGACGTATCTGATTTTGTTGTCGTCTTACATCGCCGTTATCCGTTGACACAACGTACATCTTCTCGCTCTGCAAAACCTCGCGTGAATACCGCCTGATTTAAAATGAATTTTAACGCGATTTGTGTCTTGGTTCTTGATTGAAGTGGGCTCATCAAATAACGTCGTTTTAGGTTGACGCCAGTGCATTTTCTCAGCCGGAGATTTACAGCATGATGGATCTGGCGAGAAACGATAAATACTGAGAAATGTCAACAATGTGTGGTCGGTTGAGCCACCCTCGTTTACCTTTTTTCTCATTGCGCCCTTAAAAGTTCATACGCACCTCTCTGCTTCCGGTTTGATGCAGGATGAAACGGCGCTGTCGTAAGATGCTGAATTCCATTCTGATAACAAAATTCGAAGAATGTATCCGATGTAAACGCTGTACCCCGTTATCGTTCACGATAGTGTCCGGCAGACCCTCAATTGCAAATATCGATTGTAGCGACCGAGCAGTCAACTGGGCAGTGGGCAGTGAAATCCAAATGTATCCTCTCCCATCTCTTGGCAACTGAGGCAACATTTGGTCATTGCCTCGATATCTTCATCGATCCGTTTGTTTGGTACGTACCACACCGCAATGACCTTCATGCAACATTTTCACCACTGACTTGCGTAAACTGCCTGGTACAATTATTCTAGTATAGTACGTCTGAAAAACTAAAACATTATTAAAAACGGAAAAAGAATTCTGTCTTACACAATATGGTCGAAACTGCTCGTCTTTGATGGCATCTGGCCATCCTTCTTTTACGAAAATTCGAATTTGTGACAAAACTTTGTCTTGGACGGTACAGGTTGCTATTTTCTCATGATCAATCGGAAAACGATCAAGTTTTTCGGTGTATATATGCCTGTTCTCCACCATGTCCTCGTCTCTATCGAATTGGTCATCCGAACCCATGGGTAATCTGGAACATGCGTCAGCGTTGGCGTGTTTAGCTGTTAGACGGAACCGCATTGTGTACGTATAACTCATTAGGAAAATGGCCCATCGTTACAACCGATTTTCTGTCACCGATGGTTATTGATTATTTGGACGGAAAATTGACATTAACCCGGTATTATCGGTTATTAATTCAAACTGGCGTCCATATAGATACTGGTGAAATTTCCGGCATCCAAAAATTACTGATAGCACCTCCTTTTCTACCTCATTATACCGCATCTGGTGTTTACCCAAGGTATTGGAGGCGAAGGCTATGGGCTGCTCGGAACCATCGGGGTACACGTGCGATATCACGGCCCAATACCGTACTTGTGACGCATCCGTTGCTAACACGAGAGGGTAGTCTCTTCGATAATGTACTAGTTTAGGTGCTTCGACGATGTGTTGCTTTATTTGGTTAAAGGAATCTTCCTGTTCCTTTAACCACCGGTATTGGACGTCTTTCTTTCGGAGTTTATTTAAAGGTGCTGCCACCTGAGAGAAATTCGGAATAAATTTGTCATAGTAGTTCACCTTATACCAAGGAATGCTTGCAGTTCCTTTAAATCTTTTGGACGGGGCATCTGCTCGATTGTCTGAAGGCCCTTGATGATGGGACGAATTCCCGTGACATCTATTGTTTAACCAGCATATTCAATCTCGGTCTGAAAAAAATTACATATTTTCAAATTGACCGTGAAATTTGCCGCATTCATTCGTCGAAGAATTTCCTCTAAATTCTGTAAGTGTTCGTCTTCCGATGCTCCCGTAATTAATATGCCATCCAGATAGCTGGATACATGCGCCATACCGCATGTGAGTTACTCGATAAATTTTTTAAAAATAGGTGGTGCGCTGACAATCGCTGATACTGGTGTCCAAAAGGAGTCGTAATGACCAGTTACTGCTTGGACTCGTCATCCCACTCGAGTTGTAAATACGCGTCGCTTAAATCAATTTTGGAAAACTGCTTCCCACCATGAAGTCGGTTAAATAATTCTTCCACTCAAGGTATCGGGCACTGTTCGATACATAACTGAGGATTCACCGTAACCTTGAAATCTCCACATATACGAACATTGTTGTTTGTCTTCTGTACTACGGAGCGGCCCATTGACTGAACTGAACATGCTTGATGACATCCAAGGTCTCCAATCTATCGATTTTTTTCTTCATGACTGACATTTGCTCGAAGGGAATTGGACGTGTTTTGAAAAACTTCGGCGCGAAGTTCGGTTTCAGAAGCAGGTGAGCTTTAAACACCGAACAATGACCTAAGGTTGGCTCGAATGCTTTTGCAAATTTCCGCCACAGAACATCTATTTTGGCCTGCCACTCGATCGCACAAACAAAATCGTCTTCTAACTGCAAATTACATTTGAAAATTTTGAACCTGGGTTGGTTGAACTAATCGATTCCGAAAATGTTCACCCCATTTGTATCGGTAACCAGGATTTTAAGTTTTAGGGTAAGATCTTGGTATTTAGCCACGACATTAAAAGTACCACAAACTGGAATGTCAACATTGCCGCACGCTTTCACGACTGTATTGACTGGACTAAGCTCTAGTTTAAGTAGGTGATTGTAACCGTCCTTTCCAATCAGGGACACCGAGGCACCCATATCCACCAGAAGTTATAAAATTCATCCATTAATTCCAATTGGAATAAACATTTTCTTTCCAAATTGCAGAAGTTGGAGCGCTCCATCTAGATCCAAACTGGGCATCTGTTCTCTAACTATCGCAAAAGAGTCAATTGAAACGTTAGATAAATTGGACTGGACTAACAACGGCTCTAACGACGATGTACTCGCCTTATTCTCTTAAGGATCTCCCATGGTACACATGTCCATTTGATTGTCTACCTCGTTTTCTGTTTCTTGATCTGGAACTGTTTCTTACTCTACCAGTCATACAAAGGGATGCTTTATGACCGCATTTATGGCACTTGCGACATTCTACTTTTAGAAATCTACACTCGTTCCGCTGATGGTTCACTCTGCATCCAGGACAGGAACGATCTCGGCTGTTCGAACAATTTGATTCGGATTGTGACTGGCTCCACGATTTATGCTTTGAATGAGCAATACAAGTGTTTATTTCCGGGTTTGATGTATTCATCCATTTCAATATGCTAACTGCAGTTTGTGTCTGCTCATATGCATTCGATAATAGTAGGTGTTGAAACAACGTCAACATGCGCAATAATACAATATTCCAAACGGAAATGACACAGGTGGAATATTGTATATTGTAGCAAATTTATCAACTTTAATTTTTGTATATTGTATTGTCTGTTTTTGTTGTATTTGATACTTTTAATTTCAAGCGTAAGCAATTTTTATGTATAAAAACACGGGTTATCGTGGTAATAAAACAGAATGAATTATAATCGCATACCAACAGTTACTTTTAATTCTCAGAGTGAATATTGGGGCTCACCAGTGGTAAACCAATATTCACTTAGAACACAAAAATCTAGGCAGAGGCCAGATTTTTACATGGTCCTTCGAGCCTCCAGAACAACCGGCGGACAATAAAACGCACTTTGTAAAGGAATTTTACATTGGGATTGCGAGCTACTACAACAACCGGCAGCCAATACGCTCTACAAACATATTGCTATAGGACAAGATACATCGAAGTTTCGATCTCATCACAACAACAGATATCGAAATTCAACAGCCAAGCAACAACCGGCAAATAAACCAACGTCTACGCCATACAACAACAGTCTAGCACCGCTGTCAATAAAACCATAGACATGGAGCAGTTATTGCAGCAGCAAAATGACAAGGCGGTAGAGATAGAGCACATCATCTAAAACTATAAAAAAGATGGTGCAGCTCAAAAAGACGTACAACGTGTACGTCGATGTGGACAATAAAATAAGGGAGTTCCAACCTGAAATAGAATCAACACACCAGTACTATAAAGACAGGCAAGTAGTACGGGCAAGATTCACAAAATATGTTGAAGACACGCGTCAACGCCTAAACTCACCATCCTTGCCATCAACGCCAGCTCCAGACGCATCCTTCAAATTCAACTTTGCCGACGAGGAGTCAAATAACAACGACCGACGAATTGAAAATTCATCAGGCACCAAAACTAATCAATCATCTGAATCATCAAGTAACGACTACCAATAACATTTTGAAAATTCCAGTAAAGGGGTGGCACACAACAACCAGAAGCTGCTCAAGAAACAAGATGTCCTGATGAGGAGAAGGCACAGAAAATTAGAATCGATTGAAGAAGCATTGGACCACAACAACATTCCAAGGGAGTTCATAAAGCTAAAAATAGCTCAATTATCTCAAGAAATGGGGGCAATTGATGATCTGCACATAGAGCTCTTAGTAGAAATGGAAGAACGAGAGCAAACAGCTCCCTACTTCCAAAATAACTACTATGAGACTCTCAAGGATAGAGTGGACTCAACAACATTGCGATGGCAGCGCAACCTGAAAGAAGAGACTTCGAACCATGCTGAAGAAGCCAGGGTACAATTGCCCAAGATAGAGCTACCAACATTTTATGGCGATTATGAGCGTTGGAGCTCCTTCAACGACATTTTCACTGAGCTCATTCACAACAACAATAAGCTGTCTGACACAATCAAAATTACGTACTTGAAGGCAAATCTACACTGAGAGAAATGTTACTGTCGCATTGATAAAATGAAATTGTAATTTTGCCTATAGTTGCGATCTATTATATTGTAAGTACGACTGTCAAATTCCAAGAATTTTTATGTATATGATAATAGTTAATCACTATGATGAGAAATATATGTATCTAGAAACTATTCTCTGCACTGACAATTTGATAAATAAATGTTAACATATTGATAGTAATATTTTTCAATAACATACATCTATTCTATCAAAATTATTTTAGATTTTTAGGATTATCTATTTTACAATACATACTATAAACATGATAGCGCATATTATTCATATGAAAGGAATATTATAAATACTGAATAGTTGTTGTGTATAGACTATTTCTTACATTGATAAATTCATTAGTAATTATCGATAGTAAATTTTATCAATATGGTAAGATAATGATATCAAAATTATGTTTGATAGAAATGTTGATCTATTTTTTAACATTTACCATCAATATGATAGCATACATTGTTGGTATGAAGGAATACTATTAATGCAATGGTACTAAACGACGAAATACGAAACAGAATACGAAAAATGCTGACCACATTAAATTGGTTATACGAGTATAGTCAAACGCAGTATTATCGTCTTCGTATCTATATGGGTTTAGATTTATGCAAAAATTTTAATTAAATTTATTTGTTTAGTATCAGTTTAATCTGTTTATTGTGCGTGTTATTACACAATTAATTTGTGGTATGCTAAGCAGTGAAATTCGTTGTAAGTTAAATTAGTGCGTCTGAATTACATTTAAAAAAATATTTGTGTTAAAATAAAATATTTATTTTATTGGAGTTCCGTTAGAATTTCCTGGTTTTTCGTGTTCATTTTTATTTTCAAATGATTTGTTTTAAGTGCAAAAGAAATTTTTGCGATATATCTCAATTGAAACATCATTTTAAGGTATGGCATAATCTTACATATTGTTCTTGGTATGAATGTGCTGAGGGCTCCTGTATTCAAGAGTTTCACGGCTTCAATGTTTTTAAACGACATTTAAGCCGTATACATAACAATATAGCTAGTCATGCCAGTCCTTTTCAACCTGAACTACATCCACCACAAAAAGATTCATTACCTACAAATGAATTAGTTTCAAGCCACACGGGTAGTGGGTCTTTAGATAATTTATTGATCGAACAACCATTAAACGTTTCAGAAAATAATTTAATTCCATTTTCTAGTAATATTAACCAAGCCGCATTAGAAGTCAGTCTTGCCCTACATAGCTGTAACAGATTTGCTTTAAAAGACATTGAAATGGTCCAAAATTTAATTACAGCGAAAATTTTAAATCCTTTACAAAATAATATGGCAACAAGATTACTGAGTTTAACTAACGATACGTTAGTAAAACAGGAAATTACTGAAGTACTGCAATCTTTATCAGATCCATTCAAAAGTTGCAATACTCAATATAAACTCTTCGAGAAATTACGAAAATTAGATTTATTAGATCAGTTTCTCGTTTTTACGATAAATAATTCCGTAAACTACAAATATGTCAATGGCGAAGCCAATTACGACGAAATCAAAAACTGTGGTGTTTTATTTCCAATTAAATTTCAATTACGTAAAATGTTCGAAACAGGCAAATTTAATTTATCTAAATTCATTGTGCGTAATTCATACAAAAATGTTAATGGAATTTCAAGTTTTTTCGAAGGAAAGCTTTGGCAGCACCGCTTAGAACAATTTAAAAATAAAACATGTATCCCATATTTTTTATATTTTGACGACTTCGAAATAAATAATCCTCTCGGATCCCATACTGAAAAAGTTACTGGAATCTACTATGGATTTCCAGATAGAAGATGTTCCAAGTTACAATATATTTCCTGTACGGGTCTGATAAAGTCTTCAGATATGAAGCAATACGGTACAAATGCATGCATAAAGCGATTAATATTTGAATTGAAAGAACTAGAAGAAGAAGGAATTAATATATTTAGTGAAAATTGTCATACAAAAATTAATTTTGTGCTGGGCTTAATTATCGGGGATAACTTAGGCGTAAACACTATATTAGAATTTGCAAAATCTTTTTCTGCAAATTTTTTCTGTAGATTTTGTTATCTCCCTAAATCCACGACACAAACTACATGCGTGGAACTAGTTACTTCTTTACGTAACATTGAAAATTACAGAAAACATTTGACCTTGGAGTCTAACGATAGGTGCGGAATTTCAACTAACTCTTTATTTAACGATATACCTTCTTTTCATGTAACTGAGAACTTCTCAGTTGACTTGATGAATGATGTCTTTGAGGGCGTGTGTCATTACGATGTTTGTCATATTTTAAAGAATTTTATTGAAAAAAAATATTTTAACTTACAAAAGCTGAATGAAAGAAAAATTACATTCAATTACGGTGCAATAAGCATTGGAAATTTTTCTAAACGTATTGAAATGCACCACATTGATAGAAATCATTTACAAATGAGTGCAAGCGAAATGAAGTGTTTTGTTTTCTATTTACCACTTATAATTGGTGATTTAGTTCCAGTAACCGATCCTGTCTGGAAATTTTTATTATGCTTAATTGAATTAATAGATTTGCTGTTGTCTAGTTATTTTACTTCAGACATGTTAAACCATCTTAAAATCATTGTTAAAAAACACAACTCCCTATACATATCACTTTTCAATGACACTTTAAAACCGAAATTTCATTTTCTGACGCATTATCCTACAATAATAGAGCAATCTGGTCCGCCCAAATATTTCTGGTGTTTCCGCTATGAAGCGAAACACAGAGAGTTTAAAACATATGCCCGTTCTTCGTCAAACAGAATAAACATTCTAGTTAGTTTTGCCAAAAAAATTCAACTTAAGTTTGCCGAATTTCTACTCCAACCAATTGAGGAAAACATAATAATAAGTGAGAGGCACAGATTAATTGGCTACTCAAATATAAAAGTTGCAAGTTTATTTTCATTTGATAAAATGTCGGCTTACTCAGAGGTTGAATATAAAGGAACCACATATAAATCTGGGTATTTTTTATCAAACAAAATACAAGATAAAGTTCATTTATATCAAATTCTTGCAATACTTATAATTGATCAATTTAGGGCGCTATTAAGTTTAAATGAAATTTTGATTAAAAGATTTAATAGACATCTACTTGCATTTGAAATTGATAAAGAGAATCTCACTATTTCAAATAACTTAATATATGATATAAACCGTTTCAAATCACCACCATTTAATTCGCATACAACTGTGAATAACACTCGGTATTTCCGTGTACCGCCCGATTTTTAAGACCGTTTCTTTAAGAAACCTTATTTTGCAAACCTTCAAATCCACTTTAAGAAACCATAAATGTTTTTTTAAGATCAAGTATAATAGTAATTTAGAAGAAATTCGGTACCAAGCGAAATTAAAAAATAAAATATCAAAAATCAGTAACGTTTTATTAAGCTGAGTAAAATATCATGGAGGAAAACACAGTTCCTTGCGAACCAACTAGTTTTGAACTAGGATCGTCACCGCCAGTTATTAAATATATAGTGACCGATTCAAACACAAATTTATTGAATCTGGTAAATAATTACGAGTATCAAGGACATCAAAATACATTACAAATTGTTGGGCCCATAATTCAAGGCAAAGAAAAAGATGAGCTTAAAAAAGTATTAGCCGAATTGAGATGTGAGTTTCTGTTTGAAATGTTTCTAGGTGCGTATATAAATTTGTCTTTGTGGTTGATTTAAATTTTCATTTCTGACAATTTATTTTTTTACCAATCTAGAAGAATCGATTAATGTAGATGCCCTTCGCAATATGGAGAGGGATCATCTCATGCTATTATGTTGGAAAAACAAAATTAACGTAGGAACAATGATAACAATAGAGCAACAACTTAAGTTATGGAAAGCCAAAATCGCAGGTGAAAATAGTACGGACGAAATAAATGTCGATGGTTCCCAAAGAAGTTCCAGTGGAAGCTGTGGTACTTCCAGTTCAATTAATTTGGACAGTATTTTAGAAGATACCAGTGCCGGTAAAAAAATTGTAGAAAACTACCTGAAAGATCCAACATTTACAGACGCTTCAAGGACAGTTCTTCTCACGCTTATAACGAACTATTTTGAAGTGCACGGGAAGAAAATGACTGCTGACAATGCTAAGTCATTATCAGAGGAAATTGTTAGAAAATTTCCATCTGAAGAGATTGTAAGTTGTCTCCAAATGTTGTGCACATTAAATATTTTAAACATTTTTTGAAAGCTGATAGTCCTTAAATGATAGAATTATTATCTATAAATTATTTTTTTTATTTTCAGGGAACGTATTATGTCAAACAATCGAGGAAGAAAATGGTGTGTAAATTGTACAATAAGTATTTTAATTCTCAGCGGCTTTTAAAAGAATCCGGAATAATAGAAAAAAGACCCCATTCTCCTGGTGGAAGTAAGAAAGTATATGTTCGGAATTCCAAGGCTAACGAAATAGGTATTTTAATTCTCGACACCAAAAAATAATTTAAATTAAACAAAGTTTAATATTAGACGAACAAATATATCAGTAAAATTTAGTTATTATTTTTTCGGAATACTAAGACTAATATACATATTAACATAATACTAATTCCAGAAATTGAAGGTGATATTGAGGAGGACCTGGCAGCTATTAAGCAAGAAAATTGTAATTTTTCCGAGCTTGAAGTTTATTGGCGACGGACTTGTGGCTATAGAATTAAGGATATTCATAGTATAAGTCTTAACGGGAAAAACACGACATCTGAAATATTTAGTGCCTGCACTGAGAAAACTCATGTTCAGAAACGACACAGTTTATACATGTTTCGAACATAAAATAAATTTGAAAAGGCGACAACAACAATTTATATCCCAATTTGAAATATTTTATTTAGTCTGTTTTAAGTCCATTTAACAAATAATTAATAATTTCGATGAAAATATTAAATATCAAAACAAACATTAAAAATTTTGTATGTAACTATAAAATAAAGCTGCTACTTAAAAAAATGTTTCGGAATTAATAAAATTTTATGCGCAGGGTCGATAGTTAATTTGTAAAATTTCCAAATATTTTATGCCTAACTTGTAAATAAAATATTTATAATTTTACTTGTTAAAATAAATGAATTGACTATAATAATTTCTAAATAAGGAGACTTTTATGTCACTTCAGATTGGCCCATGTGCCTGCTGATACAGGCCATGTTTCATTTTGACTTATTTTTATAAAAGCAATTCCTTTCAAAAATAAGAAATTGCTCCTTCTGGATCACAGCCAGTTTGGTAGCTTTTTTCAAATGAACAAGAGAGATTGAGAAATCTAATAAATTAAAAACTCAATTATCTCGTCACACGACACGATACAAACTAAAGATTAATACTTTAGCTACCTATATGAAGCAAACACAAGTTGACTTAGCGAATTATATTACACAACTAATAAGCGTTGAACATTTTATTATTTCGGGTAGTGTAATGTAATTAATTTAGTATAGAAATATATTATGCTATAAAATGATACACAATAATTATGATCTGGTTACAAAAATTTCTCTTAAAACTATTTCTATGTATTAAACATTATATTTCTAAATTTCATATAATGTAAAATAGGAAATAAAATAAATTAATAGGAATAAACATATTAACTTAATGAAAATTCCTATTGGTTAATTCAGATATATTTTTGTCTGAGTCATGTATGATTTATATAATATGCAGATATAATTTGATTGGCATGGTTTATGCCCGATTTTCATATGTGGATTTTTTTCAGTGTGGCCTAGTTATAAATCTAGTTTGGGATATAAATTGGTAATTTACTTTTTATACTAAACATTGACTCATTTCATTAGTTTCGATTTATATATTTCAGATATCAATTGATTACACACATTTATACGGTGCTATTAAATTTAACGACAGATTTACAACAAGTCGTGACAAATTACTGAATTTAATACAACCGAAGCTTAAAGATCAAAGTATGAAACATTTAGTTTCCGAAATAAATTCAGCTGATGTCACTGAAAGTAAGTAAAAAACTGATACGCCAACCACAATATGTGGAACTTATTGCGATGGCTGTCATATTTTCGTTTCCATCTAAAATATAAAAGGAATAAAAGTTTTTTAAATTATGGGCGCCGATTATTGAACTCGGCGGATTTACTGCCGTGAGTCCAAATACCGATATTCGATAACTGTTGCATTGAAAACTCTTTTCGCTAACTATTCGTAATATTTATGCTGCAGATTTTGAACGAACTTTTATTTGATTTTTATGAAAATAAAACTAGTATTTGTTTTTAATTTTTTTTATGATCGAGAGTTTGGACTCCGCTATAGTAAATCCTCAGTAAAACCGCATTTCGCGTATTGTTGAAACTTATAAAATTTTAAATTGCTACATTTACCTTCTTTTCAGATCAGAAAAATCTGTATGTGATTTATCTTCTTCATCATTTGATACCTCCAGTATCAAGGACTATGGTAGAAAATCCCGATTCGTCTAAACAAACATGTTTGAAATTTTCAATCAAAGATTCCCAAAATTCAATGTTTATATTTGGAGAATCGGTATTGGAATGTGAAGAGAAAATAGAAAAACTAAAGGATTCTAAAATGCCTGTTCAACCGTTTATCATCGTGCTTGGGACTTTACATAATTCAAAATCATTTATAATATATTTTGATGAAGTTCGATACAAATTTAATTGCATTTTACAGGCTGTAGACGCGTGCTTCAAGATATTTATGCTATTTAACTTGCAGTATCCAGTAGCATCTATTTTAGTATGGAATTTTATTCAAAAGTTTTTCTACGGTATTGAAACAGAATTTGATAAAACTCATCCCAATATTAATTTAATAATTCAGAAACTCGCTGATAAAAATTAACTTTTGTATTAATATTATTCCTTATAATTTCGTTATAATTTAGTTTTCAATGAAGTTGAAATGAAGTTGTGCAATACATTTATAATTATTATTAGTCGATAAGAATAAAGAGATTTGGTTTATTGAATTATTTTATGCTTTTATTTATCAATTTAATTTTGAGAAACGCTTGAGTTATGCGAAGACCATCGCTATCCCATTGAACGAACTGCTATCTAAATGACAACTAATAACTATTATAATTGATAAAATGTCCATGGAATTGATCGATTTAGTTATTACATATACGAAATTTTATTTTTTATTTGAAAATATAGACCATCATATAGAAAGTACATATTTTGAAACTGTTCATATAAATGAATTGTTATATCTATATGATAGTTTCAATATAAAACATTCTATCAATATGAAACACTGGTCGGTTTTTATAATTGATTTTCAATCAATGTGATGATCTGCTGTCAAAGAAAATATAGTCCAAATTTAATGATTTATTCTATCGTATTAATCGAAATCACGATCGGTTCATTATTAATAGTATTTTTATGACTACGATTGTATTTTTTTCAATATGACTGGATTTTTCTCTCAGTGTACAAACGGGAGCACCCCAGTTGATCAGTCACCTCTCAACAACTGGTGACAATTACAACAAAGCCTGGGAAATACTGCAAGCAAGGTACAACAACCCCAGATTATTAGCAAATAAGTATTTCAACTCATTACCAACATTGCCAACAATACATGCACCATCAGCGGCAGCAATTCGTAATTTGCATGATACTACAGTTGAAATATTGCACAACATCAACAAGTTAAAATTGCACTCTCCGTTCAAAGCCCTAGTGATGTTCATTCTTTGCAAAAAGCTAAACCCGGAAACCACTAGACTCTACGAAACGTCGTTAGAGAATCCGAGAGAAACTAAACGAATCAATGAATTCTTCATTTTCATAGAAAGAAGATTCCAATCGCTCGAGGCTATGGGGTTCACCAACGTAGTAACCACACAGCCGCAACCAATGGTGCCACTGAAACAGGTACATGCTACAACCGTACACAGCCAGTGTGTAGTAAAGGGATGCCAAGGAAAGCATCAGCTGCAAGACTGCAATGAGTTCAAGCTAATGCCAACACTAGACAGAAGCAAGTTGGTCAGCGAAACAACTACTTGACAAGTACTTGTGTACGTTGTTTAACGCGACATACAAGGGGTAACTCATGCAGATCTCAAATACGATGCATAGTATGCCAAGGACATCACCACACTCTTCTGCATGGTAATAATAAGGTATCGACCAACATGGGGACAACACAAACGCTAATAGTAAAACAACAAGGACCTGTATTACTACCAACAACAATTGTCAGAGTAGCAACAGACACTGGACAGGTCACTACTTTAAGGGCCTTGATAGACTCAGGATCCCAAGCCACCTTAATATCATCAAAGACCGCTCATCTATTGAATGCAAACAAAAGAAAAATCAACGTGAATATTGCTGGCATAGGTGGGAACAAGGCTGGCGTTTGCAGACATTCCATCAATATCAAGCTAAGCCCAAGATCTTCGGGAGAGTTTTCTATGTTTGTTGAAGCTTTAGTATTCGACAAGCTCACTCAACAACTGCCTGAAATCAACATTGACAAAAGTAAATGGAAGCATCTGGAAGGAATACAATTAGCCGATCCCCACAAATCCATTATTAGATAATAATGGAGTACTAAGAGTGAATGGTCGGCTACAAGATTCCAACCTTACGCCTGCCAGCCGAAGCCCAATAATATTGGACAAGCACAGCATATTAACGTTGCGAATAATCAAAGATGCCCACCACAGCACTTTGCACGGTGGCATTCAACTAACCTTGTCACATTTATGGAACAAATACTGGATTATTGATGGCAAGCGAGCGGTGCGAAGCATGATTCAAAAATGTCTAAAATGTTTCCGCCACAAGCAACATATGTCAGAACAACTAATGGGAACTTTGCCAGCTGCCAGAGTGCAACCAGGAAGAGCATTTGCCAAAACAGGAATCGATTATGCCGGTCCCATTCAATTGAGAACAACAAAAGGAAGGAAGCACAAGGCCTAAAAGGGATATATAGCACTTTTCGTATGTATGGTAACTAAGGCGATCCATATTGAAATAGTAAGCTGTCTTACAACGGAATCCTTAATTGCTGCCTACAAGCGTTTCGTTTCCAGAAGAGGCTTGTGTACCGATATTTTCTTACTTTGTCGGAGCAAATTCTTTATTAAAAAATAACTATCGCATGGCCATGACGCATGGCCTATGTTAGCCATTGGTGGAACCAATTGGCACTTCATTCCGCCTCACACTCCTCATTTTGGAGGTATCTAGGAGGCAGGTATAAAATCAGTAAAATTTCATCTCAAGAGGGTTATTGGTGATTCAACATTAACATTCGAGGAACTGTGCACGGTAACAACTCAAATTGAAGCATGTCTTAACTCTCGGCCTCTAACACCACTCACAAATGATGTCTCTGACCTAGCAGTGATAACTCCAGGGCATTTCTTAGTTGGTAATTCATTGAAGGCTCCATACCATGTGCAAATATCGAAACTATGAAGTTGAAAACAAGATGGCACCTGACCGAACAATTAATACAACATTTCTGGAAACGATGGTCTTCTGACTATATTCACCAACTTCAGCAGTGAACCAAGTGGACAAAGATCCAGCCTAACTTGTTGGTAAACGACTCAGTATTAATAAATGATGATCAACTACGTGCTACTCGGTGGAAGCTGGGACGGGTTCTCGAAACTCACGCTGGGAAGGATGGCATGGTTCGAGTCGCCACAGTAAAATGTCAGGACGCAACATATAAAAGACCAATTACAAAGTCATGCAAGCTACCGATCGAAGATGGATTGAAGGAAGCATTGCCACCACTACAATCCAATACTAGCGAAACAATTTCAACTGATAACAAAAACTCACCCCCTAGGCAACAACCACATAGACGAGCAAAACAATTAGGAAAAACAAATCAAATGGCAATAGCAATATTCTCTATGTGTTGCATTTTTAGACTTGCACAAGCCACCATCCAAATAAATCCGTTCAACCAGTCTACCGGGATACACTTTCAGGAATTAGGCAGGCAAGCTTGAAATAGTGGCAACGAAATGGACATTAGTCGTTCATCACAATTTAACCTCATATTGGGAGGAAATTGATAATTTTAAATTAGCCCACACCGAATTGCAGACGGCTTGTATTAAGCTGTCCGGTCTAAAATGCGACGTCATCCTTCAACAACTCTTATGGCAATACAATTACTTGATAGCAGACAACGAGCTATTGTTCGAAAGCAATAAGGACCGTAAACGAGTGAAACGTGGTTTCGGTGACTCAGTGGGCCTTGTGTTAGGGGACATGTTTGGCGTTCTCACCCAACGAGAAGCTGAAAAGTATGAGTCCCACTTTGAAAAAATTAACAATGATGAGAATTATCTTTTGGCGCTTATCAAAAATCAAACAACTGTAATCGATAGCACCATCAATCTAGTAAAACATAACACAAACCTCACTGCAGTATTGATAAACAACTTGTTACAGGACCAACATCGCTTGGAACAGGAAATGCTGCAATTACAAGAATATAGAACATACGAAGACAGAGTGCGATCAACGTTAATGAGCATTTTCGAAATGATGCTAGTACTAAAGAGTCTTCAGGATACGCAACAAGGCTTACTTAATGTGATCTATCATGCTCATCAAGACGTGCTACATCCATCCATACTTACACCAAGTCAATTGGAAGAAGAGCTACAATTTATTCGTCAACATGTGCCTATAACCATTGCTCTACCAGGACACAATATCCACGATCTCCATCACGTGTATGAGAGCATGCAAATACGCAGCCGAGTGACCCAGAAAAACGTAATGAACACTTCGCATTATTAACCAGAGAAGAGCTGCAACAATGTCAAGTCTTCAAGCCTGTTCACTTCTTATGCGTGGTATCATAAATTATGAACACTCCCGTCAAGCAAACGAATTGCGAGGTAGCGATTCTACAACGAAAGGAAGGACTAGATACCGTATGCATCACAAGGGCAATAAACTCTACTAATCACTGGATCAAACTTCACGCCACCAACCAATGGATTTATGTGATACCCAACGAACTCGTAGTCGATGTCATATGTGGGTCTACTAGCCAATCGCATACGATTGTAGGCTCCGGCATAGTGGAACTCGAGGCCGGCTGCGTGCTCAGAGATTCTGATGTTCAAATAATTGCTGTAGGTACAACTAAACACAACATCAACACATTCTCTCGCCAGACCAATCAGCTAATGCATGGTGCCAACAACTTACGAACCTTTAGTGCGTTTGTCAAAAATAAAACAAAGGGAGATAACGAATTGAAGTTATTAACTACGCCAGCCACAACAGAGTTGGACAAACAATTAGAGGCATTAAAAGATGCCGAGGACGTTATCTTTCAAATCGAAAACGTTCATCACATTCACCATTACACGATGATCCACATTTTATTTTGGAGCGCCATAGCAATAGGAGTCACTTGGCTTGTAAACAGATTAAGGGGAAAATATATCGCCACTCGCAGGCCCTCGTCTCCATTATCGCGACCAGAAGAAACCAACGTTTAGCGGATGTGCGGCACCATTAAAGCCCGGGAATATGTTGAAACAACGTCAACATGCGCAATAATACAAGTTTCCCAGTATTCCAAACGGAAATGACACAGGTGGAATATTGTATTTTGTAGCAAATTCAAAAGTTTTAATTTTTTGTATATGATAGCAAATTCATCAACTTTAATTTTTGTATATTGTATTGTCTGTTTTTGTTGTATTTGATACTTTTAATTTCAAGCGTAAGCAATTTTTATGTATAAAAACACGGGTTATCGTGGTAATAAAACAGAATTACAATAACATTTACTTTTAATTCTCAGAGTGTATATTGGAGCTCACCAGTGGTAAACCAATATTCACTTAGAACACAAAAATCTAGGCAGAGGCCAGATTTTTACAGTAGGACATCGTTCAAAGTAGGATTACCTTTCTGCAAGCCCATTTGCGCATTTGAATGCGCACGACTTCGCCGCTTCCTTCAAATCAGCAACCCATGTAGCATATGTATCAGTTAGCTGCATTTTCATTTTCATAAATTTAAATCGTCCGGCTAGTACATGCACTGTACTACTGTAATACTTTGTTAACTTCGCAATAATATAACTTAGCTTTTCATCGTCCATTTTAGTTTCACCATACACATCAACACGTGGTATGTTTCGGACCCTATCAACGATAAGAAACACGATTTTCGTTTACTTTCATCCTTCACCTCATTTGCGATGAAATGTTACTCCATCTCAAACTGATTCTAATACTTACAGAGGGATATCAAATCAACATACTCACACAAACAAACAAACACAAATTTCCCTTTGCTAAAATAGCTACGAATTCTTTGGTCGAAACGTACATTTTAACATTTCAATGTAATTTTTCAAATTTGTACTTGCTGACAACTAAATTTGTTTTATTTTCATATTCAAAATTTTATCTAGTAGTCTTTGCTTAAATATTGAATAATTCATTCGGAACATATTTTGTTTTCTGTTCAACATGAAATTCGACAAACCTTAGTGTGAATCGCTCGCAAAACAGCCATACAAGGTGAAATAAAATTATAAAATGTTATAACGAATTCTAATGCGCGGATTCCACAGTGAAACAATTTTCTTTCAGTGAAAAATACTGGAAAACTGGAAAAGTATATTTAAATTACGTTAGAGCGACAAAGACAGCAAGTTTTCTATGTTTTTGTTATAGCAAAACTTATAGTCAAAATCGTGACAGATTGGAGAAATCAAAATCAAAATTTTATTTTAACCTACAATGAACGTGTTGTACGTAGCGGCACATAAAATTATCCCGCGTTTCATTTTTCTCTTGACATTTGACTATAATATTTTTTCAACCATAAAATTGTCGTAGTATACGAAAAGAATTTCTCATCGCATACTATTTTTTGAAGGTGTGTTAAAAATTCCCACTAATATTTTCCCCACTAAAGCCTTTATTCCACAATGAAACATATTTTTTCAGTAAAAAAAGGGCGAGATCAAAATATAATTTCGCCACGTACCAAAACGATACAAAAAAAATTTCAGTAAAATTTACGAGGGGCGGGTAAAATGTTGCCATAAAAAGTATGAAACTCAATATTTTTTATGGCAACATTTGTTTTTCTTTATCACTCTAACGTACTATTAATATGTATACTCTCTTCTTTTCGGTTTCCCAGTATTTTTTACTGAAAAAATTTGTTTTATTGTGGAATAAAGGCTTTACTCTATTATTTTGTCGTTGAATTTTACTGAACAAATTTTTTTGTTTCTCTCTAACAAGTAAAGGATTATCTCAATTATATTTTTATCTCGTGTTAATTTTACTGAAAGAATTGTTTCACTGTGGAATTCAGGCATAACGTGCATAAATTTCTTTCCGCTAAAAATATTATGCTATGGTTCCTCGATATTCGAACAAAATATTGTTCCAAATATTATCTCTGTGTTTTGGTCTGGTAATACTATAGAAAAGGCTACTAGATAAAATTTCAAAAAATTTAAAAAAATAGGTTGATCTACTTGTTCGTAGTGAATAATGTATATCGATATAATTGAGCAGTATGGCAATTTTTTGCAATAGTCGTGGAAAAAATTATTTTTCCAATTAAGGATCATGAGTTGTCCTGCTGCTTATTAAATTCTTATTTATTTCCGCAAGAAATATTCAGTTATCGATGGTTTTAATATCAATTATTTTTATTATTTTTGGTTTTCTTTCTTTAATTGTACGAGAACATTGATAAATATTATCGTATGTGAAGTTATCCCACGATTATGAAGTTATCCCAGAAAATTAAAAAAATTGCATCAGGCAACTCTAACCAATAAGAAGCCCTATTTGCTCTTGTATGAAGTTAGTCCAGCTCGGAATTTAAATTTTTTGACTTTTAAATTTTTCGAATTTTAGCCACGGAACGAGATTTTTCTAAAAAAAGGAAAATTAGTGTGACTATCTTAAAACCACATAGCTTAATCCGACAAATTTATACTTTTAACGTGCGAAATTTAAATGCAATTCTTGCTGAAATACGAGCTGTATGGATATATTTGGCCAGGGGCCCAATTTCGCAAAGTTGCCACGAATCGATTTTTTTTTTAACTTTTCTGAAGTAGTTTATACTTTTAACGAGCAAATAATACATGTTCTATTGATATAAGGGTTGCCTGGCTAAAATTCGCAAAATTTAAAAGTAACGAATTAAATTTTTGTATTTAACATGTTTTTTTTAATAAACTATGGGCTGAGGTAACTTCACTCATTTCTGTTTATTTTGAATCAATTTAAACAAATTCTGGCCTGGGCTAGCTTCACACAAGCGCAAATGATGTTTTTATTGATTAGTGTTGCCTCATAAATTTGTTTTTATTTTCTAGGATAGAATCGTGGGATAACAACATACATGGTTTTCTACCCAAACTTTGAAATAGTTTGACAACCCAAAATCGGCATGTCAGTACCTTATCCAAAAGCCCCGGAAGCTGCTAAAATTCAATAGACAATTACACCCAATTCTGTTTTAACACGGTCTTTTTAATACGATTTTGAAGTAGCACTCTCGAACAAAAATACCGAAACCTGTTTTTTACACGGTACCAAAAATTATTAAAATTTGTTTGAAAATTATTCAAATACGGCTAATTTCGATCGGCTTGAATTACGAAGAAGATTTTTTGATCAAATTATTGGTAGAAAAAAAAATTCGATTATCTCATCGGAGAAATAGGCATTTGTTCAGCGATTTAAATATATTGTGTGCTATCTGAAAAACACAACTGACGCGGAGCAGATATGTTCGAAATCCCTTTGAAATTAAAATATTTATTTCAACGTTAAAGAAAATACAGGGAATGACAGATCATCGATAATTAAGAAAATACTGAAGGGGATTTCCTTTGAAATCCTCATACAATTTAAAAATCGTCTTGCGAGAGTTTATTATTAGTTGGAAATTATTTTAACGAACATCAGAACAATAGAAATATGAAGAAAAGATGGAAATTCGGTAATAGATTTCTTGAGGTTCTAAACTGCTATCTGAAATCCTTCCTGTTCATAAGATACTGTACCTGTGTTTTGAGGATATTCAATAAAATGACACTTAGTGGTCCTATTCTGGTAATACGCTTGGATTTTACATAGCGTTTGTCTATAAATTAGATTTCGCCTACAAAGAAAAAAAGTTTGTAGTAAATACAATTTTATAAAAATTAGGCAATTCGGAAAAACTTGTCCATGCCGAAATTGGTATGGAAAATTAGTCCTATTATTATTTGGTTTCAAAAGAATTACCACTAACTTTTTACTTTAGTATGCAAAAAAAACATAATTTAAATCAAAATTATTGCCGGGGGACCACCAGAATGTGATCACAGCATACGGTAAGCGATAAAAATGTTTTAATAAATCAAATTATTGAAACCGTAACGTCTGGTCTAACCAGACGTCTGGACTAACCATTTGGTCTAACCAAATAAAGAAAGGAAAATTAAATTCGCTTCAAGAAACGGCTATCTGGTTGTACCATTTTTAACGAGGTATGTATTTCTAGATCAAACCTAAAGTGTGTTACGATTACCTGATCGTAACAAGCGCTGTTTGTATTTTATTTTTATTTTCCTCGGGTTTGTGCCTCCACTTTCTATGTTTGCTCAGTGTTGGTATTTTTATTCACCTCGGTTGTTGTCCCCACTTTTGTAGATGTTTGTTTTATACGTATCTTTTTGTAAGGTGGCGCGAGGATGAGAAAGATGTTGGGAAAGAGAGAACAATGCGTATCGAGTGTGTGTAAAGCAAAACATTCCATAAGAATGTTTTTCTTATATGCCTCTCGTTTACACCAATGCGAATTGATGTAAACGAGAAACAGAGAAGAAAGACAATTCTTGTGGAATGTTTTGCGCGTCGTATGTGCGGCGTACGAATTTTTTTTTTTTTTTCATTCGAGTTTTGGCTTTTGGGTGATGAGGAAAAATGTTTGTAGAAAAAAAAAACTAATTTTTATCTGTGAAATTTAATTTGGTAAATTGAAAAATAATAAAATTTGATATAAACATATTAAAAGTCAAATGTGTAAATTTAATCATTTGTTTATTAACGAGAAAATATGGTGTAATTTGCTCACAAGAGACAAACCAACAACAAAAATATAAAAATTATTGAAATTTGTAGGGTGTTCTAGAAGTAGTTGATACCAAACATAAATTGCCGAATTATACAAGGACAGAAAATTTGAAAAGTATTAGTGCCAATTTTGATAGTTCTGAAAATCAATTAATAGTAACCGTCTAGAGAGTTATCGGGTTTTTCTTGAACGTGTGTATGCTGATTGTCGCCGCAAATATTAGGTGAACTTGTTACGTTTTATTGGCGGATCCCAAATATTTTAACGGGATCGGCGAGCCAACGCCCAACCAGTTATTTTCGGGTGGTCAGTTGAGACCACTTGTGTTGTAAGAGTAAATATTTACTGTTTCTTTTGGCGAGAGAACGTGTTGTGCAGGTAGCCAGTTTTGTATTTATACGACGCCCAACGATACGGGTGGCCAACCGGCACCTCGTGTTATATTTTTTTTGGTAAAGGGGAAAGGCCCCGCAACTACCGGTAGCCAACCGGCTAGTGGTTTATTAATCGGTGGTCTGCCGCAACGGGGTAGCCAACCGGCTTGTTTTATTTATCGGTGGTCTGCCGCAACGACGGCCGCGCAAGGCCGCAACTCAAATTTTTATCGGGGAGAGGCCCCGCAACAAACTAATTAACGGCACCAAAGCCGCAACGGTCCGGGTGGCGCAAGGCCACCTGTGGCATGACGGCACCAAGGCCGCAACAGTTTTAAAATTAGATAAATAAGGTACAAATTTTTTATTTTTATTTTAATTTTTCTTTGATTTTATTTCTTATATTTATATTTTATATTATATTCCTATTTAATAATTTTCAAAATTTTTGTGATCGAGCGCCGCACAGCGGGTGCACGCGCTCGGTACGCATTGCTTTCTCTCTCTCTCGTTTTCTTCTGGTGCGGGTGGAGGGGAAGTTGTTTCGCTTCGTTCCTTTTTGTCTTGTTTAAATAAAATGAATACTTAATTTTTTCGGTGTGGTGTGATGGGAGCGGACACTCCCTCTGTGTCGGTTTAGTGTTTGCGGTCCCTTGGTGCCCGCATCCAATTCCGTAACCAGGGCTTGATCCCGTTTGAATTCGGATGGATGCGCGCACCAAGGCACCTCTTCCGTTATCATTTTTTTTTATGTATTTATTATTTTGATTATTCGTGTCGTTCCTCAGGTTCCGGCCGACGAATTTCGGCGGAACTCGGTTTATTATTATTTGCGTTATTTTTATTATTTTAAACTTTCTGTAATCATCACGGTGTAGGCCAGGAGCCCTGCATGCCTCAAACCCCACGACCTTCGCACTTCTTCGCTGAGAACGTAGCCGGCAAAAATCACCGTGGAGGCCTCTGCAGGTGCTTAGTGAAAATCTGCAGGTTGGCAGCAGCCAGCCTGTAAAAAGTGGTATCCGAGAAGAAGTAGCCAGAGAGTATTCTGCGCAGCTGACTAAAATAATTGAGAAAGAATCTACGATACCAATGAAGTATGTAATGCAAATTAAAATACCATTTTCCTGAACAGGAGGTAATTTAAAACTTGTACGAACCTATTTATTGCAATGTTTAGAACCTCTTACAATCTACAGCCATTTTAGTTCGTATCGGACAAGGTCGACAACAATCAGGATTTTTGATTGATGGCAGCAATAAAAAGCACTAGCTTTTACTACAAAATAGGAGATCATAGTGAGTTTAGGCTGAAACTGGTCTAGAAAAAGTGACATCTTCCTTAGGAACTTTTTAGTTGTTTGCAAATATTTTGAAAAGTTTATAATTTATGGGAAAAACGACCATAAACTAAAACATTCTTAACTAATTTTGCAACAATACCGTTCCGAAACAGTTTTCCAAAATTTAAGCGGAAATGACGATGTAACTTCATAACTAAGCTTTATCCAGGAATTGGGAGATCCCAGTGCACTGGAAGTGACAGCAGCGTTCCAGATCAGTTTTTCAAAATTTAAGCGGCATTGACAAAAAACTGTTTGTTAGTGAAACCTTGGTCCCTGTATAAGTCCATATGGATTACTTGATCGAAACTTTATATTTAAGCTTTTTCCATAAATTTTGATGGAAACATGGATGAAATCGGTCCTTAAGGCAGGAAGAGGCAGATATATTGTGTTTTTGATGGAAACATGGATGAAATCGGTCCTTAAGGCAGAAAGAGGCAGATATATTTTGGATATTTTGAAAAGTGTATCATTTATAAGAAAAACAGTTTTCCAAAATTTTAACGGAAATAGCGATTTTCGAACAAAACTTTTCTACAAAAATTACCCTCCACTGGAACTATTCTGACTGTCCATGGACATAGAGAAGTGGGAAAAATATTTTCAAGGCATTTTTGTCGAAACTGTTTTTTTCTGGCCTACTGATTAAATAAGTTTAGTGCAAAAATGTTCAAAACAAAGTTAATTGGGAAACTTTTGTTCCACAAAATCTTTTCCCACTTAACATGAAGGTTTTTACACTAAATTTTTTCCCACAGTAGGCCAGAAAACTACAATTTAGATAAAAACACTATGAAAATATAAATATTTCTTCCCAATTCCCTAGTCCTAGTAAAAGCCAGAATAGTGCCACGAACGGACATACTGATCGGGATGAAACTGCATACCTCAGTTTTTTCCACAAATTGGGATATTCCAGTGAATTTTGACAGAAATCAATCCACCGGAAGTGGAAAATTCCCTAGAAACTTTTTTCTAGCTACCCGATCGACGAATCAACTGGCTCTCGACGAACGATCAAAATTCCTTATTGCATCACAAACACTGTTAAATGTACCTGTTCGTTGACGATATTGTAACAGGTGCCGATACTTTGCATGAAGCATTTGAACTTCAATTGCAATTGTGCGTATTAACTAAACGTGAATGTTATGAATTGCACAAGTGGTGTACAAATGTCGAACGAACCCTAGAAAAAATTCCAGAACAGCATCGCGAAAATCTTAAACTTAATGAATTCTGTGACGGTGAATGAGACTGATTAAGTCACTCGGTCTATTTTGGCAACAAAAAAATGGACTATTTAGAGTTGGAGGGAGATTAAAAAATAGAAAGATAGATTATGACTCAAAACATCAGATGCTTTCAACAGCTAATCATGACTTGGTTAACCTTCTGTACGAACACGAATATAAAAACAGGATCACACAGGTCGCACAGGTAAATTTCATCCATGGTAAAAATAAAGCAAAACTAACTGTGCGAAATTGTGTAATTTGTGCACGAACAAATCCGTTGATTTTAAAGCAAATAATGTGTGATTTGCCCGAACGACGAGATTTCTGTGGTCTTTTTTTAATTCGAAATCGAAATCAACGTAAACTTGCACCTTGTAAAGTATATGTTTCTTCTTTGGAATGTTTCTTTATTAAGGCCATACATCTTGAAGTGGTAGGTGATTTGACAGGTTGACAGTATTTGGTCCGACAATTCACCAAATTTTGGTGGTGCGAATAAAGAACTAAAAAAGTTACAAAGTTATTTTTTCTCACAGAATGAACAAAATACTAAAGTTACTCCCTTCTGTGCAACTGAACAATTACTTGGCATATCATACCCCCACGTGCTACAAATTTTGGTTTTGCTATGGGAATCCTCAATAAATTCTTTCAAATACCATCTTAAACGAGCGACAAAGGGCACGGTTCTAACATTGGAGAGTTTCAGACACTCACGGTTCAAGTTGTATGATTTATTAACGCTCGCCCTCTAACATGTTTACCATACAATGCTAATGACGCTGGACCTTTAACTCCAAATCATTTTTTAACCGGGGGTCCAAATTCAAAATTTTATGAACCAACATTAAAGGACGTACTCGACAACTCTCTTTCCAAATGGCAAAGAATGACAAAAATGGCTGATTCGTTTTTGACGTTATTCAATTGAGTAATTGCACACGCTTCAATAAGAATTAAATAGAAACAGGAAGTTCCCAAAATGATGAATATATACCGTCTATAAGATGGCTGCTAGGTAGAATTATTTCAATTATTCCAAGAAATGATAATAAAGTCTACAGTTGAAGTGCACATTAAAAATGGAATTTTTAAGAGACCTATCTCCAAAATTCGTCCAATAAAAATGGATTAATATAAGGGAAAAACACTATTTGTGTGTGTGCTGTAGTTCATTGCATTATTTTCATTGAAAGCACAATCTTTCGAGAGGTAATGTTACGATTTGAGAGGCGTTTTCAATTTTGAATTTTCAGCGTTTGTTGTGAAGTGCTAAATATAATGAAGTAATCATGTCATTATTTTGGCATCAAAAAGAAATATTCTCAAACATATTGTTTTAGTTTTTTTTTTCATTTCCAATTTTCTTTTAATTAATAGATTACCGAATGAAATCGGAACGCCACAGTCATAATAAAAATTATATTATTAATAAAGTCCATAAAGAACTACAAGTGGATCTGATGGCAAAAAAATTAAGCTGATTGGGTCTATTTTTGTAAGTTAATTTTTATTGTCATAAAGTATGTCGTGTTAAAATTTCACTCGATGAGCTTATTTTTGATGCGCTAGATGTCACTACCCCGGACATTTATACTTCTCAATAAACATAAAACGGAATCAACTGAGGTATTGGACGGACCCAAATTTAGATTCATTAAGTTAGCGCACCCGATTTATTTTAACATTCATTAATCTCGCTTTTCAATCTTATGAATTTTCCGAATAAATCAGCCTGATAAGTATTACTGAAACATTTTCCAATTCTTTTAATGGTATAAAAAATTGCTAAGCACATTTAAAATTTAATTTACTTAATAGAATAACGCGAAATCCAATAATTTGAAATAACGTGTGACGTTACGTTCTCACCATTTTCTTATGAAATCTGAATGTTATTCGATTAGATATAGCTCGTTTATAGATTTTTTAATCGAAATTGTTGTTGTTGTCACGAACAGAAGCTTTCCTATATATGCAGATACATTTATTATCATAGTCGTATTCTCGTCTAAATCTCTAAAAATATTTTTTTTTTTCTAATAACAATAATACTCGTAAATTCCATCGCTGTATGTTTTTCGATATTGTGTGTGGGTGTCTGTGTGTGTGTGTAATTCTGTGTGTACATAAAAAAGCTCGTTTCCAACAGACTAAATAGCGAAGAGTAAACTTTTTCTTAAGAAAGCTCATAACTTGTGATTAAAATTTGTTTTTATTACAATTTCACATTCGCAAGATTTCCACTGTTTACATTCTAATGCTCCGCTTATATGTCTATGTATATGTATATACAAATACTACTTATATTTAGAATCAAAATAAATACAAAAAAAAAAAAAAGAATTCGATTTTCCAATGAAATCGAAAAAAGAATTTTAATTTGATGAGGAGAAATAAGAAGATCTTTGATGCTGCTGCTGCTTTCAATTCTTATATAAATGAAATTAAAACGTTCAAACATTCAAGATTTTCCGTCGATTTTTTATTTATGAACTTCGAATAAACATTTATGATAGACAAATAAATATTTATTACATTAACTTTTACCTCCGCAACTCCCACATACGGATCGAGTATGTATGTATATGTATGAAATATTCGTATGTGTATGATTGAAGGGTATGTTTTCTTTTAATTTAATTTTATTCGTCTTACATATTTCAGTATTTGAAAACATTTCTTGTGCTTTTTTGCACTGTGTCGCTATTACTTAGTGATATGGGAACGTTATTAAGAATATTTGTTGTAGAAAAATATTCCTTGCATTGTAGACATATATACATATAAGTATATATCAACATATTGAATATTTTGAAAATATTTGAGAAACACTTATCTTTTAAAATTGTATTATCTTTTCTACATCTAGCTATGTACGAGTACTCGTATATATAGTCAGTACTCATCTATTTTTTTCCATTATGTATCGCTTTTATTATTGTACATAGGATGGGAAAATATATTGGAAAATTCTATGAATTCCATACTCTCTTTATACTCAGTATATGTATCTCGATTATGGAAGTGATCTAATTTTGAATGAATATTTATATGATTTTAAGTAGAAAATTAAAATTCATATCACATTTTGGTTTTATTTTGTGACCACACAGTAACAATTTAAATATGTATATTCAGTTACAGGAATACCTCGTATAACGCGAGTTTGATGGCGTTTGAAAATTTATTACTAAAATTTTGTGAAATGTAACTTTTATGAATAAATTTGTCAAACATTTAATAAGGGAACAACAGGTTATTGGCATAGATGAAACGATTTATTTAGAGAATGGAAATATCGCCATAACGATGGATTTAATAATTTTGCAAAATTTTAATGTACCTTTGGCCATTCAACATAATCATTTATTTTGAGATAAGTGTTTATTATGAATTAATTCAGATTTATTATGAAAAAATTCGATAGAATTTTTTTGATATTCATATGACAATTTTTCATTAAAATCGAACCATTAATAATGAAACTGTAAGTATAAAACAAAAACCACTTATGTTTCTAATTACCATTTTTGTTTTTTTAAAAAATACTTAACTCCGAATTTTTGTAACCCTCAGTTTTGTCTGAAACAAGTGATACTATCAAAAATATTTTTTCGTATTGTGGAAAAAATAAATCTTACTTATGTTTGGGTATCAATGAAGTGACTACTCTACAATTGAAAAATCCAAATAAAGTGCCTAATAACACGATAAGTGGTGTCAATAAATTCATAAACATTTAAAGCTATTGAGTTATTTACCGGAACGTAATTGTTAAACTCTGAAGTGTAAACTAGTGAATTTTCATTATTATCCCGAAATTTGTGACTTTTTTTATTTTTTTAAATCATAATTTGCTTTATAATGCTTAGAAACTACTTATACATATATTGTTGGATGGTTGGAGATGCAGTTCGCAGTGGATTCAGAATCCCTTAAAGAGAATTGTTAACAACAATATTTGCATTACAAGTAATAACGAGTGTTTTTTCATTTATTCCAAAGAAGGAGTAGAAAGAATAGAATACTGATGATCACGTGAGTTTACAATATTCCAAACCGAATGTAATAAAAAACCATTTGGAAGAAATGGAATACATTTTTGACATTCATTTGCTTAGTCGTTTAATATTTTTATAATATATTTTATAAATTTTCTTTGCTATTAGTTGTTATTCTCCATTTTTAATTTATTTTATTTTATTTTTTATCACAACTCGTTCTACCTTTTAATCTAGTACAAAAAGAATACGTTCAGAACATCTAGAATCAATAAAATAATACCAAACAAAAAAAAATAGAAGGAATGGAATGAATAAAGAAACATGTTCGGAACCTCCGGAATATTTGGAATGAATAAAAAAAACACTCAACATGTATTTCAAAGATAAAATATAAATAAAAAGTACTATGATCTGAGTATCGGAGTGAAGTTTATGCAAAAATAACGTAATATACAATGCGTCCTGGAAGTACTAATTCTAAAGTACCTCGAAAAGCTCAAAAATTAAACTTTCATAATAATATAAAATTTAATAAACACAAATATAATATTTCTACACTTTAAATAGAAAACATTTAATTTTTGTGAATGGCTAGTTTTGATTGAATTTTTTAAAACGAAATTTGTTAAAACAAAACAAGCTCCGAATAGCACAGTGATGATCGTAGTGGTTGTAAACTAGTAAAAACAAAACTTATTTATCCACATGCTCGGCAATCTGAGATTTTTATGTTCGAGGGAGAATGTCATTGAGTCAAATATATAATTACTAAATATTTGGGATTATGTTACTGAATAAATAAAATCTCAGAGCTTTTCGAACATCTGGAGTAATAAGATTTGCTTCTTACATCAAATAGTAGATCAGAACCGCTCCGATCACCACTGTGCGATCCGTAGGGGCCGAGTTAAAAAATTTCAGATGTTTAAGAATTTCCGTATTACACTAAATGATATTCTCTCTCAAATAACAAAAATCTCAGAGATTTCCGAGTATGTGGATAAATAAAATTTGTTTCTTACATCAAATACTAGTATGTTTTGGCATAAACTTCACTTCAATGATCTTAGTATCGTAACATATTTGTATAAATAAATATATTATAAGCACATTAAAAAAAATTAATTAGTCCTTTTCTCGCATAACCATCTGGTTTTATCATTAACAAACCATTAACTTACGTATAATATTTGTGCTCCTTACAGGGAAAATGGGTAAGTTTTTGCTCATTCGGTTATTTCCTTTTGAAAATACGATAATTTTGAATAATTATTCTAACTAAACTAAACTAAAATGTTAATGAGTTTGCTTTTGAAAATGGTAGTGTCAATTGGCACGTGCAAGAAATAGAAATACCGCTAAATAAAAAACTACCAACATCATTCTCCTGAAAACTGAATATATATCTGTCGTCGATGTATCATTTATATGTATAAAATTTAGTTAAATATAACAATTTGAGCTTCAAATTAGTGTGACAGCTTAGATCTGCCTTAACTTCCGGAAACTTCTTATTCCTTGTTTCAATTTGATTTACCACTTCAAACAGTAGAATTTTATCACTGAATTTTATCTCAAAACAGTGTGGCATGTCAACTTTAAACATCTGTTAATTTACGAATGAGTTGACAGATCTACATGAAACTTCACACGTGTTCATAAAAAAATAGAATCATTTTTAGAAAAATAAAATGACGAGCCTAATAACGCTAACCCTACTTGCAAGTTTTATTGTACATACTTAACGATTTTAAAGTGAGTGTATTGCCGAAATTTATCCGTTTTATTTCTGTCCTTGTATTTATTAGCAGTGCCACTAGTCCACGACCTAAAATATTTGTCAAGTTCTAATACCGGCTCGTGAGGACCTTGGGTTATTGGTGTCATCAATATTGGTTAAACCATTACCGATTCCATTTACATTCATAAAACCAAGAAATTCATAAAGCAAGACCAGTAGCGGTAGGATGCGGTCATAGATTAGGATATGATTACGTTCATAACAACGTTTCAGAAAGGTTTTAAGTTTTAAAAAGTTTTTAAGTTTTTAAAAAGTTTTAGAAGTTTTGAAAAAGTTTAAAAAGTTTTAATTTTTTTAAAGTTTTAAAGTTTTAAAAAGTTTTAGGAATTTTAAAAGTTTTAAATATTTTTAAAAAGATTTAAATTTTTTCATAAGGTTTAAAGTTTCAAAACGTTTTAAAAAAGCTTTAAAAATTGAAAATATAACTATAAACTAGAAAATATTTAATATTCTTATACGTTCGTGTTAACCAGAGTGATGATAAAAAACGATGAAACGATAATGCTAAGCCAATCCAGTTATGTTGAAAAAATATTACGGAAATATAAAATGAGTGATTCAAGTCCAGTCAAAACACCAGGATTAAGAGAAGTTAAGTTGGATGATTACGAGGATTCAGAAAAAATACAAGAGAACAGTATCAGGAAGCTATCGGATCAATAATGTATTTAACAAGAGGCGCACGTCCGGATTTAGCATACCAATTTGAAAATAAGTTAAAGAAGCGGAATTTTAAGTGCAACGGCAGATGCTGGTTGGTGTATTACAGAAGAAAACAGAAGCTACTTTGTGCACTATGAAGACGGAATTAATATCATTTTGAAATGTACAGTGTGAAATAAATTTTATAAACATTTTAATAGAAGAAATCGAAGAACCTGAACCAGTCATAAAACCAACGAGGATTGGGTAACAAATAATAAGCAAAGCTCGAGGACGAAGCATATAAATCGAAAATTTTATTTTATTAAAAAAGAAGTCGGACAAGGGTAATACGAAGTTAAATAACACGATCTGAAGATTTAGAAGCAGATATACTTACAAAGGATGTAACAAGTAACATTAATGTATAAGCATATGCGAGAAATAGGTCGAGCAGCGAACAACGAATAATTCGAGAAAAAGGAAGAAATTGTTGGAATTAGTATCTTAAATGATTGTAATGGCTAGATTTATGCTTGTTGGGTGCATACGATATAAATGTATTCAACTTCAAATCACATCAAGGTTTTTGTGTGGTGGTAAAAGTTGATTGGTGATGGACGGATGAAGTATTTCCGGTTAAGTAAAAATAGGAATACATGGGTCTAAAATTGGGTCTTTAACGAAATCTCGGTTTTCAAAATCTCGGTTTTCATAATCCCGGTTTTCCAAATCCCGATTTTGTATAAAAAAAACCGATTTTTAGGAAATCCCGGTTTGAATTTTTAAAATTTGGCATGTGGGAAAATGGGACTCTTAAATGATTTTGTGACAAAATTCAAAAATGAGTTTGAGATAAAGTTCTAGAAAATGGAATTTGGATGGAGGGCGAAGCCGTCAGCCTCTACAATTATTGCATTTCAAAATGTTGCATTAACAAAATGTTGCAAGTAACAAACCTTGCGATTAAACAACTTTATTAATTTTTTTGTGCAATTAGAACTAGAAGAAAAGAAAATCGTGATTTTGAAAAACGGAATATTGAAAACCGGGATTTTGAAAACCGAGATTTTGAAAACCGGGATTTTGAAAACCGAGATTTTGAAAACCGAGATTCTGAAAACCGGGATTTTGAAACCGGGATTTTGAAAACTGAGATTTTGAAAACCGAGATTTCGTAATACACCCTGTAAAATTATTTATGAGAAGAAATACATAAAAATATAATCAATCGAGACATCTTTTATTTAATATTATCAAATAATACAACACCCGGCTCTTTTTAAACTTTTCTTGCTCGAACGTTTTAATAACAATGTGTAAAGCAAATTATCAATTGCTAGGAATAGGAAGCAAGTAATGGCATCCTCACGATGCCATCATTTTGCGTCATTCCGGTCTTTCATAGTATTGTTCAAATTCTGAACAATCGAAATTCATTTCAAATTTGATTTCGTTTTTCGCATCAAAATTTATCCCAAAGAATAAGATGTGATTGCCAACATGACCAATTCTTACGGATAAAGAGAAGTCCCAAAACGATGAAAGCTAGTAAGTAATCAATTCTGAACAAACGACAGCCAAACGGTTCGAATCATAATTTTTATTATGAATGGAGTGCTAAAAGGCGGATACTTCAGAATATCACTAGTTGAGTTGATGTTCGTCACCTCTAAGTGTAAAATCAAACTTAAAGTAGAATTCGAATTCACTGATCATCCAAAATTTAATCAAACCAAAATTCAATTCATCAACCATTCGCAGCTACACATCTTAAGTCTGAAATAAATTATTCAAAATAAGTGATTTGAAACTCAAATTTATGTCAGAATAGAATAAAAAGAAATAAACAAAAGTTCAATTTTTTATGATTTTTAAGACTGTAAATTACATTTTTTCTAAATTTAAGCCAATTAGTTCCTCCATCTTATGAGAAAGAGCTACGCTGTTATTTATAATGTTAGCAATCTGCCATCTATCGGAGAATAGAAAAAAAAATAATTAAATTTATAAGCCCATAAAACGACCATTACGAGTGCCGCCTTAATAGATTACCGACTGAGCGTGGCTTCAAGGGAAAAAATTTCAGGGTGTTTTTTGTGTCCATAAAATTTACGTACTTTCAAAAATTTAGTTAACTTTCACGAATTTTGCTGGTTTTTGCTTTTACGAAAAATGTATGTTGTTCAAGCATATCGTTTTATACAACGTATTCCTGCAGTATTAAAAATTGACTGTGTATTATAAAGGCATGTCCAGGATATTTTGTGGTTTGTGCATATGTTATATAATATCCATGTACATATATATACGAAACGAACAAGCGTAACCTAAAAATTTAATTTTTGATTTTGGAATACTAAAAAAAATAAAAACTAGAAAACCATAAACATGGAATCAAATTATTTTTTGGGCGTTTGAATCCTACTGTTGGTTGGTTTGTTGTTTAGTTTGAGGTTAACAATATGTTTTTTTGTAATTCAATTTTGAGAATTTGATATTGATACAAATAGTAAATAATTTATGTGGCATTATATATTGAATTTACATCCATTTTGATATTGTATAATAATATATACTTACGATTTCAATAAATAAACATCGTTATTGCTTACCTAGAACGAAACGAATAAAAACGTTTTATTAATGAAAAGCTTCAATGAACGAGGGAATGCTTTTGCTGAAATTATATATTTTTAAAGCATTAAATGATTTTTTTTCTGATTGGAATACAACACTTGAACGAGAAAATTGTGGATAATATATAAATAATTAATTGGTGGTATAAAAGCTCATTGAGAACGTTTGAACAATATTCATTTAAATTATTTAATAAAATTTAATTATTTTCAAATTGATATAAAAAGCTTTTGATCGTATTTAATTAGTAGAAAAATCATTTGATGCAGTTTATGTGCATCCGATTCTATACAAAATGCTTATAATGTTTTAAAGTATTTTACTTTATTGAATGTTAAGTATATATATTTCAGGACAGTGTAACTAAAGATTGTAAACCCTCATAAAACTTCCTTAAGATTTTATAAAATCCGACTATCTTGTGAAGAAATACAGAATTTCTAATTATTTGTCAATAGATCGATTAATTTTAGGTTTTAATCGGCGTGTTAGTAATTTCAAACCCATTTTTTAAAAATTATTTTAGGTCGAATTTCTATAATTAAAAGAAAATTAGGAGTGAAAACTGGGAGAATATAATTATTCATTCAAGAAGAAGGAAGTAAAATACTCAACAAATATTCAGAAATGGCTAAGAAAAGCGTTTTCTCGACTCATTTTTGTGTTCTAAGAAACAAAATAACAAGAAAAGTTTACCAAGATCTGTGAGAATAATACAAATCCAATTGGAATTTTCATCGTCTTCTTAGCTTAAATTTATTTATTAATGTCATTACTAATTGAAACAATTTTATTGTGTGGTTTTCTACTTCGCCATCTTGTATTAACAGTACTCTTGGCTCTAACTCATAATCGTTCGAGACTTCTAAAGTAACCTCTGGAATGGCTGACGGTTCTGAGGATAGCCATGACGAACTCCCATTCCACCACAAGACATCACTTTTGAGTTCACTTGCGGCTACACCACGGGTGGCTCGATCAGCAGGGTTCTCTGGCGATCGAACATTGTTTGATGGTTTACGAAAATACCGGACTACAATTGAGCTTGGCTTTTTTATATAACGTGGTAATGTTGATGTTGATATGCCGGCTTCGACCTCCATATCAACATCAACATTACCACCTTAATATGCAGGTTACGTTTTAATTATGTCTTTTTAAATGCCTATCAAGTACTTAACAAAAAAATAACAAATTTTCTCATATACGTATACGCTATATATATGTATTGGTTAGTTATTTCCCTAAATGTTGCTCTTAGCTCAAAAAAATAAATAGAGTACAATTAGGCGAATAAAAATAAAAATATGCAATACAATCGAAACATTGATTTAAAAATTAGAAAACAATTAGGCGAATACAAATAAAATTGTGTAACAATCAGCTGCGTTTTTCTGAAAATAACCGAGTTGAATTCGCGATAGTTTTTCCAAATTTGCACAATTTAAAATTAAAAAAATAGTTTTTTTAATTAATAAATTTAGATCTCTAAATATAACCGAAAAAATCCATCATAAAACTTTTATGATAGATTTTTTTCTGATATACTTAGAGAATTATTAAATCTAAATTATTTAACTAAAAAAAATATTTTTTTTTTTAATATTATTATTGCCCAATGCAAATTTGGAAAAACTATCGCGAATTCACCTCGATTATTTTCAGAAAATCGCAGCCAATCGAAACATTCATTTGAAAGTAAGGCTTTAATATGCTGAATATGCGCAACGTAAAAAACCGTGTTATTAAGTTAAAGCATAACTGAATATGTTATGCTTTAACTTAAAAATACGGTTTTTTTGTAAAAAAAAAGCTAAATTGTCGGTCTAATATACTAAATGTCAAAAATGCTAGCTGGTTGGTTCATATGAATAACAATTAATAACTGCAACAGTTGTTGCACGAAACTTCAATGAAAAATTTTGTTCTACAGAAGTCAAAAGTCCCATATAAAGACATGGTTTTTTATAATGGCCTTAGTATCCACTTTAATACAAAAATGTCAAATGGTCGGTCCCTGGGGTCGGTCATATGAATAACAAGCAATAACAGCAACAGCTGTTGCATGAAACTTCAATGAAAAATTTTGTTCTACAGAAGTCAAAGTCCCATATAGAGTCATGGTTTTTTATGATGGCCTTAGTATGTACTTTAATACAAAAATGCTAAATGGTCGGTCCCTGGGTTTGGTCATATGAATAACAAGCAATAACTGCAACAGCTGTTGCATGAAACTTCAATGAAAAATTTTGTTCTACAGAAGTCCGCTGTGGGTTAATTTAACAGTAACTGACACCCAGCATCAAGGTCGAATTTCAAACGCAGTCGCCGAAAATTGGTTTAACTTAGTGAAGAACCAATATATGGAAAATAATTTTTTACGCCTGGGAAGATTTGTGAGCCTGTTAGAAGGAAAAACGGCTGATATTTTAAAACGGATTCAATTTGTTAAAATATTGTCAAAAAAAAAACCAAAAAGAGATGAAAATATTGATGTTGCTTCGTATCCTGATAATATGGCCAACAAAGAAAATTGGGACAAAAAAAATAAAACTCCGAAACTTCCTAAGCATATGCGGATCAGAACCGTTCTAGAACGGTATAGCAATACCATAAATTTGACGAAAAATGAAAATAAAAACAATTTGGAAAACGAAAGTTGCCTTAAAGAATTGTCTAAGAAGCAAATGTGCCTCCTTCAAAATTGACTGACGTTTGAGAACGAGGATTTGCACAAGATAACTATTTACTTTACTTGCGCATTTGACGCCATTGCTCAAATTTTATTCATAATGGGAATTGATTCGGTCAGTATACGAAATGTGTTCAGTGGATTCAAGCAAAACGAGTTTTTACAATTTATTTATAATTATACTAACTCTAATACTCTCAATTCAAATTCGTATAAAATTCGGAGTTTAATTTTATTAAAATATTTTAAAATACAAGTTTCTGGGCCAGTTAACGTGGGCGCCTCTACCAATGTCGGGCACTTGATGGAGTATTTATTACCAAAATTAATGAAAATTGAATTTAAGTGTAACACAGTAATTGACAAAGAGTTATTTTATTTATCCGTCGATTTAAGGAATTACCGTGAAATGCATTTAAGCAATTTTCAAAGCAGAATTTTCGTTCCAAATTTAAGTTGTCCAACGTGCCTTGCAAAAAACGTATAGTTGCAAAATTTGGGATTGTAGTAGTCGATGTTCAGCCACTTGATGTCAGTCAAACATATAAAATTGAACTGAAATCAATTCAAAACGACTTGTTACTACCCGATCAAAATTACGAAGGTATAATTCACTATGAAATTTCTTTAAAACACTATAAAAGCTACATAAAGAGACCAAAATGGATATTGGGAGGTTCACGACGAGTTACATAAATTTATTACCACTACATCAGGCAATACAGCTGTAAATCCCAGTATGCTAATTTATGAAAAACTTTAAAAAATTAAATAATGTGAAAATAAAACTTAAACGAAACTGCTTCGCAAGTTGACTTTTATTTACTTAACAAAAGAAGAATACACGACAGCCAAAATTAAAATTTTTCATTGAAGTTTCGTGCAACAGCTGTTGCAGTTATTGCTTGTTATTCATATGACTGAACAAAGGAACCGACCATTTGGCATTTTTTTATTAAAGTATTAAGGCTATCATAAAAAATCATGTTTTTCTATATGGGACTATTTACTTAATTAATTTTAATTATTAATTTATTTTCATCACGCAACAATTGCTGCCAGTATTCCTCCTAAATGTATACTATTTGTATATTGTATAGTTTTTGTTATTTGGTAGAAACTTGACTTCGGTCTTTTTAATGATATTTTTAATGTAATGATTGACGAAGTTATTTGTGATTGAATGAACTGGCGGATTTGGCAACAATGTATTCCACGGTACTTTCCTTAAAAGCCAATGGTCGAGTCTTAAAAAATTTTTATAAAGATTCTCAACCAAAATTACTATCTGCTAGAATAAAAGGAAGTACATAGCGCGAAATTTTTGTATATAACGAGCGGCATTGGTCTTGCAGCAAGCGTATATAAGGAATTAATTCTCTATATAATCTATTTTAAAACCATACAGACGACGGTTCTGGCTTCACATAAAACAGCAATTAAAACTTTTGGAAAAAAGCTCGGGCTATATAAAGATTAAGGTATTTTGCATTTTACAAATTCAGTCAGAGAGGATAGAGATCATTATAGTGGCGTCATATATTACTCAGTTTGATTTTAAATAACTATAGCAGTTGGTTCTGATTAAAAAAAAAATAGATATGCGGTGATGAAAATTTCCGCCTAAACGGATATGTCACAAGCAAAACTTCTGCTACTACGATAAATATTTACATATTATTCAAGCGAATCCTATGAATCCGCAATGACGCACTGTTTCGTATAGCTTTTTAGCAGAATCACTAAATGATTTCGAAAATGATATCGGCAACGCTGTTAAGGTAGACGGTGAAGGTTATCGTTACAAAAATTTAAGTGCATGTCCTTTTGGAAGACGGATACAAGAAACGATAGCAAAGTTGCTAACAAAACTGCTTGAATACGTTTCCTCTCGAAACAACAAGGTCCATTTATCGCCGACATCTTACGATTTGACTGTAAGAGGCCGAATATACTCTCTGGGGCAACGTGAAAATTATGGTCTAAACCTGAAAGCATAGGCTTTGGAGGCCATTAGGAATTACACCTTCTAGGTGATCAGCCAAGGCTTCGTGTTTTTCTTTGCTTTTTGTCCAACTTCCATTGCTACTTCTAAGTTTGCTTAAAAAATAGAAAAGTGTCAGTGAAATGCTGAAAATCTAACGAGAACAAACGAATAAACCACATTTCGTGAGTTCAACCGAAATAAGGAAAATCTCGGTGATTGTGCCGCTCAAACAGCATTTCAAAGGAAATAGTGTGGCGGATGAAAAAGAAAAAGCTCCTCGTTGTTGTCTTGGATCGGTACCTTTATATTTAATGATTTGCGAAAACTGTATAATGATAGTAAGAAATATGAAACCGAAGAATTTACCGTGATTATTAGCAAGTTGAAAAATTTGTTTCGATTAACAATGTATGCCATATATGATTCGGTTGCGTTACAGATTTTTCCGTTCAAGGTAACAATCGAATCAGCATGATTCAGGATGTCGTTTTTGCCCTGGATGTGACACCAAACATTTTAGGCAGAATTTTCGTTCTCCCAACGAAGTGGAACACATTGATTGAATCAGTATGTATGACTTTTCGAAATAATCAAACCAATCAAAGACACAAAGGAATAGATCCAATCGCTTGAGGTTTACAAAACCAACGAAACATACACAGAAGATGTATGCATAATAAACAAGAACTTGTAGACCTTGGCCAAGGTATCACAAGCGTCGACGTCAACCGAGCCAGCAGCAGTCTCAGAGTAAATTTATACTGTAGATAATCCGTTCTACAGACTTGTTCGACAAATACAATGGTTGTAACCAAGGGATATGGTTTGATGAATAAACAAAACTGACTGATGTAAAACTATTGCAGACGAAAACGCCATTTCAGATGTAATACAATTTCAGAGCTCAGTTAATGTTGAAAGAGAATGTGGTTCCTAAATTTTTTAAGAGGCGTCTGGTTCCATTTTCTCAAATACCAGCAAAAAAAAGAAATCAATATTGCCGGTGTACTGCACCAATCGTAGCCGTGATGAAACCTGATTCGTCTGTTTTGTTTTGAGGTGACATTAAAATTACTTTCGGTATAACTAGCACACCCGGCGCATCAAAAATAATTCAGTTCAAAGTCTTAAAGTGTCTGACTTTAGAGCTACTAACTAAACTATCTTGGTCATATCATGTCAGAAAATGGAATATCACACCTTTACTCAACTTTGTGGCTTAAAAATTAAAAGACGTCGAATTGTTACTTGGAAAAAGAAATTACTATACCACAAGATTCGAGGATCGAGAATTTCCGCCTTACTAAACGAGTTTCGTCGAAAACTGATCAATTTCAACCATAATCACTGATGCTACACGGGGTATCATAGAAACCGTATTTTTCTTCGTTTTTTCCCCGTTTACTTATGATACGGGTTTAGTTGCGACTAAAACAAATTTTCGGCGCAACCACACTAACACACAAACATAAACGAAACAAAAAACATCAAGGCCATTTTTGACTCATTTTAGTTTAAATCTTATTTTCGAGAGAGCAGAACAAAACAAAATAAAAAACACATACATATACATTATCTATTACGACTAGTTGGCCTTGAAAAAATAATCAAAAAACCAAAAATCTCGTGTGGAATGGGGCAATGAGTCAAGGAAATGTTCAAGACATCAAGAAAGGAAGTGTACAGAACAAAATTTATTCACTGCAGCAAAGATTTATGAGAAGAATCCGATCGCTTTTGCGTCAACGCTGTTAAACGGTTCCCAGCAATACAAACGCTGATAGCTGAATGAAATAGATTGAAACATTTGCACACGTCGAAACGAGAAAACAAATAAATTTATTTCGGTTTCTTCTATGCACTGCATTTTTACCCCCACTTAATCTCTTGATTATCCGTTTCATTTCGAAAATTGTTATTTCATTTCCATCAGTATCCAGGTTTCATCTGAGGGTAATAGGTATACGTTGATGCGAAAAATATTCAATGTATACGTATGACGATGATTGTTTAATAATTTTTCAGATAGAAATGGAAATACATGGAACGTGACGTTCAAATGCAAAGTTCGCTAACTACTTTATAAACGTTCGTCAGAAAACGCAGAAAACCTGCCATTACTCTTAAGAATTATATTGATTGATTAGTTGTATCTTAGTTAATTTTATTAATCTAAATGTACTGCTAGACCAAAAAATAATTAAAGTTCTCTTAATAATTTCTGAATTACAGTATTTTTAATTTTGAAAATAGCAAGCTTTGATCCATACATAATTTTATAGCGAGTTTTGTCTGTCATCTTTTAAAAAATAGCAAATTTTGATACCAAATTTTGGAAAAAAATATTTTTTTTTAATAAAATTTGAACTTTATTAATAAAAAAATATAATACATAGACTTTCTTCATGAAATTATATAAATATAAACTGTTAATAATTATCTTAATTAAATTGAATAAATAAAATATCACATCTCTTCGTGAGATCACATAAAAATAAAAGTAAATAAAATAGGAACATAAAAATAAAAGCTAAACATTTGATTAAATTCTAGGTCCAACAATATCTTCTTGTGGTTCACAAATCGGATCTTCTTCTGGAATACTACACGCAGTGCTGTTGGAATTAATAATGTTTTTATAGAAGGTTAGATCTTCCATTTCAGACCAGTTGTCTCCAAAGTGGTGTTTCAACAAATTTTTTACATCTGTAATTTTTGCTTCGGATATTTGAACACCAGGTGATATTATCGAAGGATTTATTTGCGAAATACTTTTGCCTCGTTTCGTAATAGATTTGGCAGCCCCAAGGTCTGACTTGTATGCAGCTTCACCACGCACTAATAGTTTTCCATTTGGCTTGGTCAATATAAATCTCTTGCAGTCGTTAAACCGAAAATGCCACTGAGCTGGAGGGCGAATTATGTTGCTGGCTTCTGTCTTCCAATCTTGTACAGGGCACTCATCACTTCCCAGGGAAATGACAGTCGCGGGAGATTTAAATATGTCTAAGTACTCTACCGGTTTAATAATTGATTGTCGGTTTCTTACCTAAAATTTAAGAAACTTGTTAAGTAAACGTACAAATGAGCTGATTTCAAAAACTGAACTGTATACCTCTTTCTCTATTTTCGCAAACACACGATCTGGAGGTATAAAAGAATGGCCGGCGACTGGAAAAATTATTTCTAATGAAGTGACATTGGGCAGACACGAACAATTCTATCCCGCCTAATACCTAAAATACCACAAAATGCAGTTTGGCACACTCGTGACAGTTTGTTGTTTGCTTTTCGAATAAAGTATTTTATTGACAAAGATCTTCTAGCCAATGAATTATGCATTCTTCGTGTTGGATTTGGCGCTGACGTATAGGCTAAAATAAAGGAGTCCTGTTGGACTTTGTTTCTAGTTAAATAGAATGCTTTTGCGAATTGCATTGCATCTTTTCCACGAATATTTCCACATTTAAAAGACCCTACGTCTTTTCGATGTTTACAACTAGGTAAAACAGGTGGTCTCGTTTGCCTATATCTTAAAAACGAAACTTTATTTACTATTAAACTTAACTAAATAATATGCAGATTATTTACCTGATTTCCTTTTGTTGATCCCGTTTTGATTTATTCTTAGCTCGCTTTCTGGCTTTCTCGCCGTCCAGAATAACAATTGGGTGTTCATTGCTGATCATTGTATTCTATAATAGTTATATTTATAAATAAAAATAATAAAATAATAAATACAGCAATAATAAACTACAAAATTAAATTATTTACCTTTTATCACAAAACGCGTCTTTACCTCGCCAAATTTTATATTGAACTGAAAAAATAGTATTTCTGTCAAAAATTTGGCGCCAAAATATTTCATTAGGATTAAAAATATAGCTTTTTGAAAATTATTTCTTCAGTAAATAGCTAGTTTTGCACCAAACTTACCTTATTATTGTCAGCAAATAATGAATTTTGCACTTAAAGATTTTTTTGTAAATGTAGAGTTTTGTTTAGAATTTTTTGTGTAAATAATGAGTTTTGCATTAAACTTGAAATTTCAACTGGACATTTCTTCATCAAATAACAAAGTTTGTGGAAAACTTTTATTACAGGAATATGCGCCTTGTAAAGATGATTTTTTTGATATACGCCATGAATATTTTTTAAAAAACTGTAAATAGCTAACTTTGCATTTGAACGTCACAGATTCGCCATAGAAGTAAAATACTAAGAATGATCGTAGGTAGGGAAACGATTGTTATGACACAAAAAAAAGTCGTAACAAGATACAACTACACATTTTTTAATTTTGTATGCTTACTTTATATTATAAAGTAAGCATACAAAATTAAAAAATGTGTAGTTGTATCTTGTTACGACTTTTTTTTGTGTCATAACAATCGTTTCCCTACCTACGATCATTCTTAGTATTTTACTTCTATGGCGAATCTTGTGTTGTGACTGATAGCAGTGTCACCTGTGTACGAACACGTGGCATTTATTGTACTTAAGTATGTTTCACCATGTGGACGTTTTTTTCTTAATTCTCGTGTTTCTCCGTACCATAAGACCGCGCGATCATCGTTTAAAAGAGAGAGCGAGACCAATTTGCATCGGGTGTGTGCAAAGCAATGCGCTCTAGAGGAAAATTTTTTCTTGTATGTTTCTCAAAAACAGCGAAGGAAGAAAATTATTCTAGAGCGTTTTTGCGTTCGTTGTGCGGGGGGGAGAATTTGTTTTTTGTGAGTCAGTCTAGTTTTTGGTTTTTTTTGAGACAAAAAGTCTAGTTTATACAAAAAAAGTTGAGTTTGAAAATTTTTGAGTTTTGGTTTGTGATATTAAAAAGTTGCGCTTTGATTTTGTAATATTCAGTTTTTTGCGCTGGAAAAAAAAAGTTTGTAACTTCTTCAAGTTTTTGTGAGAAAAAAGCAATAAAAAGAAAAGTTGAGAATTATCTTTAATTTGGAGTTTATTTTGGGTGTGGTAATTTATAAAAAAAAAGAAAGTGTGTTGCTGTGTACCATGTTACTTCAATAGGGGTGGTTGGTGTTGTTTTTTTTGTGCTGTTCGCACAGTTATTTTGGAAAAGATATCGGCGAGTGCACGCTGCAACGATTTTAATTAGACGGCCTTGTTCATGACTTGCCTAAACTTGTATGGTGAAATTTTATCGGCGTATTTTGCTAACCAGGCATATTTTATTAATCGGCGTGAAGACGCCACAGCCAAAGTCATAAAGTTGAAATCGGCGAAAAAACGGTCACGTAGGCAACGCCCAACAGTTTTTTTTGGGACCGTTTGAGGCCATTAAGGCTAACCATAGCCCAACGAAGACTAAGCAAAGCCCAACGCAGGCTAACCAAAGCCCAACGAAGACGAACCAACGCCAAACGAAGGCATAGAAAAGCTCAACGAGGGCGAGGCATGACGGCACCAAAGGCCGCAACAGTAAATTAAAAAAAAAAGTAGTTGGATTTAAGCACGATTGTTTTTATTTATATTTTATTTTTTTATCTTTTTATATATTTTGAATTTTTTGAATTTCTTTCTAGCATAAATAAAAAAAATATGAATTACTAAGTTTTCCGGGTTTAGTGTGATGAGGGGGAGTTCTCATTCTGTATCGGCGTGTGATTTGCGGTCCCTTGGTGCCCGCATCCGAGATCGGAACTGGCGCTTGCGTCGTTAGAGTTCGAGTGGATGCGCTTATAATGCGAGTTATAATTATTGTGTTGTTCGTTCCTCAAGTTCCGGCCGACGAATTTCGGCGGAACATCCGGGTGTTATTTATTATTTGCATTTTTTTAATTGTTTGTAATCACGGTGAAGGCCAGGAACATCGTAGGCCTCCGTCCCCACGACCCTTCGAACTTCTCCCTGAGAAAGTAGCCAGCAAAAAAATTACCGTGGAAGGCCTCTACGATGTTTAGTGAAATCTGCGGGTCGGCTGCTGAGCCGTTCCCTAACAATCTGAATGACAATATACACATTTGGTACACAACAAAATAAAAAAATATTATTTTCTGGTTACACACTTAAGTTAACATGTTACATGTTATATTCAACTCGTATTGTAAGAGAGAGAGAGAGAGAGAGAGAGAGAGAGAGAGAGAGAGAGAGAGAGAGAGAGAGAGAGAGAGAGAGAGAGAGAGAGAGAGAGAGAGAGAGCTAAATTTATTTATAGGGAAAACAAAACTGAGTTTTCAGTCGAAGAATATGAATAGCATGGAAATATGTGCATCAATTTGAAGTAAAAATTGAGCGCTCTAATTATAAGCTGTTCATGCGCTCGTGGCGCTCGCTGCTGATTTGTACTACTGGGTTATTCGATCGATCATTCGCTATTTTCGCTACCATGGTTAATATTATGGTATCCGAATAGGAGGAAATGTGGGGAGTTTTTTCCGGTTTCGTGGACTCCGTTGCGAAGTGCTGCATCATTTTCATCCAAGTATTTGTCCTAATTAGTGTGTTTCCCAGCTATGTATGATTTTATAGCCACCAAAATAGACCTGTTCACTCGTTCCGACGAATTCGATTGCGGTGAGTAAATCGCTGTTTTCGAGTACTTCACAGCTTTAGTTGTCTTACATACTACACAATTGGTTACATAATTATGCACTTGCTTCCCCACAGATGGCCAATAATAATAATATCTTCTCAATTTTTGAAGCGTTTTTGCGATACCCCCGTGAGCAGATAAAGTTTTATCATGAGCTTCCTTTATTAATTGTGCCCTCAATTAGGAAGGTTTCCAGAATTTCCATACAGAAATGTCGGAGAGTAAAGCGTTTTGCCTTGGTTCTAATCGGATAACAATTTTGCCGTCGAGAACTTTAAATGCCGAATATTTGTTAGGAAATTCGGTGATACGTTTGCGTAGTTTCCCATAATCGGAATCATGCACTTTTGAAGCGTCAAAGCCTAAACCACAACCAATTTTGGAAAAATTGTATGACAACTCCTCAATGTTATCATAGTGGATCCGCGATAACACATCGGACACCACATTATCCTTGCCTTGCCGCACGTTGGTGATTGGTCTCTCGTTATCTTCGTCGTCTTTTTGGTATAGAACAGCATCTACACCTGCAGTATGTTGTTACGACTGTGTGGTCGCAACCACCATTCTGTGTTTTTTTGTATTTCATATTGATCGGTGTCTTTACTGCAATATTTTATATTCCTCTCGATCGTTGTCTTTGCTGCTATATTTTTATATTCCGCTCGGTTGGTGTCTTCGCTGCGGATTGTTTGGTGTGGTGCGCTGAACACACTAGCGACATTTGTTGTTTTGTTTCTCATTTTATGGTGGCGCGAGGGTAAGATGAATGACGAGAGAGCAAGAGCAATGCGCACCGAGTGTGTGTAAAGTAAAATGTTTTAGAAAAATGTTTTTCTTATATGCTTCTCGTTTATATCAATTCGAATTGATATAAGCGAAAAACAGAGAAGAAAGACAATTCTTCTAGAATGTTTTACGCGGTATTCGGTGGGAGAATTTTTATTAATAAATTTAGTCTGTTTTGGAATTTCAATTAAAAATAGAGTCTAGTTTTTGCTGTTGACTAAAATAGAGTTTAGTTTTGAGTTTTTTTTTATGAAAAATAAAGCTAAGTTAAATTATAAACTGTATCAATAAAATTGTTATAAAAATTGACAAAATAAAAAAAATTTATATGAAAAATAAAAAGGTTAAATTTGTGACATATAAAAACTATTAAACCAATTAGAAAATTATTTTATTTTGGGATTATAAAATACGTGCCCATTGGTGTGGTAAAGTTCATTGAGTGGTGTAAGAAGATTGCATCAGCAATTGTTTATGATTTTGTTTGGTGGTACAAAGTTTATTTTAATAAAACGTTTGTTGCAAGTATTACAAGTGGCAAAAATACTTTTTCCGCGAGTCAACGCCCAATAATTTATGTTCTTGTTCTATAAGCATCGAGGGCTGTAATTTGGTACGTGCACCATATTGTCGACACGAGTCGCGGTGTAACCAAGGCTTCGATTTTATAACGGCGTAATTTGCGATTTTATAACGCCGTAATTACCAACGGTACCACAATTATTGTCGGGAAACATATTACTCACGTGTACCCTATAGTTCAACGGCCGCCCTACTATATTTTACGGGATTCCGAGTCGTGGTGCTTGAAGTGTGAATCGGTGGAAAGATACCGCAACGGGTGTACGGCGGGACAAAGCCCCACCGTCTAGGCTGACGATCAAGGCCATTTGTGTTCTTCGGTTTTGGTGGGCAGCAGCAGGTGGTATGCAATTAAGGCCCAACGGGAATTAACGGGACATATTAACGGATCCGGCGGCCGCCGTACTATTTGGAGTTAACCGGCGGTTGGGCCACATCGGTGGAGCACGGCACAATCAAGCCGCAACGGTCCGGGTGTGGTACCACCTGAGGCATGACGGCCGCGCAAGGCCGCAACAGTTCAGTCTTTTTATATTAAGGTACGATTTTTTTTTATTTTTCTAAATTTTTTGTTATTTTTAAATTTTTATTTTTTAAATTTTTTTTTATTATATATACAAATATGTAATCGAGCGCCAGATAACGGTCGCGCACTCGGTGTACTGCAACGACAGTCAACATGGTTTTCTGCCGTTGCACTGTATCGTTGGATATCAATAAATCGAAAGTAAAAAAAAATAATAATAAAACATGATTTTAAGCGCGAAATTGGTCAAGAAGAGTTTGTATGGACCAGTTTTGATGACGGATGGTTTTTGAAAAACGGATAGATAGGCAGTCTAGAGTGGAATTTAAACGAAAAATAATCTAATTTTGTGCAGTAACACCAAGAAAAATGTATTGATAATTATTGTATGTTCGAAAGACATTTTATTCATTGAACGAACCTAATTTGCCGGTGAACGAACCTAATTTGCTTTGTTTTATTTTTTTTTTTGATATAAAACAAAAAACATTCCGAGTTAATAATAGTAACGAATAGTGAAAATTGCAAAAACAAAAAAGTATTCTGTGACTTAAATTAAGTGACCTAGTTAATTATTTAAAAAAAAAAATCAAAAGGAACTAATAGATTATAGTTACATAATTTGCATTATATCGTGTATACTATAGTTAAACTTTTATTTAGTGTTTAAGCGAACTTAAGACAAAACTAAAAATCACTTGTTAAATGATAATACGGTTTAACCGTACAAATTTGGCTTTGAGTTGTTATAAGAGCCGTTACATTCTATATAAAATACATGTGCCCAAGTACGTTCACAAGTGCAAGGTCGTTACAAAGTGTTTTTACCTCGAACGTTAACACCGCAAGTTTATTTAATAATTTAATAAAACCATTTTTAACCTAACGAGCTTAATAATAAAACATATCATAATAATATAACAAATTCATAATAATAATCCACTCGCTATAATACAATATTTTGATACTTAACAATTAAATAGTACAACAACACCAATTCAAAAATAATATATAAAATATGTATAATTAACAGTAGCGACGAAGAAAACCACACCATTGTGACGTATCCAGCTTAAGAGAAAACAAATTTGTGTATATTGATTTTATCTTCGCTACAGTATACCAACAACATTGGAAGGCAATCAGCGGTCATCATTGTCATCGCGTCGGCTATGTACATAGTGTCTAATCGTAAATATAAGATCTTGTTTTTCTATATATATTTCTTAATTTTTTTTATTAATTAATTAAATTCATAATTTTAAATTACTTTCTAAACCTATAAAAAATATTAATTTGTGATCTAAAATCAATCGGGTGGTGGTAGTAATTAAGGATCTAGCTTAAGTTTTGTATATAGATTTCTTCTGATTTTTTTTTTTCTCCAAAAGATGATAATTCATTTATTTTGCATCTCAAGGTCAATGTTAATTTAGTTCACAATTCGTAATTAAATCGCTGTTATAGTTTGTTTCCTATTTCAAATAATTTGATCATGAAATACACAATGTTATTAAAATTTAATTCTTCGACTATGTTTTAAACTTAAGTTCCGTTCCTTGGTGATGATGAGTATAAGGTAAGTCCGTCGATTGTGAGATAAGTTCGTTGCATTACTTTCATGCGGTGTATTCAAGGACTGTGTAAACCTCGAAAAACCCCACGCCAAACCATGAGCCTAGCCGGCTACAATCACCGCTTCGAGGCCTCTGCATGCATAGTCAATTTCTGTTAACGGAATTTGAAGATTATTTTCAATTTCGTTACAGTACATTGCTCCTTCTCTCTCTCTCGTTGTTTCTCCTTTCTTTTCTTCTCTTTTCTTTCAAGTTGGGTTTATTTTTGTTGGGGTTTAAATTAAAAAAATTAAAATGAATTATTAAAATTTCTCGGTTGGGTATGATGAGGGGGAATTCGCATCCTGTGTCGGCGTAGGGTGGGCGGTCCCTTGGTGCCCGCATCCGGATTCGAAACCGGTGTTTACCATGTAGCGGCTAGTTTCTTCAACCATAAGAAACTCCGCACAATTAATTCTCAACGGACAATCCTCCGTTCACCTAATTCTTTATAAATCGACAATTATCTATCTAAAGCATTATTCTAAATTATATACAACAATCTTGTATATACAAATAATGTACATAACAACTTGTACATAGTAATCGTACAACAACACTTGTACATACGAATTTGTGTAAACAAAATAGAATTGAAAAATTATATTTTGGTTACACAAAAATTTCGCATTGCAATAACCTCTACAATCACATCATTTAGAGATGCATAAACATCGTATTGATTTTGCAACACCAAAGTCATGTAAAACGCACTAATACACCACCATGCCATTGCACAAGAGATGGCATGGTAATCATTTATGTTTACAAAAACATATTTGTAAACGGGTGCACCAAAATATTTCGGTGCATGGTAATCATGTAAAAACCAGAAAATCCGGTTTTGGTTTTTATGAGTTTTTCAAATTTACGCAAGAAGATAAAAAATTTGGAGGTGTGCTGCCTATTCAATTTTGGGACATTGCCGGAGCAACACCGAGTGTAAAGTGATAATAATAAAAATAAAAATATTCAATTTAAAAATAAAAATTAAAGTTTATTTATTTATTTAATATCAAATTTTATAAACTGCTCATTAATTTCCGCCGCATCATAAGCAATAACCACCATGCGAGTTCGGGCGGATGCGCGCACCAGAGCACCTCTCTACCTTTGTATATTTTTTTATTTAAAATTTTCTGCTGTTCGTTCTTCAGGTTCCGGCCGACAAATTTCGGCAGAACTCGGGTATTATTATTATTTGCGGTTTTTTTCTCCTTTTTATAAATATCTGTAATCACAGTGTAAGCCAGGAGCCACGCATGCCTCAATCCTCACGACCTTTCGCACTTCTCCCTGAGAATGTAGCCGGCAAAAATCATCGTGGAGGCCTCTGCGTGCGCTTAGTGATATCTGTAGGTTGGCAGTGGCCAGCCTGTAACAATGTAGAAGGGTTTGGAATAACAAGGTGATGGGAATGGGTTTATTATCTGGTCAAGCTTTTGGTGATCCCAGGTGAACTTAGTTTGGTGAACTTAGATTATGTTTTGTCTTCTCCGATTCTGTGGGAAAAAGATTAGCCACTTGATCAGAGAATATATTTGGTATAATCCGAATTTTTCGCCAAAAATCGATGCCTAGATAAATAGGTGATTTGAGCGTAGGTACTGGCATCCAGATGTAACCTTCGATATTATTGTCTGTGCCATCGGTCGTTTTTATCTTGGATTTCATTTTGTTGTATTTAAGGTTGCAATCTTTCAGAAATTTTAGAGCACCGTTATCGAGAACACTAACAGAAGCTCCACAATCTAATAAACCTTACAGATTTTCAGCGTACGGATCACCTCATAAGACTCAAACCCGGGTTTTGGTTTTCCGATATTCGCTTTTGACAGTTGGGACACGATAGTTTACGGACACTGGCTGCTCCACATCCAAAACAAAATTCTTGTGAAAATGGCTTAGCATAATCTTGGTATCTATGCCCAATATCATGGCAATCCCAGCAAATATAGTGAAGATATACGTGTATATTGATTTTGTGGACGCGCACACTGCGGTAGTTCCGGATTTATATTTATGTTTTGAAACCCAAATCCCAGCTCATTTACCTGCCTCCACCGAACATGTTTCTCTGTGTCGTTCCACATTTTTTCGTTCGTACAGTATTCTGATAAGGTAACGTCACCTTTTTTAAAGCAGAATGCATGTTTTGGCATAATCTGTGGATAATGTGACTTTCTGAAAGGCGATCTTGCAAACGAGCGTTTAATTTCAGAACGTCTAACGAAAAATTGGAAAAGGACTCCTTAGAATTTTGCCTTCTACGAAGAATCTGTTCCTTAATATCTTCTTCATAGTCAAATGAACTAAAATATGCACGCATTGTTGTTTTCATAAGATCCAGTACTAGTCTTCCGCCTTTTTGCTTAGGAATAGACGTATAAGTTTTGACAATTTACCTTTTGGAAATCCATCATCCTGGGCCATATGCTTCAAACGATAAAGAAAGACGTGGATATTCGTGTTATCTTCGCCCGTAAACGTCAAATTCCATCTTTGGCGCAATTTGTAACTGTTTCCGAGAGAGAAACTTGGATTTACTTTACGCTCTGGGGATGTAGTCATGGTGAAAGTCATTACTGACATTCAACCGTTACCTTTGTTGAGATTGTTGTGTATTTTCAGGTAGATTGTACGACAAGTTAGAAGTTTTTCAACAATTCTGCTCAGTAGTCTGGCTTGATCTTGAATAAAAATCGGTTACTTTACCTATCATTTCTCTAGTTTTTTCATCAATAAATGGAACATCCGGTATGGGTACACGTTCCTCCTCAGTTCCACTAGGGACTAAACTGAGAGAAATTTCTTTTTACGTTTGATCTATCAATCGGTCAATCTCTTCGGTCGCACTCGAAGTATTAGCATCTCCCCAGAGTTTTTGTACCATTTAAATTCCCGTCTCGAACTAGAGAATTAATTTGAAAGAGGGGTTGATTCACCCATTCAAGTGTAAATGCGAAATGCTATTCGCAATGATTTTTAGAAGTTAACGCTGTACGATATAATTTCAGAAATTGTAATCATTAAAATTCGCTAAGGCATAATGATTATACTTTGTATGTAAGTTCAAAGTATTTTCAACCTTTTTGTAGTTTGGTCACTGCAGTCTGATGAGACCATCAAATTTTTTAATTTAATGTTTCATTAGTTCAATGTTTCATTAGTTCGAAACCAAACTGCCAACGTCTTGATAACCTCACCATGATGTAAATAACACTATCTGGCTATTATCCGCAGAATGACCCAAAATTTCCTGGCTACTTTTCAGCATAGTCCAATTTTAAACTTCGACAAAATTTGAGAATGATATGCGATACACGGGCGAATAAACCGAATACGCAGGTTATCATCCTGATTTACAATAGTTTTGTTCTAGGTTGTACGATATTCAACCGACTATCTTTAGTTCAGATCGGACCTATTTAAAAAAGATAAGCGCAAGATATTAAAGATAAATTTCATAGTTTTTCGTGCGTGGAATAAAAGTTATTCGTGCGACAATGTTTGCGAATTATAGGCGATATTGCGATTAGCCGCTCGATGAGTATTCTACAGATATTCAGAGGTTATAGTGTTGGGCTATCACGCAAATACGTTGTCGCGTACGAAGTAGACCAGACTACGACTAAATATGCTGCGACTGAACAAAAAAGATTGGAGTGGCATGCTTTTTATCAGGTGAGATTTTTTTTTGTAAATGCTTATACCTTAATGTTATTTTATTACAGAATCTGTGTTGTGATTCTGGAAAACTCGTACGAATTAAACAATTTGCGAGATCTGTCATGAGCTTTCATCGAGTTTCTTTCGTACATTTTTTAGTTGGCCGACAAAACAACTTCCGTACTTCCCGTTACATAGTTTTTACACCTGACAATATTTGGCGGTTGAAAAACCGTTAAATAAGCAATGCGCAAGGTTTAACATAACAATTCGTTGCTATTATCTTGTATCTGAGAAGCGATTATCTGACTAGAGACTAGGTTTGTATACTCTTTTCTAAAGCGTAGGTGTACGAACAGTTTTTTGCATCACTGTACGATATTTGGAGGGCTGGTTTTATTTTTATGCACACAAATATAATAAATAGAACAACAACAACAAACATAAATAAATTTATTCCTTGATAAATAAAATTATGGGTAAATGTTATTCTTGGGATTTGGTATCACTCACTCACACACACACACACACACACACAGAAAAGAACCTGCAAAATTTAGAACACACGAATAACAAACATATACAGAGCAAATAGACACACGATGAGAGCGATTACTTTTTAAACTTTGAGATGATATTACGTATTCCTCAAGGAAGAATTCGTTGTCTTTTCTAATATAATACCGAGAATAATCCGACAACACCTTGAATTATGAGCACACCATTTATTTTGTCATTACAATATGTTGTACGGTGTATAGGTATACAGTGTGTGTACTCTGAGTGACTACGAGTGCGTGTGTTGTTTACAAAAAAATGTTACAAAAACAAAATGAAAATGTTTTTCCAAACAACGACACAACGGTGAAAAGTTTACGTTTTTAAATTTATGTGAATTTTATTTTTTAGGCAGCCTGCAGAAAAAAAAGGAATTTCAAATTTTTGTGTTTGTCGTGGAGGTAGAAAATGGTTTTTATTTTTTTTTATTTTATTTGGTTTTTAATGGGAAAGGATTATAAATAGAATAATTTATTGTGCAAAATTTTGTGTTCAATAAATAAATATTTTTTAAATAATAATAATATTATTGTTGGAATAATAATATGTTGTGAATTATGTTTATTTGAATGTCGCAAAATGTCATCCATAAATTATTTAAATTATACGAGCAAACGAAATTTTAGTTTTATGGGATGTACACATTGTAACAAATGTATAACTTTGGATGTTTTATACAAAATCTTATTATTACAAATTTTTTTTTTCAGGGTTTAGATATTTAGGAAGATTAATGAAGCAGCTTATTTTATTAATGGGTCCAATATCTATACAAACTAGGATATATAGAATTTCATTTTAAAAGTTATTATATTTCCTGATTGTATACTTTACCGCATGCTGGTACCATCGTAATGGGTTTCGCTTTTGTTAAAATTAATTTATGTGAATATCATTCAGGTGAGGTAGAGGAAGAGGATTTTTGTTTGCTCTAAAATATTTAAAATATTTTATGCGTATCTGAAACTACACACATTTTATTGTGTGAACAGTGTATTACGATTTCGCATAGAAAATGAATATTAACGGTTTCTATATTTCTATATTTTACTTCCCAAAATTTCTAAAAATACTCATGATCGGTCCGATTTTATAAAAAAAAAATTGTGCTGCGATTTTGATTATTCAGTGTAAAATAACAAAATCATTTGTACCAGAACCAAGAATGATTCCCATACTTTGTGTAGTCTGTTTACCGAATACTTAAGTCATATGAGAAAATACAACCGATAGGACACAGTATGGTTTGAGTTGCATCGAACTGCAAATTTGAACTATGTATACTGTACTATTGAAAATATTCACTAGCGTTTTATATCCTTGGTATGGAAAATGCCTAGCAGTTTGCCACCCGAACATTCAATTTCATAATTGAGCCGAATAAAATTTATCGAATTTGGCGATAAAATATTTAGTTGCGTCACTTTGTGGGTGTTCACGAACGTATACAAATAATTACTTTAAAAGATGCCGTTTCATATGGCGTCATCCTGCTCAAAAAGTATGCCATTCAATCATCTACGACTACGTCATACTTTATTGCTTCTAAATTTACGCCCTTTTTAGGTTTACTTTCACCTAAATGTATGCTTTTCAATAACGATTGCACCAAAATTTATGTTTTTTCTATCATGTAACTACGTCATACTCTTTCCCCTATATGTATGCTTTATTTCTCCTAAATCTTGACTTTTCGTTCGAAATTGCACATAAATATGGGTTTTTTTCGATAAACATGTAGGTCTATGACATGCTCTTTCTCCTACATGTATCCCCTAAATGTTTGCTTTCTCAATCGAATTTGCCCATAACTTTGTGTTTTTTTTAGTAAACTAGACGAAGCTCCTCCTAAATCTTTGCTTTCATTCTCGATCCACATACTAAGCTTTTTTCAATCATAAACTTGTGTTTTTTGTTAAACTAGGCTAACTTAAAACGACTACGTCATACTTTAGCCCCTAAATGTATCCTTTTGACGTCATTAACGACTACGTCACCTATGACTACATTTTTGTGAGCCAAACGGTCCAGGACCGGCCACTTTCCTCTATTTAGGATGTGTTTGAATGTTAGGAATCTCCGCAGATACAACTTTATCGGTATCCGTATCACAATTTTATCTTGCTCATTTACAGACAGTAAAATGTGAGCGTGAGCAAATCCTCTCTATTGAAACTAAATTATAAAGTATAGATGAGTGCTTCAACTTTACCGAAAATATTTTTTTGTGTAAGGCCTTCAATTAATGCCTTTAATTTGGGCTTGAATACACGCACAACAATATCAGGTCGAAAATTAGGTAACTCACCCACACCAATATTGGTAACTATTTCAGACCACCTTGTATTGCAAGTCATTGTAATAAACAAAGAAAGCTTTCCGAAATGTTGCACAATTGACATTGCATTTAAATAATTGTGATACATTTTTCTTGGAGATCTATTGAATGAAGAAGGTAAAATTTCTCTACGGCCAACATTATTAGCATTGGGGTTCAAATTTAGAATTCAAATTTAGAATCTGTTAAATTGTTGTAAACTTCAAACCTAAGAATTATTTGATTTTGTCGAATAAAATGTAACCTTGTGCCATCCTATACTAACATACATACCAACTATCCACTGCAGAAATAATTTTTGTGAATGGTGCAACATCCTAAAATCTTCTCTAATTTCAAGTCGATAGGCTGCATACTGAAGCATGGTTAATTTATCTCTTGAGTTAGATGTATAGTTCGTACATTATGAGGAATATTGATATGCCACCCAGTATCACCATTTGGAGAAAGTAATGGATACGCTAAAGGGTCCAGTGAAAAATCCAAAACAGAGATGTTTTTAATGGTGTCATTAACTTATGAAAATGAAACCATATTTCGTTCAAAGGGTGGCTCACCATCAACTGTACTAAATATTACTGATACATCAGTTTGAACTGCATCGTTATAACGGCCTAGACCTAAATCGCGATTTACTTTAATGAGCAAATACAAATTTCTTTATTGTGATTTTCAACTCTCTGACTCTGATCTTTCGTTACAATGAATGACCGAACGAAAGGGTTAATGCGTTCCAATTCAAGAGAGATTTCGCGCATTATATTCTTATTGCATGTTTGATTGGAGTGTTCACGTAATCTATAATTGACAGCAGTGTCAACATCATAAAAATAAAATTGCGCATAACACGGTGAGCGATTATATCCAGCAGTCATTGGACCTGATCTGTGATAAAAAACATCTTGTATTTTAACAAATGATGAATTGTATTTACGAATGTTTTGATGTTTTCAACATGAAGTGAATGCACTTGTTGCGAAATGGTGGATTGAAACATTTAAACACACGAATGTACTAATTTATGTAATTGCAATATAATTATTATTGAGTTTTATTCACTTCTTATTACAATCAATTTTTAGTTATAAGTATAAAATATATAAATTGAATTTCACAAGTTGAAATTTAGAAATAGGAATTTAATAAAGGGTTTTTAAGAAATTAGGAATTTTATTATGAAATTTAGGAAATGTTAATATTAGAATAATTACCATGTTATCACGTCCAAGAGCGAATCCCAATAGAAGTTATTTTAATTTTATTTTAAATATAGTACCCGTAATTATTGCTCTTCAACACCAACACATACATACATATCTATGATAGGTAAATTATAGGGGACAACAAAGATGAGTGGTACATCACAACAATCCTCCCTCCTTTTAACAAAAGACGACCTATGGTTGTCTTTTGAGATATGTGTATATGCCTAGATGTTTTGGACTGATATTATATAAAAATACATAATTTTTTTAAATACTAATATTTATAATATAATAATCGTAAAAATACAATCCTGAAAAATTATTGTTTTTTTTTTTCATTATGCTAGATTTTATTTTTCCTTTATTTGAAATATAAAATAATTATAAAGTAAAATTAAATGATTATATATTTTTTTTTTTTTTTTTTTTTTTTTTTTTTTAATAAGAATTAATAATAATAATAATAATTATAATATGAAATTTTAAGTTTACACAAACTTCAATTTTTTTTTTCTTAATTCCATTGATCCAAACTTTTGAGAAAAAATTTAAAAATTATTCTTAATTTTTAAAATATCAAAATATAAATAGATGTTTATTATTTATTTTATAAAATTAATTTAATTCAAAAATAAAGATTTATATAATTGCTAACGAGAGACGAAACTAATTATCATATCTCTTTAAACGGTTGTTATGAACTATCTTTTCACGACGACCAATAAGAATTTTAGTATTTTCTGGTGAAATTATTTCTACAACTGAATATGGACCGAGCCAAAGTGAATCGAGTTTGGAATTTCTACCTTCATTTTTTAAAAATACTTTATCGCCGGTTTTAAATAGTTTGTATGACGTATTTTGATCATAGTATTGTTTTGACTTTTCTTTACATTTTACAAGTTTATCATGAGCTATTTTGAAAGAATTCTGAAGTTTAAATTTTAGATCATAAAAATAATCGTCGTAATTGTATAGAAGATCTACATTTTTAGAAATGGAATCTGGAATATTGGGTTTATAACCAAAAACTAATTCATATGGCATGTAATCTGTGGCTGTATGTGGGGTGGTGTTGTAAAAAAACGTAGCAAATTGCAACCAAGAGTCCCAATCTAGGGGATCATTTTCAACGTAATTCCGTAAGTATTCAATCAGAGTTTTATGACTTCGTTCAAGTGCCCCATTTGTTTGTGGATGATAGGCACTACTATTAAATTTTTGAATTTTCAAAAGTTTGCATATGTGTTTGAACAGTTTTCCCATAAAATTTGAACCTTGATCTGTTAATATTGAAAAGGGAGATCCAAAGGTACAAATAAAATTTTGGACGAAAGCTTTAGCAACTGTTTCAGCCTCTTGATCAGGCAAGGGAATGGCAAAACTAAACTTTGTTAAGTCACATTGCATTGTGAGAATATATTTGTTGCTTTTATGTGATGTTGAAAGTGGTCCAACAATGTCTAGAAAAATTTTTTCGAAGGCTCTTGAAGACGTAGTTGTAATTTTCATAGGGATATTTTTATTTACCAAGCTTTTGTTCTTTTGACAAAATGCACAATTTCGGATATAATTTTCTATTTTTGCGAACATTCTTGGAAAATAATAGAAATTGCGTAATCTTTTAAATGTTCGGTATATTCCTTGATGAGCTCCTAAAGGTCCATCATGGTATTCCTTGATTATTGTATTGATATCGTCTTCATTGGATAAGGAAATAATTGTATTTTTATTCTCATTATTGGAGGAAGAAGTACTATTAGAAATTGGTAAATTTGCATCAGTGACAGAATTTGATGTTTGTAAATTTGAAGAACTTGATGAATTTGGAGAAATTTCAGTGTTAGAATTTTGACAACCTGAATTTAAAGAACTGTCGTGTTGAGAAAATTGTTTAGGCATTTTTGATTTTGAACGGGTTACCACATTGCATTGAGGATTATCCGGAACGATTCGACTTAAAGCATCAGCGTTGCTATTTAACTTTCCTGGTTTGTGAACAATAGTATAATCATATTCATCTAACCTTATTCGCCATCTTGTCAGTCTCGACGATGGGTTTTTGATATTGCACAGCCAAATTAAGGGTTTATGGTCACTAACAATTTTGAATTTTCTACCATAAAGATATGGCCTATAATGATCTGTTGCCCAGATTATAGCAAGAAGTTCCTTTTCTATGGCCGAATAATTTTTTTCAGCACTGTTCAAAACCCGACTAGCATATGCGATAGGCAAATCGGCTCCGTTTGACTCTTGAGACAAGACCGAACTTATCGCAACGTCACTAGCGTCACAGGTTAGCACAAATTCTTTTGTAAAATCCGGAAATTGTAGAATAGGTGGATTTATTAAAAAATGTTTCATTTTCGAAAAAGCTTCGTCGCAAAAAGCATCCCATACGAAATTTGTATTTTTCTTTAGAAGGCTTGTCAACGGTTTTGCTATATTTGAAAAATTTGGACAAAACTTCCTATAATATCCGATAAGACCAAGGAATGTTTTTATCTCACGAGTGTTTTTTGGAGTTGGATAATTTTGTACTGCTTCGATTTTAGTTGGGTCAGGTTTAATGCCAGATTTAGTTATAATATGTCCTAAATAATATATTTCTTTGCATAGAAACTGACATTTTTCGGGATTAATTTTTAAGTTGTATTGTCGAAGACATGAAAATACATCGTTTAAATTTTGATTATGATCTGCTAAATTTCTGCCGTATATCACAACGTCATCCAGGTAAACTAGGCACTTTAATCCGTTTAATCCACATACAACGTTATTCATCAGCCTTTGAAAAGTACTTGGAGCATTACGCAGCCCCATACTCATACGAGTAAACTGGTAATGTCCTGTTTCTGTACTGAAGGCAGTTTTTTCACGGTCTTTTAAATCGATTGGAACCTGGTGGTATCCATGAGCAAGATCAATGGTTGAAAAATAATGGGAACGACCTAATTTGTCCAAAATATCCGTAATGTTTGGTAATGGAAACACTTCAGGAATTGTGATGTCATTAAGCTTCCTGTAATCAATAACAATGCGCCACTTTTTTTCATTTGTTTTTGATTTCTTAGGAACACATAATAAAGGGAAATTCCAAGGAGATTTAGAATCTTCAATTATATTATCGGCTTTCATTTCACTTACTTGTTTATTAATTTCATTTTTAACAGAATGAGGCAATCGATATGGTTTGCAAAATATTGGATTTGAATGTGGGTATGTATTGATTTGATGAGAAGTTGCATCTGTTACTGACAATTTATCCCCATCAAGGAAAAAAACATCATTAAATGAACGACATATCGTTGAAATAGAATGTTGTTCCTCATTGTTTAAGTGACTTAAATCAATTTTACTTTCGAGTAATGACAGACGATTTTGTATATTAGGATTTGAAAAGTTTATATTAAAAACATGAAAATTTTCTAGAGATTCGGATTTCAAATTTAAATTTGATTTCAATTCGACATCATATTCATTAGAATTTATTAGACTAACATACGTAAAACCGTTTTCAATTTTTAAAATAGAACTTGCTATGTATACCCCAGGAAGTACTTCTGCCGAATAGCAAACATGCTCCGAATTATTGGTTAGTGAACTTGGTATTTTGACGGATTTTTCTGTTCGGGCCCTAATTATATTTTGAGTTGGATGTTTTGAAAGCATAAAGGTGACCGCTGTGTTATTAATAGTTAACTGAATACTTTTTGAAGAAAAATCCAGTTTGCAATTAAAAAAACCTAAAAAATCTTTACCTAAGATTCCAGAATATTGAATTGGAAAATCATTTTGAATAACTTGAAAGTTTTGTTTAAATGAAAAAGTTGAATCAGGAAAGAATAGTTGTAAGTTAGATAATCCAAGTGTCTCAAAGGATTCCTTTGAAATTCCGGTGATTTTACATTTGGAATCAGGATAGTATAGAGAATCTGGATCTAAATGTTTTATTTTAACTATGCTCAAATCAGCACCAGAATCTATCAAAAAATGCAAAATTTCCTCTGGTTTATGTAGTAAAGTTAATTTTAAGAACATTGTAGAATTAGAGTTGGTATTCAAATCTTCTAAGGTCGAAATGTTGTATGATTTTCTTAAATCGGATGAAATAGTATTTAAAATATTAAGATTAGAATTTTCAAAAATCAATTCAGACACATTTGAATTGTTTGTTATCAGGTTATTTGTAATGTTAGAATTAGCAGTTTCAAATCTAGAGTTGTAAGAATTATCATGTTGTTGGCACTCTATTGGCAATCTCGGATCCGGTGAGGAGTACCTGGCTGTTTGGATCCTTGCAAGTTTCCCGTGTTAGATGAAGAATTGGTAATTACATTTTGTTCATATTTGTTTAATTTTTTCTTTTCATTAAATTGTCTCTTCATACAATTTTGAATGTGATGTCCCTTATTATGACAATAAGCACATATTGAATTATTTCGGTAGTAAGTTGTAGAATCATTTACGTTTGAATTTACCAATGATTTATTCTGTTTCAAATTTTCAGAAGATTGTAGTTTAAAACAGGTTGACGCTTTGTGACCGGTTTTATCACATAATTGGCATTTTGGAACATTTCCAAAGTTAGAGAATGATGATTTGGGTTGTTGCGAAAACGCGGAAATTTGTTTTGAAGTGGACGAATAATTTGAAATTGAATATTTTTGGATTGCCTCCTCTTCCAAGGCTTTAGTAATGGCTTCTTTCAAATTGATAAATCGGCAAGCTTTTATTAACCACTTCATCGGTTCTTGTAATCCTTCCTGAAACGATCTGAGGGCCATTTTATGATTTATTTTCTTGACATCTTTTATTGATTCAATGCCCGGTTCTGAAAGACACGCCTCGTTTAACTGGTAAAGTAAAGTTTCAACGCGATTTGAGAAAGTTTTCACATCTTCGGATCGTTGTTGCTTAATAGAATTTAATTTTACTTGAATTGATTCAAGAGAACGTTTAGAACTAAATTGAGTTTTAAGTGCAACTTTAAGATCTTTCCATTTCTGAAATTCTTCTAACTTAACAATTTCATATGCTTTTCCGATAAGTTTAACTCTAAGTAGATTCAAAAATTTACTTGTTTCAGTAGGTTTTAACGGTTCAAAAATCATGTCACTACAAGATAAAAATCTATGTAGGTTTTCGGAAGATCCGTCGAATTCTGGAATTATTTTTAATGCTAAACTAATATCTAGGTCTGCCATTTTAGAATTGGTTTAAGGTTTTAAGTAGTTTGTAGAAAATTCAAGAAAAATAGAAACTCAATAATGGTGATTATGATAATAAAAATTTTAATTAAATCAAAGTACTTCGAATTATACCCAAATTTACTGTTATCATACGTTGTTTTTTTTTTCTTGATAATACTTGCGACCGTGCCAAATACGAAATTACGAGTATATAATAATAAATAATAATGTATTATGAACTGTTTATATTTTGATATTTTCGTGCGATGATAAATATTTGTAATGGAAAAGAAAAAAAAATTAAAATTTGCATACCTTTAACATAGAAAAATTAGTAGAGATGTTTCCATTTACAGTTGAATAAGGTCCTTGTTGTGTCCAGTTACTACTTCCATTTGGTTTATTTTGATGACGGCATTGCCATGTATTGCCGTGTAATTATAAAATTATTGTTGAAATCCTAAAATTTATGATGATGTATATAAATGTATATTATATGTACTAATATACAGATGAATGTCCAAAATTGTTGAAAATATTTTTATCGAGCAAAATTCCGATGCTGAAAATTACTTCTTAAACTGGTAACTGTTTTTAAAGATGTAAAATTGATTGCACTTCCACAATCGCAATAATATAGGTTGTTTATATGTTGCTTGATGTTTATATACTTAGGTAGCTCTTGAATTTTCGTGTTTGTGATAATGCAATGGTACAAAACTAGGATTAGGAATTATTGATAAGGAAGTTTAGAAAAATTATTTAATTTATTATTATTGTTTTTCTTATTAGGTATTAAAATTATTATTATTTGTTTTTTTTTTTTTAGAATGTGTGTTTAAAATTCGAAAATTCGAATCGTACAATCAAAAACTGTAACTAACTATGTGCGAGTATAAGCACCACATAAAAGTACAATTTGTAATTTTTAAATTACACTAAGGTTGTAAACGTTATTATTATTGTACATACTTTTTATATACACTGTTATATATATTATTCGTTTATTCAGATATATTTTTTTTTAACTGTATGTAAATATTTGCTATTCATTTTTTTTGCGTAATTTGAATGAATGTTATTTATCACTGAATATCAATTTATAAAGTTTTCATTGATTACGTACTTTATTTTAACATTTTTGAATGTTTTATATGCACTTCTATGAGAAAAAAAATCCACAATTTTCACAATATATAAAATTGATTAAAAACTTATAGTCCAAATCCGCTGCCACCAGTGTTGCGAAATGGTGGATTGAAACATTTAAACACACGAATGTACTAATTTATGTAATTGCAATATAATTATTATTGAGTTTTATTCACTTCTTATTACAATCAATTTTTAGTTATAAGTATAAAATATATAAATTGAATTTCACAAGTTGAAATTTAGAAATAGGAATTTAATAAAGGGTTTTTAAGAAATTAGGAATTTTATTATGAAATTTAGGAAATGTTAATATTAGAATAATTACCATGTTATCACGTCCAAGAGCGAATCCCAATAGAAGTTATTTTAATTTTATTTTAAATATAGTACCCGTAATTATTGCTCTTCAACACCAACACATACATACATATCTATGATAGGTAAATTATAGGGGACAACAAAGATGAGTGGTACATCACAACACACTCCTTTCACCTAAACTGACTTCAGATTCGAAATGTTTTGCATTGCACACAAACAATATTTTTGTTTTCAAATTTTTTGTTTCTTTTTATTTCGTGTCGTCCCTATTTCGTCTGTAAATAGCCGCATACAATCAACAATATTTTGTTTTTTTTTCATGTACTGTAACGAAAGGTGGGTGGCGTAGGTTACTAGTAAAAAAAAACAAGTTCCAAAAAATGCCGTTTGTTACTGAATTATTTCTGTATACAGAGCTTCAAAGAGTATTCAATGTTATGTCCGTCAAGTTCGACGATTCTTGTGGGTGGTACCGTAGGTTCATATTTCGATACGCAGAAATCGTCGAGCCTTTTACTTATCTTCAAAAGAAGAAGAACAAAAATTTGTGTGAACCGCTGAAGCTGAAAAGTTGTTTGAAACGTTAAAAATCGTATTGTGTACTTCTTCTGTTCTCTGCAATGCAGATTACTCGCGACCTGTCTTTATTCAGTGTGATGCCTCAACAACCGGAGTTGATATAGTGTCTTGTTTCAGAAGTCCTACAGCGGCAAAGAGCGCCCCATGATTATTTTTACAAGAAACTCAATGCGGCACAGCGCAATTATAGTGTCACTAATCTTGAGTGCCTTGCTGCCGTATTTAGTATTAAGAAATATCGGCAATATGTAGAATGGTACTCTTTTACCATCATCATGGATCACGCCAGTTTGAAGTGGTTGATGGGACAGAGAGATCTCTACCAGATGTCCTCTCTCGCCTTCACTGCGAAGTGTTACAATCTGTTGATCACAAATACTTACCTTTACACGTCAATCTCAACGACCCACGTTTTAGTGATCCAGATTACCTAGCTCTCGTCAAAACACTGAGTGATAATGTCGATGCTTTCTCTAAGCTTCTTCACAAATCGTTAATTTGAATTCTGATCTACCAGACTGAAAATTATATATTCCCAATGCGATTACACGAACTCATATTGAAGCTGCTCATTGTCCACCTTCTGCATTTCATTTTGGCTTTCGGAAAACATTGGAGAACTTACACAGATTAAATGATTGGCCTAGCATGAAATTTGACGTTCATGATTTTGTTACAGAGTGTGAGACTTGTAAGAAATGTAAAGCATCGAACACCATTCTTCGTCCACCCATGGGTAACTATTTCGAAGTACGAAGAAGTTGGCAAAAACTCTATGTTGATTTCTTAGGACCATATCCGCGTTCTAAAAACGGAAACTGCTACATTTTTATAGTGATGGACCACCTTTCAAGTTTCATACTGTTAGAACTAATGCGTGATGCCACTGCCTCTAAGCATGCAAAATTTCTTGAGCAATGGGTGTTTACAGTATTTTCTGTTCCAGAAATTATTATGAGCAACAACGGTAGACAATTTAAGTAAAAATGTTTTGCCGAATTGATACACAAATATGGAATTAAACATAATTTCACTCCTAATTACCACCCGCAGCCAAACGCTTGCGAAAGGGTGATACGACTAATGAATCTTCACATTTTGTAGTATTTGGCAAACGACGTAATGTTTGGTGACGTAATGGTCATGGTGCAGACTATCAATTAATAAGAAAACTCCAAGAATTATGTGCTGTTGAATTAGTTATACCTAACTCCGAGCGACATAACCAATTATATCAGAAGAATTCTAATACCTCTAATCTAAGAGGTCGAATTAGAGAGTTAGAACCCGGACAAATCGTGTTCGTCAGGAATTTCGCTCAAAGTGACGCATTCAATGAAATTTCGGCTAAACTCAGTGTAAAATTTAGAAAGGGTGTTATTCACAAGCGTATTGGGACTGTGCCATACGAGGTACATGACACTAATGATAAAAACCTTGGTATTTACCATGCTAACGGCATTCGTCAATAAACTATGAAATACCTGAAGTTGCAGTAAATGAAATCTTGTAGATGTGCTTCTGCGCTTAAATGAGCGCTATGATAAATAAACGATTATCCTGTTTTTTTGTTTGTTAATACTCTTTTGCCCGGCTGGTTGAGACAATCTCATGGGTGTGGGTCGTCCCCACGATTTGAAACGATCAATGTTTCTCGTTTCAAGGTTTAATACCTCTGTTTGGTTAACACGTATACATTAATAGAAAAACGGGAAAATATAAGACACAACTCAATTATATACTTGATCTGGAGAATGAATTACTAACCGGTACGCTATGTAATAGTATTGCTTTTCTACGTTAGTTATTCATCTCGGAAGTACTAACTATTAGTACTAAGCTTTCTGACTTGACAAAGGTGTTTTACAAAAACAAATTTAATTTCAAAATGACACAAGAAAAACATATTTTATGTCATTTTACAAATATATTTTTTAATTCATTTTCAAAATTACTTAAAAAAGGAATATTTTATTTCACATTATAAACATAAAATTTACATTTCTTTTTTTTAATACACATATGCATGCGTAATTTCACGTTTTTAACTGGTTTTTCTTGTTACAGTTTTTTGTTTTATTGTAGAGATAGATAAAAAACATGTATTTCATAAATTTCATTTAAGAATTTTTATTTGTGTATTAATTATCAACTAAAATATGCATTTCTTAATTCATTTTAAAATTTATAATTTTTTTGCACATTTTCAATAATAGCTGCGTTTTTTTGAAAACAATCGAGTAGAGTTCGCAATGGCTATTTTTAAATTTGTCCAATTTAAAATTAAAAATTTATTTTTTTTTTAAATTAAATAATTTAGATTTAATAGAAATCTATGTATAACCAGAAAAATCCATCATAAAAGTTGTATGGTTTTCTTGTAATATCGTTGTTCCTTATAGTTCTGAACTATACTCCGTTATTGAATGGATTAGTTGAAAATTGCGAATGGCTTTAATTTCATATTACAGTAAAAGCCCGATTAGCCGGCATCCAATTAACCGGAACACTCAGTTAACCGGAATTTTAATTTTTATGAATTTTTTTGCTTTTTCTCTTTCTTTTCTCTTTCATATGCATTTTTTAATTAATTTTGAAATTTGCAATTGTTTCTTGCACATTTTCATTAATGAAAACATTAGTTGACAATTTGTAATGGCTTTATGTTATATTACAGTCAAAGCCCTGTTATCCGAAATGCTTGGGAATGAGAGCATTCCGGATAATCGAAAATTTTGAATAATTGAATGTTTCGTTAAAACTAGAAATTTTACAACATTTTTGTTTGATTTCATTTCTTTTTAGGATTCTCGTTTATTTATTTTCAAATTATGTACCAATTTTTTTATACATAATGAACTGAATTTATTGCAAATAATAAATACATAAATATTACGTATACGGGTACACCCAAACGAGTACCCAAAATTTAATAATATACTATATTCAAAATTTCACTAACCTAACTCTGTAATACGACTTTACACATTCAATTCAAATAGAATAATGCATAATACAGAAAAAAATTAAAGGAAAGTATATTTTCTATGAAAGTAAACAGTAAAAAAATCCTAAATGTTAAAATTCCGGTTAACTGAGTGTTCCGGTTAATTCGATGCAGAATAAACGGGCTTATACTGTAATACGAAAATTAAAGCCATTCAAAATTTTTGAGTAATGTTTTCATTATTGAAAATGTGCAAAAAACAATTGCAAATTTCAAAATGAATTAAAAAATGCATTGATAGAGAAAAAAGCCAAAAAATTCCTAAAAATTAAAATTCCGGTTAACTGCAAAACTACTGTTCCGGTTAATTGGATGCCGGTTAATCGGGCTTTTACTGTTATACATTTTTACGTTTTATTTCGGTTTTAAATAAACAGTTTATTCCATTTTCAAAAGTAATTTAATGTAATTCAAATTTAAAAATACACATTTTATGTCATTTATAAACACACTTCATGGTCGGCGATGAATCGTCGTTGAGGAGAGACGTGTTTTGTGTCTCTCCTCAAAATAAGTAAATAATTTTAATTTTAAATGTGTGTAAATTAATTAATTAATGATTAATAATAATATATTTGTTGATACATACATAAATAAATAAATAAATAATATGTAATTTGTGTAAAGTAGAGAGTTGTACATATTGTACGGTTGCATTAATTTGTGTGTGGTGCGCTTGCAATGCAATGGCATAGAATATGTACATAACAGTTTTTGTTTATATGTATTTGATACCGTTGCTCGAATGCATCATACGCATTATATATAAAAGCGTTCAATGTGTATGACTTTTTTGGATTCCAATGATGCATAAGATAAGTTTTTTCAATTTTTCATTTGTTTTCATTTCTATATGCATGTATATTTTCTCATATGTATGTTTATATATATATTATTTATATACATAATAATATTCGCATGTAGTGGGTTATTAGAGTGTTATTTGCGCGAGAAAAGGTTTTCAATTGTTTTCTGTTTTGTTACACTCGCTAACAATTTTTGTTGTTGTTTAGTTAAGGAGAGGATACACGTGTTGGTAACCACTAAGCCAAGCTACACACGATTTCAGCTTCTGGTTTCAAACTAGGTGGTAATGGATTTTTATTGTTGGTTTTGGCCTATATTTTGTGTTAACACATCAAGTTTTTTGTGTATTCTTTTATTCTGGTCTCTCGAAAGTGGAATTTGAACAGGAGTCTATATCTCAAAAATGGCCTTTTCATTTCGGATTCATCGAGGGATTTTGGGTCGCAGTTGAAACGGATTTTGTTCGTGGAAGGGGAAGAAAGGAGGGTGAAGGCGGTCTTATGAAACCGTGTGTAAATAATTTTGCATGGCTCGATGATTATTCAAAATTTACAAAATCCTTATATCATGCCTTTCTAATTTTAACTAGTTTTTTTTGATTGGGTTTGGTTTGGGGTCGTAGGGGCTGAGTGTCGGGTGCATTGGCGGGTGATTTTTCTGCTTGTTCTTTTCGGGGTTTATATTTGTGCTGTTTGATGGTGGGTTGAGTTTGGTAAATTTAATTGAATTCGATGTTATTAATTGGTTTCATTATAGTTAAAACTAATTTTTCATTATTCTGATTCTTGTTTATTATTCTGTAATATTAACCATATTATACTTTAATTTTTAATGTTTATTTTTATTATTTTAAAAAGTAGAAATTTGAACACTAATGACTACATTATACCATTACTAAGTTACAGGAAACTAATTATTGATTATGACCAATTAGCTAATTAATTTAAATTTAAATTTCAGGATGCTCATGGGTTATTTTTCATTAATTAGGAGATTGCAGTTACTGTTTTAATGATGACAATGGTGCTTGGATTGTGAGAATAAATTATTACTGAATTATATTTTAACAGGTTCATTCGGTAAAAGTGAAATCTCGCTGCTACTTATTAATAATGCTTTAATGTTTTACACTGTTTAGTATTTCGAAGTCCTGTAATGAAACTTTTGATTCTGTTTTGCACTATTGTGTATTAATTGTTTGGTGGCTTGAATTCGAATTGTATTTAATATTTGTATTAAATAATTGTATTTAATATTTTTCAGGAGAATTGAATTGGATTACTTAATGATAATTATTACATTAAGCTGCTTAATTTGTTAATATGTACTTTAATATTTACCATTCTTTTAGTATTCCTAATAGTAAAAACTACCACTGGAAATACTAAAAGTTTTATTGCAGATAATTTAATATAATTTTTAGGATTTTGGTTGCTGAGATTTATACCATAATTTAAATAATTGTGCTGTCTTGTGCTAACCGTCTTACATTACATTTCAATTAACAATTTACTAACTATTGACTACTTAGGTGTCTGAAACCGGGTCAATTTCCATAATAACTAATACACCCTTCCTATCCATCCATCTTGTTATGTGTAAAAGAGTGTGCGGATGGGCCCGGCGTCAACCGGGAATCTTACTTAGGTTTGGTCGCACATTCCAATCAATCAATCAATCAATCAATCAAATTTATAAACACACTTCATGAATCATTTTCGAAATGACTTTATGATATGCATTAATAAAGTCAGATTTTTTTATTTCATTTTCATTACAGATTTTAAGAACAATTTTAAAATGAAATAAAAACGCTGATTTTGAGTCCGAAAAAACACTGTTTTTAAGTCAGCCTTTTTTTAATTCAGGGAGCCGTAAAATACATATGTACTCATGGATTATCGGCCACAACACGACGTAAAATTTACTGTACAAGTACCTACCAATTTTCTTTTTACTATATTTTTTTATTTAAATTTTAGTTTTTTAGTTTACTAGTTTTTTTATTTAATAATTTTATATAAATTTAATTATTTAGCTCTGGTGGTGGGTACTTCCTTATTCTTTTTGAGATTTTTCTATTTCTTTTGGTTTTTTTTATAATAAATATTATAAGCTAGTTATGACATATAGTTATGACAAATATCATGACGTCATAAATAGGATATATCAGTTAGTATTTATTCACAATTTCTTTCCATAATATAATTTTGCTTCGCTTAAAAGTTTGACTTAATAAATGATGTTATTAGTTCTTAAAAACTTAAATTACAATTTTTGAATCTTTTTATTAAAATTTTTTTTTAATTGATTGATTTTCTTCTCGATCGTGGTTTTTTTTTCGTTGTTGTCATTTCACTTCAGTATCGCATAGTGATAAAAATGAGAATCTTAACATTTTGTATTGAAAATGGAGGATGGTAAGTGTGATCACATGACCCACTGTCCGAAGCTCTGTATAATTCACAGAAATAATTCAGTAACGAAAGGCATTTTCTAGAACTTGTGTTTTTTATTACTAGTAACCTACGCATGCCTACCAGTTTAACGAAAAGTTACAGATACAACGATGAAATTGGAATCAGAATTAAATTTTGTTTTAATTTATGTTTTTGTTTTAAGTTCAAATGAAAAAGCTCTTTTGATTGCCTGTGTTTATAGTGTTTTATAGACCGCTGTGAAGCTAGCACGAAAAGTTAGCACGTATTTTTTAAAAACGTACCTATGGTAATACTTTTATCAAATATCTAAACCAATTTTTTTTTTCGTCGAATAGTACTAAAAAATGCACAAAACAAAATAAGCAATTGTTATAATAATATAGAAACCTGAACATATTTAATTTTACTATAAAACTGAAGCTTTTCATTTAATCACAATTTATTTAATTGTTCCATATAATCGAATAAACATTTTTTTTTATTAATAAATAAATAAGAAAACTCAATAATAAAATATTTTAACATATAACGGGTGATTTTTTTGTGGTTAGGATTTTCATGCATTAGTATTTGACAGATCACGCGGGATTTCAGACAAGGTGTCAAAGAGAAAGATGCTCAGTATGCTTTGACATTTCATAATGAATAGACTTACTAACGAGCAACGCTTGCAAATAATTGAATTATATTACAAAAATCAGTGTTCGGTTCGAAAAGTGTTTCGCGATTTACGTCCGATTTATGGTCTACATAATCGACCAAGTGAGCAAACAATTAATGCGATTGTGACCAAGTTTCGCACTCAGTTTACTTTATTGGACATTAAACCAACCACACGAATGCGTACAGTGCGTACAGAAGAGAATATTGCGTCTGTTTCTGAGAGTGTTGCTGAAGACCGTGAAATGTCGATTCGTCGCCGTTCGCAGCAATTGGGTTTGTGTTATTCGACGACATGGAAGATTTTACGCAAAGATCTTGGTGTAAAACCGTATAAAATACAGCTCCTGCAAGAACTGAAGCCGAACGATCTGCCACAACGTCGAATTTTCAGTGAATGGGCCCTAGAAAAGTTGGCAGAAAATCCGCTTTTTTATCGACAAATTTTGTTCAGCAATGAGGCTCATTTCTGGTTGAATGGCTACGTAAATAAGCAAAATTGCCGCATTTGGAGTGAAGAGCAACCAGAAGCCGTTCAAGAACTGCCCATGCATCCCGAAAAATGCACTGTTTGGTGTGGTTTGTACGCTGGTGGAATCATTGGACCGTATTTTTTCAAAGATGCTGTTGGACGCAACGTTACGGTGAATGGCGATCGCTATCGTTCGATGCTAACAAACTTTTTGTTGCCAAAAATGGAAGAACTGAACTTAGTTGACATGTGGTTTCAACAAGATGGCGCTACATGCCACACAGCTCGCGATTCTATGGCCATTTTGAGGGAAAACTTCGGAGAACAATTCATCTCAAGAAATGGCCCGGTAAGTTGGCCACCAAGATCATGCGATTTGACGCCTTTAGACTATTTTTTGTGGGGCTACGTCAAGTCTAAAGTCTACAGAAATAAGCCAGCAACTATTCCAGTTTTGGAAGACAACATTTCCGAAGAAATTCGGGCTATTCCGGCCGAAATGCTCGAAAAAGTTGCCCAAAATTGGACTTTCCGAATGGACCACCTAAGACGCAGCCGCGGTCAACATTTAAATGAAACTATCTTCAAAAAGTAAATGTCATGGACCAATCTAACGTTTCAAATAAAGAACCGATGAGATTTTGCAAATTTTATGCGTTTTTTTTTAAAAAAAAGTTCTCAAGCTCTTAAAAAATCACCCTTTAATAGTGGTTTGAGTATTAGCTAGAGTTAGCACGAAAATTTAATATCAAACAAAAATAAAACTAGATAAAAATGAAATATCGAAAACAAAATAAATGTATTTTCCATTATTCTGATAAAAATATACCGATATAAAACTTAAATAAAGATTGATTTTTGATTATAAATAATAATTGAAAAAAATTATAAAATATTTCCATACTACTCGTATACAATGCTAAAAATACAACTATGTAAGACATGTGTCTTATTCGCACTTAACGGCAATGAATTAAATTTCACAAAAAAAATAAAATTACTAAAAATTCCGTGATTTAAATCGGAGTACTAAATGGTTCATGATGAGCACCTTCTCAATATTCTCTTCTGTAAACATACTTGCCGCATGATTATATTTACAAATCATAACATTTCTGTGATTCGAGGGAACCAATGATTGTCAGGTAGTTCTCCCTTTAATTTGTCAACCCCAGAACTTATTTTAATGTTTAGGTCAGACCATTACGCATTACCACAAATATTTTCAGAATTTGTCTATGACCCATTCTCGAGTAAATGTGGTTACCGCATGATTATATCGAAAAATCAAAAAATTTCTGTGAAACGCTCAGATGTACTAATGGATCACGGGTGATTGAACCTTTAACTTGTCAACCCCAAAACTAATTTAAATGTCTAGGTCACACCATTACGCATTACCACAAATATTTTCAGAATTTGCCTATGACCTATTCTCGAGTAAACGTGGTTGCTGGGGTTACCAGAGGAACCCCTGAATGATTTTGCCCAGAGTTAGAACCCATTGCAATCGATTCCTGGTACCCGAAAATCCCGTTACAGTAACTTTCTTCAAAATTATCGGTGCTAAAAAAAAACTAAAAAATAGTGCCGGGGCTCTACCAGAGGAACCCCTGAACGATTTTTCCTACAGTCAGAACCCATCGCAATCGATTCCTGGTACCCGAAAATCCCGTTTCAGTAACTTTTTTCAAAATTATCAGTGCAGAGAAAAAAAAACTAAAAAATAGTGCCGGAGCCCCACCAGAGGAACCTATGAACGATTTTTCCCACAGTCAGAACCCATCGCAATCGATTCCTGGTACCCGAAAATACCGTTTCAGTTACTTTCTTCAAAATTATCAGTACTGAGAAAAAAACTACAAAATAGTGCCGGGGCCCCACCAGAGGAACCCCTGAACTTTTCGTGCCAACTTCACAGACATGTTCTATAGTTAAATTTGTATGTGAAAAAAGCGAAAAAATATAACAACAACAACTAAACTCCCAGAAACTATCTGATTCAATTATGCATGAACTATCCAACCGATTTTCGTGAAACAAAGATTGTGCGTGGTGTAATTTTTATGAAAATCGGTTGGCGCAATATGCTTAAAACAGGATACAAAGTTTTCTCTTCACTTATTAATAAATAGAGTTGTGTTTATAATTTAAATTGTCTTATCATTTTTTCTACCAAAAAAAAATTGGCTCAATTTAAGTCGAAACCACATAAATGTGTGAGTAAAAAACATAGTATGTAATGGCGTTTTTGATAAAAAATTTCGTTTGATTTGAAGTACAATCAACACAATTGTGTGTATAGGTATAGTGTTTTTTCCGGACGGAGATAGATTTGAAAGAAATGTACAAATGTGTAAGTTGGTTCGAAACACATACAAAAAAAAATTTTTGATAAGATTCTTTTGCCTTACTCACACAATTGTGTGGGCAGGCAGGAAAAGGGTCATACCTAAACCATACCTCATAAAATGAAAAAAAACCTGGATGGAATAGAATAGTTTCATGTAAAAAATAATCATAAAAAATCCTGTAATGAAAAACTGGGATAACTTCACATCTCGGTTTGAGAGTGTTTCGGCCTTAGAACAGATTGCAATGATTAATTAATAAAAAAAAAACACAAATTTTATAAAAATGCCAAATAGAACCGTTTCATTCTTAGGTCGCGCAATGTAGAATTTTGGGCAATCGTTTATTTTTCATTTTATTGTTATATCAAAGCAATACTTAATATGAGGGTTAAAATAGAACCACTGAAAAAGAACACGAGATTAATACCTCAATGCAAGAAATGTCAAGCTTATAACCACACCCAAAGATATTGCGGGAGAGATGTTAGGTGTGTAAAATGTGCCGGCAGACACAACGCGAAAGACTGTTCTCTTAGTCGAACCGAACCTGCAAGGTGTATAAACTGTAAAGGACAACACCCAGCCAACTATAGAGGATGCGAAGTAGCGGTACAACTGCAAAGGTTAAGAAATAAAACACGCCAATCGACTCAAAACAGTAATGTTAGAAGAGAAAGGATTCCAACTACAACTAGAGCGCCGACTCAACCAGAGCCCATAGGGCCAGAGAGGAGATCCTACTCTCAGATAACGCAACAAAATACTATTGAAGAAAATCCACTAGAAAGGATATTTCGAAGTATAGAAACGATAAATGCACGCCTAGCAAAACAAGAACGTGGTCTAGAAGCTATATATAAGCGGCTGGATAGACAAGAAGCTACCAATGAGCTTACATCAATGCTATACTAATCAAATGAATAGATCATTTAGAATTGTTATTTGGAACGCGAATGGATTACCACAGCATGTTCCAGAACTAGAAATTTTTCTAAACTTAGAAAAAATAGATATATGTCTTGTCTCGGAAACTCATTTAACAGAAACTTCATTTATTAAAATACGTAACTATCAATGCTACCATGCTATTCATCCAGGAGGAAACGCTAGAGGCGGGTCTACCGTAATTGTTAAAAATAATATTAAACATTACGAAGTGCCCGGCATTGAGGAAGAAATTATGCAGGTTAAAACCATAATAGTTGAATCAATATATAATAGGGAACTCAGTATCTCCTCTATTTACTGTCCCCCACGCCATCAATTAAAAAAATAAGACTACAGTCGACTTTTTAAATCACTAGGATCAAATTTTATCATAGGCGGTGATTTTAATGCAAAGAACACCTATTGGGGATCTAGACTTACAACCTCTAAAGGGAAAGAGTTATTTAATGCAGCTCGCGAGAACAACTGTGAATTCCTCTCTGGCGATAAACCAACATATTGGCCTGCTGACATACATAAAATTCCAGATCTTCTTGACTTCTTTGTAACAAAAGGAGTTTTAGAGGACTACACATGCATTGAAAATAGTGAAGGACTATCATCTGACCACTCACCTGTGATCATGACACTGAGTACAATGATAATAAAAAAAGATAATTCACCTAAGTTAACAAACAATAAAACCAATTGGGATCTATTTAAGAAATTAGTAGAAGATCGAACAAATCTCGGCGAACCAATTAGAACGAAGGTGCAGTTGGAAGATCAACTAGAAATATTTAATAACATCATCCAACAAGCGGCTTGGGAAAGTTCACCGATTTCTCATACCAACGCTATAATGAAACATAACTATCCTCTTGAAGTCAGAGAGCTACTTAGGGAGAAACGGAAAGCTCGCAAAATCTGGCAGCACTCTCGTGCACCGCAACACAAAACTATTCTAAATTTTTTGTGCAACAAATTAAAACAACTAATAAAAGAAATAAAGAACGAAAGCATAACTAAGCGACTACGAGGTCTTTCTGAATTAAAGGATGACGATTACTCGCTTTGGAAAGCAACGAAGGGACTAAAAAGATCCAAAATGCATGTGCCGCCTATCAAATGCGATGACGGTTCATGGGCTAAAAGTGACAAACAGAAAGTCTCTCTATTTGCTGCTTATTTAGAAGAGACTTTTCAACCGTTGCCGAGGCAAACAGCAAATGAAAATACAACAGTCGTAAACAAAGCAGATGATCTTGACATAAGGCTTGTGACTTTATTGGAGCTTAAAACTGAAATCAATAGTAACTTAAGTATCAGAAAAGCTCCAGGTTATGATTTAATAACTGGGCAAATTGTGAAAGCCATTCCCGAGAAAGGTTTGCGTAAATTAAATCAAATAATTAATGCAGCTTTCAGATTGAAATATGTTCCACGACAATGGAAGGTGGCCGAAGTAATAATGATTCCTAAACCAGGTAAACCAGGAACGATAAAAAATCATATAGACCGATATCACTACTTCCAATCATATCAAAAATATTTGAAAAAATGTTGCTGAAAAGACTCAAACCTATAATAGAAGAGAGATGCCTAATTCCACCACACCAATTTGGGTTTAGAGAAAATCACTCTACAATTGAACAAGTTCACAGAACAACGGATGTCATTGAGGATGCACTCGAGAATAAGAAAATATGCTCCAGTATTTTCTTAGATGTAGCTCAAGCTTTCGACAAAGTTTGGCACCAAGGGCTTGAATTTAAACTGCATCGAGACCTGCCTAAGCAATTTTATCAAATTCTTAAATCGTACATAGCTGATCGACACTTTAGAGTCAAATTTGAAAATGAGTACTCTGAAATAAAAAGAATATCAGCAGGTATACCACAAGGTAGCGTACTTGGACCTATTCTGTTTATTCTTTACACGAGAGACTTACCGAATATTGAAGGTACCACAGTAGCAACATTTGCAGACGATACAGCTATTCTAGCAGTTGGAAAAGATATTTCGGAAGCAACAAGCAAACTTCAAAGTGCAGTTAACACGGTGAGCAACTGGACTAAAAAATGGCGCATCTCATTAAATGAAGCCAAATCAGTACACGTCAACTTTACAAATCAAAATGTAAACTGTATTCCCGTGGTTCTCAACTCAAACCAAATTCCATATGCAAATACAGCTAAATACCTTGGCATGACCCTCGATGCTAAGCTAAGATGGAAAGAACACATCAAGAAGAAAAAAGAAGAGTTAAACATCAAATATAGAAAAATGTACTGGCTCATGGGTAGAAACTCTGAGCTCTCAATACACAACAAATTGCTTCTATACAGGCAAATGCTAAAACCAGTATGGACCTATGGTATCCAGCTTTGGGGTTGTGCCAAGAAAACCAATGTACAAATGATACAATGCTTCCAAAATAAAGTGCTACGAGGGATTGTGAACGCCCCATGGTACATTAGGAATGACAACATCCATAGAGACTTGAAGATGGAATACGTCACCGATGAAATAAAGAATCATGCAAGGAAACACGTACAGCGCTTATCTCTACACGAAAATGCAGATATCCGTCGTATGTTGGACACCACTAACGGCGTGAGGAGACTCCAAAGGCAGAAACCTCTGGAGCTGGGCAGTTTGGTTTAGAAGAAAGTATTATAAAATGAGTAACCAATAGGTTACTCATCTTAACCCGAGAACTTAATTTAAGAAAGATAAATTACTAGATGATCTCTGAATCAGTTGTAATATTGTATAAATAAATAAATAAATTTATTAAATAAAAAAAAAAAAAAAAAAAAAAAAAAAAAAAAAAAATTTTATTGTTGAATCGATGTATCAAACAAACTTAGCTCAAACATTTTTTTGATGCGATTTGTAGAAGTATGTTGAATTTATTATCGTAATCCGCATTGTTCGTTTGGGATGTTATTCAATCTATTAAGCATGTGATTATATGCGGAAATTTTGTATTGTGATGGATGGTAGGAAAAGTTATGAATTGTGTGTGTGTGTGTGTGTGTGTGTGATTTTCCTGTATATTTCAAAATTGTATGTTTGGGAGATATTTTGTATAGTTAATGTACGCAAAAAAATTATTGTTTTATTCAATTTATCTCAAGTGTAAACTTAATATTTCTATGGATGCGCTTGATATGTTTATGCGAATTATTTAACTGTCTGGCACACCCCTTGAATAAAATAAGTATATCGTCGACATATACCTGATGTTGTTTTAAAATTTGTCGGTATCATTGAAGATATATGCCCTTTCATAATGATTTAGTGAGATATTAGCAAGAAATTGAAGAAAGACGAACGTTCAAAAAGCAGTTAACGCAGCGAGTAATTGTAATAAAAAATGGTGCATCTTAATAATTGAAGCCAACTCAGTACGTGTCAATTTTAGGTGGAAAAAGCACGTCTCTTGCAAATGCAAAAATCAGTACGTAGCAATGGTATCCCACTTTGGGGTTCTGCTAAGCCGCAGCGTTTCCGTTTGTTTCGAGTTCAAGCTGTCGTTATTCTATAAGTATCCAATGTTAAACAATAATTTTGATTATTATTAAAATTAATTTTTTCCTTGTGTAATCGTTAAATGACAAATTACATTGACTAATTTGATTTCAAAATACCACAAAACAGGTTTTAGTTTTGGTTTTGTAACAAATTTATTAAAGTCGAGTAACAGTTCCGACCACACTTCGGTTGAATACCTCGTTTAAGCTCAGGTATTAAAAATAAAAAAAGGTAATTGGTATTTAACAATTTCCCTCCTCATCCTGCAATGGGACCATATTTTATTTTAATATAAAAAGTATAAAATTTTTTTCAGAACAATTTGATTCTTGTTAATATTCAACCCGCATATCATTCTATCTAAGTATTTAGGAAACCCAACATTTTTTTAGACTTTTTTTTATAATGTCACAAGTTAAAAACCCAAAAATAGAACATAATCAAAAAACCTTCTTCAAGACTTCTATTTATGTATCCGACCGACTCAATGATTTGTGGATTCCTCAACATTATATAATAATTGTGGCATCACGATTCCGTTTTCTTTTTTGAGTTTTTTATACGAATAATCCGCAACTTAATAAATTAAAGTGAAAATAAAATAATCTGAAACTGATTAGGAATATTAAATTTATGAAATTTACGAAAGAACATAAAATATGTAATCCGGCGCGCGAGTATTTTGTTCCTGTTATGGCGCAGTGTATATTTTTGTACAATACACAAGATAAATTTAAACAAACATCCCTAAATATACAATATAAAATTATAATACTAAGAAGAAATTCTTAATCTTATTATCTTCAACTACTTTGAACATAAATCAATATTAAAATTTGATAAACTTTCCCTTTTTTATGTATTTTGGTTCCGGTAGCACGGGGTACAGAGCGTGAGGTGCAGGAATGGGGGGCTTACATTTTATTTTATGTGTATTATTTTATATGTGTTTGCTTCCGCCCCGCTCAGCTTGATGTCGCACAAACAACAAAATAAACAAAATCAAATTAAAACCACTGAACATTATGTGTATGTTGAATGTGTATTCAACACAATAGCAACTTGCAATTTATAGGAATTCTACATTCTTAGGAAGAATTATTCCTAATATTGAGCTTATTTTATTTTTTTTATGTGGCATGTGCTTCGTCATATTGTGCGTTAGGCATGTGTGCAAACTTTTCGAGATATAGAAAAGAAATTACAGTGATTCAACAAATTAATCGTACACCCTTGTTACATTTATGCAACAGGAAAAATTAAAAAAACATTTGTGCTTACACAATTTGATGATGCACGTCATTATATTTATTATTTACTACAGCATTGGTGTTGAAAATTTAATCTTTAAATTTATTTAAATCTTTTAATTAGTTGTCGTTTATAAATGCCAAATTTTTCAACATCATTGCAAAAACTAAAATATCTCCTCTCAAACGAGAAGTTAATTTTCTTTAAAAAACGATTTGCGTTTGTATGAGGACTCTCAAAATATGTATACTAAAATAACAATATCATCATAATTCAAATACAGGGCAACACAATAAAAATCGCCTACGTCAATAGCACTCAATAAATGTTTAGTCATTTTAATGTGCAATGTTCAGTTTTTTAATAAAAGTGTTAGAAAAACTCCTCTACCCCGGTTTATGTTTTTATGATAGCTGAGATCATAACCTTTACATTTTTGTTAAAAAATTGAACACATTTCAAATTTAAATGACTCCAAAAATTTATGGCATCCTACTGACGAAAGTTATGATTCTTATGTTGCTCATGTATATAGATATGATAGCAGCAACAAAATTAAACTGGTTCCCCAAAAACATATTAAATCATGTAAAATTAATCCAATTCAGAAATTGCCTATAGGCATTAAAGAATCAAAGAGCAAATCATCTTTCAGTCTTTATTTATTTTGTTTATTTGTAGAAAATAATTTGGATAATAATTGTTCAAATTTAAATATTGTAAAAGACATAGTCACTCAAAGGTAGTCTGTAAAAGACATAGTCACTAATGCAACCAAATTATAGAACCTGAAAAAAATGACGCCATTTTTCAGATGGTGCTGCGATGTTGTCACTTTCTAATTAAATAACACAACAAATTAAAATTAAATTGGATAGGATCTTACGCTTTAAGGACCGAGAAAATTTCACTTACACATCGATAATTAAAAATTAATTTCAACATAAATAGCTAAACATACGCAACTTAAGATTTCAGATTTTTAAAATATAACATTGAATGAACGCACTCGAGTATCTCGAGCGAACGCAGTTAAAAAAGCAAAATAATTAAAATGGCCGCTCTCTTAAAGACATTGGCATAATGTTTTTATTGTATGTTGGTTGCACAACAATTTAATTGTGTGTTTGAAATATGAATATTCCTACCAAGTGTTTAATATAATAATTTCGATGCTTTAATTATTACAAAATGTCCGGGCTGAAAGGCTCGTAAAAATTAATTAAAAAAATATATATTTTGAATTATTATTTAGGTTTCATAACCTGTCTGTCTTAATTTCCGTTTCTAGGATTTTTCTCTAAAAAGCATTTAGAAGCTGAAAGGCAAAATTCCTCATTTGATAGAGCCACTTGCACTTGTCCAAGCGATTAGGTTTCGCCGCTACTTTGTCATAGGACGGGTATTCACTGTTTTCACCAACCACAACCCGCTCACAAGAGCAATTTCATCTAAAGTGGAACGCAACCCTAAGTAATCACGCCACTTAGATTTTGTAACTCCATTTACCTCAGACAAACAGAGAATAACAGACACATTGAGATTATTTCATTAGAAAACCCTAATCTTAAAAAGAGTTCAAAATAAAGCTTAAAATAAATGAACGAAAAGGAGAAGCACAACCACTCGAACATTATGTCCGATTCAGAGAACAGGAGCGGAATCCCGGTTTCTAAAGTACGGTGATATGGTGATAGATCAACCTTACCTTGTGCGGAAAATTCAAATGGCAAAACCCCTTTTCAGTAACCGGATTCGAGTTCATTTAAAACACGAATTCTACTCGCTTTCGTCGCCGTTGTCAAAAAAGATTATTCACAAGTACAAGAAGTAAAATTTTAGTAATAAGTTGGTGGAAGGTCTTAAGATGACAAATATAGCACCGATCATCAAAGGGCAAATCGGTGAAGGAGCCCACGCACGGGTAAATGTCATGTTCGAGACGCTTGAAAATAATCAAAGTGAATATTACCACCGGTACCACTTCATCGCCGATATGATGAGTACCGTCGTCGTTGAAATCCCGTCGTTTCCCACCGTCGTTTCCCACATTGTTCGCAGTAAATTGCTGGAAGTTATGGATAGCTGTATTTGTTGTGCAGAAATTTAACGGTAAAGAAATCAACTTCATTCATCATGTACAGCAAGTATTTTATATTCAATGGTCGGGCTCCGTTGTTGCCTAAGTCCTCGCTCTCATCCCATGTGCAATTTATACACAGCATGTAATGTAGCAACGCCTCATTACCGATGTAACCTCCTTCCAAATGCCACAGTTAAAGGTTAAGGTCAATAATCTAGGTCAACCCAAGTGTCTCAACATATCTAGGTCAACTCAGGTGTCCCCTATGCTACTGTAATCATCTAGCTAGACTATGCGCGTTATTCTAATTATCAGTGATGGGCGGGTAAATTACGTAAAGTAATCTACCGATTTTTTGCTTTCCAGACGTCGACAACCTAGGAAATGAAATTAACAACTTAAATTAAATGAATATTTCAAATATTTCAATAGATTATACGGTTTGCGCGAAATCTTTTATCAAATAGATTAAAGATTTCCACGATGACAGTGTACAGCAATTTAAGTCATTTTGACAGAAACAACTAATAAACTCATTCGGCCATATTGTAATGTAAGTATGTACGTACACGCCATAAATTTTATGTTTAATTTATTTTAGTTATAAATTATTTTGAAGGTTTGAATTACCAAGGAATTAAAGAAAAGCCGAAATTTTTTAAAGAGGATGATAATGTTAGTGTAAGTGATGTAACGATGTCTAATGTTGGAATAAATATGGAAATGTATACTCATTATGGTATTGGCTTTTATAAAAAAAATATTTTTATTGCGACGCTGGCTTAAACTGACACGAAAGATATTCGATAATCATAATGTAACTCGTTTTCCAGAAATAGGACACATTGTAACGACGGCCGCGGTTGCATCCACTCTTCCCAGCCCTGCCACTGTGCCAATTATAATTATAATTTTATTACACTATTTTTTTTTGAGACATTTTTATGGTACACTTACCAACCCAATTCCTACATAATTTTTCTATCATCAACGTAATTTCACTATGACCTTCAACATAGAATCTTCACGAAAATCCATCGAAAAAAAAAATATATGGTCGAAAACTTGGAATGCTTTTACATGGTTTGGCCAGTTATCAGCAGGAATTTTTCGTATTATTACATATATCTTGGAAAATATTTAAATTTATTATTGATACAATCATTCATGGACTGAAATTACAAAAATCATATGATTCTCGTTGGTATTTATTAGCATCATTTTGGGACAGCTTTACTCATTATCTTAAAATGGGCGTTTGTACGCAAAGGCAAATGTTCTACGTAGAGTTAATCGAACAACCTATATGTGGGAATTTAAAACTTTGCAATTTTTACGACACAATTAAAATTCCCTAAGTGTAAATTATAACACTTTTTAAATGGGTGCTATTCATAGTAATATTTTGTTAATACTGCAAAAATGAAATTAACTAACTGAGAGAATAGTACATTTCTTGTACACAAATTTTCCCCGCTTTTCTTAATCAATTAATTAATAATGGTATAAATACCGTACCAAAATTTTGGTAGGGAGTTCAGTTTTGAGTTAAACCTCAACCAGTCAGCCTTAAGTTCTTAAGTTGTGCTCCATTTTGGACCACTTAGGAGAGCGGTACAACCACCAAAATTTTAGAGGTCAGTTGTTTATTTGTGACGAGAAGCCTATACAATTTTGGTGATTGTAGCACTAACCGAAGTGGTGCAATCAGCGTTTAACTTAAGAACTTAAGGCTGACTGGTTGAGGCATTAGACCAACGAGTGGTCGACTGAGTTTAAAAAGTTCAGTTTTTGAGTTTAAAGTTAAAAGTTATTTGTGTTTTGTTTGAAAATAAATTAATTTCATTTTAGGACTAAATTATAGTCTTGTTGGTAATTTAAAATAGAAAAGAGAGATTTGGCATTTGTCTTAAAAATAAAGTCTCAGTTTTGATAAGAGGATTAAAGTTAAAAATTTCATGATACACGGTAGTGTTTATAAAATTAGATAGTTATATTAATTTTTTGTTTTGGATAATGAATCCGAATGTTATTATGTGAATATAATCAAAGACAAATAAAATTATAAATTAAATACTAATGTAATAAAAAGTTTACAATAATAAAAATTAAAAAAAATGGTGGTGAACCATTACAAATAGTTATTAGTAAATAGCCAAGTTTGGAGTCAAGTTTGAAATTAAGTGTTGATTTCGGCGAAGCCTCCGGTTTATTTAAATTTTACTTTGAGTTTTTTATTTTTGCAGTTTTTTACAGTTGGTCCTTCCATAAAAATTTTTTTTTTCAGTTCTAATTTAATACAAAATGCATTTATTTGATAGCTAAACTCAATAAATCAATAGTTCATGGAATATATTGTACAAATGCACATAAACTGCAAACTAGAAAAATAGATAATTACATGCAGGAAGTGAATATTAATATTCATTTAGTAAGTTTTATTAAAATAACCACATGTAATCAGAATATATATATACTTAAATTTCACTCAAGCAAAAATAATAATATTCACACAAATAAAATTAGATTACAAAAATTACATGCAGGAAGTGAATCCATCCATTGCTACAGTCATATTTGTTTTCTAGTTTTAATTTAAATACAAAATGCATTTATTTGATACCTAAACTCAAATGGATCAATGGTTCACGGAATATACTACACTTTACTCATACACTGCAAATAATAAAAACAGATTATTACATGCACGAAGTGAATATTAATCTACATTTAGTAAATTTTATTAAAATAACCACATGTAATCAGAATATATATTTATTTAAATTTCACTCAAGCAATAATAATAATATTTCCACAAATAAAACTAGATTGCAATTATTACATGCAGGAAGTGAATTCATCCATTGTTACAGTCGTTTTCTAGTTTTAATTTAAATACAAAATGCATTTATTTGATAGCTAAATCCAAATGGATCAACAGTTCACGAAATATACTGCACCTGGTGTTTTTTCTAACGCTTTTGTTAAAAAACTGAAAACGTTTCTCATTAAAATTACTTCAAAAATGTATGGAAGGCTATTGACGCCAGTTGTGAATCTTATGTTGCTCATGTATATAGAATATAATCTCAGCTACCGTAAAAACATACACCTAAGGTAGTTAGAGGGGAGTTTTGTTAAAAACTGTGAATATTTCACATTAAAATGACTAAAAAATAAATGTATGGAGTGCTATTAACGTAGACGATTTTTATTGTGTTGCCTTGTATTTGCATTATGATTTATGATGTTATTTTAGTAAACATATTTTGAGAGTGTTTATACATACGAAAATCGTTTTTTAAAGAAAATTAACTTTTCTCGTTTCAAAACATTTAATCATAAATTTTCTCTTCTTTTTCATAAATTTTGTCAAAAATTTTCTGCTGGCTTCCAAAAATAATAGCAGAAAAAATTTCCTTTCTGAAAATTAATAATGATACATGTTAATTCCTTTTAAAGGAAATAACATATATCTAGGACACATAATTGTCCGTGAAGGAATTAAACCAGACTTTCTAAAAATAAAGGCAGTACTAGAGTATGCTAGACCAATAACTACTAGTGATATAAAATCTTTCTTAGGTTTCATTGGCTACTACCGACGCTTCATTAAAGGATATTGTAAAAATTGCCAAACCTTTGAATAATCTAACGAAATTTTTCAAATATTTACAAAATTTTCTGAGCACACCCCTTCAACCTATGAACAGATTTCGAGAGAGAATTGATCATAACTGGTGACGCCAGTGACATTGCAATTTGATCCGTTTTATCAAAATGATATCCTTCTAGCCGAACTCTAAATAAAGCAGCAACGAATTATTCAGTTATAGAAAATGAGTTATTTTCAGTTTTTTGGTGTCGTAGAACATTTAAAATCATTACGGATCATAAACCTTTGGTTTAGTTAAACAGCATAAACAATCCATCTTCAAGATTAATTGGATATATTTTTCTGCTGGACGAGTATATAACTTCGTAATTGCTCACCAAGCCGGATCACTGAATTGAAATGCAGATGCGCTTAGTCGTCGTAATCTATTAATCCTTCGAATCAAAATCTACCAATTCCTGATTTTGAGGCCAAAGGGGGGTCACAGGTGGTGGATTGTGAACGGTCTATCGATAAGTAGGTTAGCGGTGAATTAAATAAGCCGTCTCCAACCGCTACTCTGCTGGGAGAAGAGTCTCAGAGAACGGGGGTGTGGTTAACCTCGGTTCACCAAATTCTGAGTGCCTAGGATACCCAGTATGGAAAGGCGAACTGATGGCGCCATAAAACCATCGACCACATCCACGGTGGACTGAGCTCTCCTTGCGCTCCCGGGCCTCCTGGTAGTGAATGGGGAACAATATAAACGGGTATCCCATGAATGAAGTGGGTCCCATTTGTTTGGGATTTTCATATGAATTGTGAATGAGTGAATGTGGCAGGAGCGCGGGGGACGGGGTGCTCGGCGAGCCAATGGGCTGGATTAAGGTGTTACGCGACCCATTTAACAAAGCCCAGTCGTGAACGGTCCAATCAAATCAAATTGAGTGAGATGGCTCGGCCACGTTACAAGGTCCCCACAACAACGGATGATAAATAAAGTGTTTCACCAACAACCAGCCGGAGTACGTCATAGAGGAAGACCCCGACTACGCTGGCGTGACGACATTGAACAAGATCTGCAAGCATTAGGATGTTGAAACTGGAGGACGAGAGCAATGGATTGGGATGGATGGAGGGCCATTGTGCGGGCGGCGAAATCCCTTCATGGGATGAGAAAGCCAGAGAGAGAGAGAGAGAGTCGTGAACGGAGCCTTCTGGATACCTGGCGACCTCCAGTTGTTTTTAGCCTTGCCTGCGTACACGGATCTCTGCACAGGTCGACTTATATTTCTCCGATAGATGTGGGAGAAAGATGGGAAATAAAAAACAAAATAAAAATAAAAGGGCAGGCACCCTTCAAAAACCGGAGGACGGGAGTAACTCTAACCATAAAGGTGGAGCTACATCATTAGGAGCAAGGATAAGCGACACTTTGGCATCAAAGCCAGGTGGAAGTAGAACCGCCAAAGGAAATATGGGGGGATTGAAGGAGATCCCTCCGTCGAAGCGTCGATATAGGGAGAGACGGTCGGCGTTCAGAGTTCTAGAAATACTGGCTGCGACCCCTGAGGAGCTGCTTACAGTAGAACAGCGTAAATATGTGGCATGGGCTAAAGAAACTGTCGGCTGTGATGGCTCGGAAAAAGCTCTTGTGTCTAAAAGTCAGACGTCCCAGGATGAGCTGGAAACGGGCGACAGCAAGCGAGCTAAGGTGCAGGCAGACAAGACGTCGGGGGCTCCTACGGATCGAAAACTGAAGCTATTCAGTGAAATTCTAAAGGAGCACGTGTTGGTGCTAGCTGTCATTGACAGAGGTCAAGAAGATGGGAGAATCACGTCAGAGAAGTGGAGGATAGTGTATAATGCACCAAACTTCATTTTTCTGCAGATCCTGAAAGAAAATACAGGATCTCCCCGTCCTGCAGAGATGGGGGATGGTACCAGGGGCGCGTGAAGTTGACTGCGTGCTCAGACCAGAGATCGGCTGACCTTTACAAAAGGGCAGTGGCCGAAGTAGGCGAGGTATGGCAGGGCGCGAGGCTTGAGGCAGTCTGCATAGAGGAAATCCCGAGCAGCCCAAAGGCACGTGTATGGCTGCCAACCGAGCCGGATAAGCCGGAAGAGATCCTCGAAATCATCCGGGCCAGCAATCGCGATCTTCGACGGAAGACTGGAGGACTGTAAAGCGGGAGGAGGCTAAGGGAGGATTTAGATTGGCAATGGGCTGAGGACGGCCAGGAGAGTGATGCTTCGGACGTGGGGAACATCGTTACTGGATCTAACCTCTCTCTGGAGTCTGATGGGGACATCTGATCAGGCTTTCGACGAGAGGAGGATAGTGCCCGGAACAACAAGCCAGATGGCACTATCCCGATGCAAGGAGTGCAGGAAGAGGTGAGTAAGGTTGGCTACAATGTTTAGCATTGTACAAATAAACCTACATCACACGAAGGCTGCCTCGGCAGCTCTCGTGCTCAGACTGACAAAGTCAAATGAGGACTTGGTGTTAATCCAAGAACCTTGGATTATCAATAACAGGATTTGTGGCCTCAGAACGAAAGGGTATAAATTACTATATTCAAACAACTCTGACAAGATCAGATCTTGTATTTTAGCGAAAAATAATCTGAATATTTTTCTTCTTCCACAATTTAGTAGCGGGGACGTTACAGCGGTGAGTGCTGTGGTTGGCTGTGAAAAACTATGGCTAGCCTCAGCCTATATGGATCGCGAGAAGGAGATTCCACCGGATAACCTGGGGGAATTGATCCGGGAAGCAGATCACAGAAGGGTAGGTGTTATACTCGGATGTGATGCAAACGCGCATCACACAAGAACAAGCACAGACAATAAAGGTACGAAGCACAGACATTAACGAGAGGGGTGAGTTCTTTCTTGATTACTTATTAAATACCAAACGCTTAGTTTGCAATATTGGACGAGAACCGACATTTATTGTTAAAAATCGACAGGAGGTTTTAGCTGTGACCTTTGCGTCGGAAACGATGATTCACATGATCAGAGGGTGGAGAATGGCGAAAGAGCACTCATTCACTGATCATCGATATGTAACATATAACCTCGACATTAAACCTGTTGCCCGGAAAACCTTCATGAATCCCAGAAGGACAAACTGGAACAAATATAGGGAGGTGTTGGAGGAACTATTTCCGCTGGAGGTCCCGCGACCTCCGGCGACGGTAGAAGAATTAGGCTGCATGGTGAATATTGTCACAAGAGCGTGCAATCTTTCATTTAATGCTGCGTGCCCCCTGATAAAGCGTAGTGGCAGGCAGAAACCGACATGGTGGACGAAAGAGTTGGGAACGTATCGGAGAGTGTGTAGGACAGCTTTTAATAAAGCTAAGAGCACAAGAGAGGTTCGGGATTGGGACTCCTATAAGGAGGACCTAAGAAAGTACAAAAAAAGTTGAGGAAGGCACAAAGGGGGTCCTGGGGACTCTTCTGTTGTAGGATAGAGGAGATCTCTGAGACTTCTCGCCTTAGGAAAATTCTAGCTACTAACCCAACCAGTCCTAGTTATTTAATTAGACGTATGTGGTAAGACGTATGCTGATGTACGAATTTTTTGGTAAGCAACCAATGTGGCTACGAGACACTCGGCTGTCTCTCAGTGGAAGTGTCTTCACGCGGGACACTCGACAATAATTAGATAGCTAAGGGAAGAACTGGCGAATCTAGATTATATTAAACCAACGTTGTGCTTCGATAAAGGTTTCCGGACCATCTATCCTCCGAGAGAATCCTGTAGGAACGGATCAATACTGGAAACGAGGTACTGAAATTATTCACGGACGGTTCTAAGCTAGAAGGTAAAGTAGGAGCCGGACTCTTCTGAAGCTTAATGTTAATATTTCCGTTCGTCTCCCTGACTACTATAGCGTGTACCAGTCTGAAGTGGTGGCGATAGGCGAAGTCGTGACATGGTTGAAGCATAACGTGGTATCCGTGAGGGATATCGCAATTTATGTGGACAGTCAGGCGGCGGTCAGGTCACGGGAGGCGGTTTGTCCGAAGTCACGGGTGGCGCTGGATTGCCGATCATCTCTTAACGAGATAAGCGAGTATTTCAGCATCCAGATAATCTGGGTCCCTGGTCACTCGGACGTCACGGGAAACTGCAGGGCAGACGAACTAGCTAGGTACGGCACGACTCTTCAGATGCAGCCGGGAAGGGCAGATCTGGGGAGGCCTATAGCAGCGCTCAAATTGGCGCTCAGTAAGAAGGCAATAGCCTTGACAGATGAGAGCTGGACGAATACTCTCACGTGTAGGGTAACAAAACAGGTTTGGCCAAAACTGGACCTGCGGCGCTCCAAGGCACTAGTATCCCTGGGAAAACGAGAGTTAGGATTGGTCGTATGGATACTGACAGAACACTGCCTTTTTGGGGAACATGCAAGAAGGCTTGGTCTACAGACGAATGACTTTTGTAGAAGTTGTTTGGACGAAGTGGAGAAAGAGACGTTAGATCAGTTCCTATGCTCGTGTGCGTGTCGGGCACTATCATGCAGAAGGCATAAGTATTTAGGTGTGTACAGTATGAACAGCCTTTCGGAACTCGCGGGTTTCTCGGCTCCTGCATCACTAGGATTAATTTTTCCCGTGGGCACAAATTAGCAGAAAACGGTTTTAATCGGTATGCAAAGTTTTATTTGGATGTTCGAAAAATTCCCTAATGCAGTTACTCACACTATACCAGGTAATTGCCCGTGCTTGTTTTGTCTTTATATATCAGAATACCTTTTATTTTAAAGTTCAAATATGCTTTATTGTATTAACTTGTTATGCAGATATAAGGCTTTCGCGTAAGCTCGTTCTTTTTATAATGAACTTGGAGGCTTGGGCCATGATCACCAATAACTTCAATATTCAACAAAAGCGCAGTATGTATTAGACTGTGGGTGAAGAATAGGTCTGCAAAATATTATATGACGAACTTTGCAATTTATTAGATGTTTGGTTGCAATAGTTCTAGCTTTACCATGCCCTCAGCATGAGCCCCGATAAAAATCATATTCCGAAAAAATTGTTAATTCTATAAATTATTCTTTGGATATTGTCGTGACAATCGCTTTTTGCAGCACATTTAGAAAAAAGGGTCTAGGCTACAACGATAGACAGTAAACGGCATTCTGAAAACTTAAATTTCTTAAAAACAGAGCATTCCGTTTCTTAAATTTTGTACTTTGCACGATCCAACGAATCTATTGATAGATTTATATAATTTTCACCGAAAAATATTGTTAATATGTAAAAAATTTAACAACGAAATACTTGTACACCATACAAATGTTACATACTAAAAAATTAATTATTTTTTATGCGAAAATATCTTAGAAAATTGCCAGAATCCACTTGAGGAATTATGTTACAAATAAAATGAAAAAGCGTATATGTTTCTTCGTATTCTCAATTCCCAGTGAAAACAAGAATTAGGGCACGAAATTCGAACAAACGTATAAATGAATAAATTGAAATAGGGTTTAAGAATGAAATAATTTGTATTAGTTACTGCGTACAAAAAGATGGAATACTCGTCAGTGGATGAGATCCAAGAAGAGTGGACAATAATAACAAAATCTTTAATATTTTCCAACTCTTCAGAAACAATTAAATTCAATTCATTCATCATTCGCACGCAGCCCTATTCAATATTTTTATGATAATGTAGCGACGTAAAAGCATCATTTTCTTAATTACACCTCAACACATAAAATTCTTTTGTATTTAACGTAACAGATAAGAATTTTTTTTTTGTTGGAAAATATTACACTTAATTAATTTTAAATGTAATCTATAACTTCTGTAAAATTTATACAAATGTTCCCTCTTCAATACCTACAAAAGCTACATAATACAACAACAACAACAAAAAGTATTATCTCATGGAAAATTTCATTTTAATTTTTTTTGTTCCTCCTGCTGCTGTTTCTTCTTTATTTTTTGTTGGCTTCGTACTTTTTTTATGTTTTGTTGTAGAAAATAAATAAAAATGTTCGAATATAAAGGAGAGAGATTCCTCATCAAATCTACAATATATAGAAACAAAAGCAAAATTTCCACCCAATCGATTCTCCGATATATGAATGGAAAAGTTCTATCAATTTTTTTCTTCTTGTGTATACAAACAACTACACAAACACATAGCTGTATACTATAATATACTTTAGATAAGGCGTTATCCGATCTAATCTCTTCTGCTGAATATAAACGAAAATCCATTTTTTCTACTTTAATATAAAGATTTTTTATTTTAATCTGGTAGTTCTTATAGAATAGAAACACATATACTTAAGAAATAATATAAAAAAAAAAAATAAATAAATATGTGTAAGCTACGAGTCTGATGAAAATATACTCGTATGCTATCACATTTAAAAGGAATCTAATTTTTATATTTCAACTCTTGTGAAGGGGGTAATCCGAGATGAGAAATATTAAGAACAGCAGCAACAAAACAAAAAAGTTCTTTTTTTTAAATTTGTTAAGAGCAATTGATCTTTATTGTTTCAGAATATAATACTTCTTGAAAAAAAAACATCAAGTTTTTTGTTTTTGTTACAAATTTGAATTGTTATCATTTTATTCGGGAGGAAGTTGTATTCTTTACCTTCTCATTACGTATTACCCCAAAAATAAACAAAATTATTTTTATTGAAATTATTACATAAAAGGTGCCTAAATAAAACACAGGAAGTTTTTTTTTTAACCAAACATCGAGGAAGCTATGAATGGTAACAGATCAGTACTCAGTACTCACTGTGAATTGGGTAGCAGAAAAACTCAAACTCAACGAAAACAACAATTTATCGAAAAGCAATAATTTATTTAAAACGACAATTCATCGAAATCGTTAATTCGCCTAAAACGACAATTCGCCGAAAATGATAGTTTACCAAAAAACAATTCACCGAAAACGAAAATTTATCACAAGGAAAAAAATCAATTTATCGATGGCGACAATCCACTTATTATTTATGATTAGGGGTTCCCGTATTCTCATAATTAAATTAATAATTTTTTATAATTTTACATTGACATGTTTGCTAATGATATTTTCTAATAGGAATTTCTTTGTTGTACATAACTGTTTATGTTTGGTTATTCGGAAGCCGCAATTACTGTGGAATGTGAGTTTTGTTGTTAGATGGTGATGATTCCTTAACTGGTCATCTAGAACTTTAAGATCTGATATTAATTGTTGTATTTATATATCCTTTAGCTCTGATCTAGTATGGGCAAATTCGTACATACATCAAGATCTGTTATTATTTTAGACATTATTATTAAATAATTTTAAGTTACTTGGTGATTATTGTAATAATTTTTAGTGTATTTATAAAAAATTCGCTATCTTAATGAGTGATTAATTCGTATGTAAATACTAAATATCTACCTTTTACTTTCACTTCACGCACCACGGAGAAAATAAATTCCGGATTTCGTTGTTTTGAGATTTCAACAAAAATTGTCACTTGTGTTAATATAGCTATTTGTTTTTATATGAATGCTTCATTAACCAATGAATTTACTACACGAACTAATAAACTAACATTGTAATTCTAATGATTTAACAGCATAAATAGTTGAATTAGCTACGACCTATTTTACAATGCAAAACTATTTTTAACCATAATTTAATAAGAATCGCTAATAGCGCATTTTCATATTTTATATTTTTTGAATTAAAATGGTTTATTAACAAATTTACAATTTTTTTTCTCAGTGTTGGTATAAAGTGCTATTGTTCACTATTGTACCCGAAAGAAAAATAAACAAGCTTCCATCTAAGGACTGTATGCCCTCTGACTTGATGGCAATAAATGACTCTTTTGAGAAAACATTTATTGTGATCATTACTAAAAGATATGGGGAGAGACTTGATCATATTCACCGATGGATTAGTTAGTGGTGGTGTTACGACTGTGTGTTCGTAACCATAATTTTCTTTATGTTATATTCCCCTCAGGTTTGTGTCTTGTGTAATCGGTTGGGCGGTTTGTGTCTGTGCTCCATTTTACCGGTTGTTTGTTGTGTTCGGAACGCACTTCGCGGTGGTTTGGGTTTGCGTGCCTCTCGTGGAATGTCGCCGTCGCGAAAAATTATGGAGAGCGAGACCAATGTGCACCGGGTGTGTGAAGCAATGCGCTCCCGAAGAATATTTTTTCTACACATATGCTTTTCGTTTGCATCAATGCGAATTAATGCAAACGAAAAACAGAGAAGGATAGAGATTCTTCGAGAACGTTTTGCGTCGCTATGTGTGAATTTTTTTTGTTTGGATCAATCGAGTTTTGGTTGTGAAAAAAAAGCGCCTGGTTTTTTGTGATAAGCAAACATTTATTTTTGATAAGTCACAGCAATAAACTTTAAAATAAAAAAAAATATAAATTTTCTGTGAAATTGTATATTGGGAATTTTTTTTTTTAAATAAATTACGTTTGTCGTGTGTAATTTAATAAAACTAAAAAAAAAATATTATGAAAATTATATGAACGAAGTGTCTTATTGAAGTGAAGGTCGTTTTTTCGTGACTGGAAGCGTGTTTTATATTGTATTTTATATTGAATCTGTTTGGAAATTTATTTAACTGTAAACAGTAAAAAAAAAATGTATTGCTTTCTCGATGTTTTTGGTTGATTGCCGATTTGGAGGCGAAGAAAAGTTATACTGTCATTTTGGATTTGGTGCATTAGCAGCCGAGCGGATTGGATTTAGTACAAACGTTATCTCCGCAACTAACGGGTGGCCTACCTCGAGGCCACTTCACCTTTTATTGATTAGAAAGACAAAAAGGTCGCCCACCGAAAATAGATTCATACCGGTTTTGGCGAGCCCGTGCCCAACGGTTTAAGGCGAACCAACGCCCCACGGTCCGAGTGTGGAGTACACTCGTGGCAGGACGGCAAAAAGGCTTCAACCCATTCGGCCGCGAGGACGCCACCGCAACTACCTTACAAGGTGACCCTGAAGGTCAAGGTACGATTTTATTTGTTTGTATTTTTTTTATTTTTATCCTTTCGATTACTTTTAAATATTTTGAATTTATGAATTTATATAATTTTGTTTCCAAAGTTTTTTCTTTTTTTTTAATTTTTTTTCAACTTTTTTTTTTTTGTAATCGAGCACCTCAGTACGTGGTCAAGCACGCTGCCTCATTGTACATTGGTCTCGCTTCGCCGTTTATCATGTTTATTCCTGTGGTTGATTTCGTTTTTTTCTGCATTAGATGAATCACTAATTTTTCTTTCGGTTTGGTATGATGAGAGGGACTCGCATTCCATGTCGACGTGTTGTTTACGGTCCCTTGGTGTCCGCATCCGTGGATGCACGCACCGGGGTACCTCACTCAGTTATAATAATTGTGTTGTTCGTTCCTCAGGTTCCGGCCGACGAATTTCAGCGGAGCAGTCGGGTGGTTATTATTTTTTTTTATTATTTGCGTTTATTTTTTTAGTTTCTGTACACGGTGTAAGCACGAATACCAGCAAGCCTCAAACCCCACGACCCATAGCACTTCTCAATGAGTTGTAGCCGGCAAAAGATCACTGTGTGAGGCATCTGCTTGGTATTAGTGAAATCTGCGGGATGGCAGAAGCCACCCTGTAACAGTGGCGCCCAACGTGGGATGGTGGCCGTTAGTTGCGGTTGGGTGTTAGTTGCGGAGATAACGTTTGTACTAATTTCAATCCGCTCGGCTGCTTGTACAAAAAATTCAAAATTACAGTATAAATTTTCTTATTTTCTTCGCCTCCAAATCGGTAATCAACCAAAATCATCGAGAAAGCAATAAAACTGTTTTTTTTACTGTTTACAGTTAAATAAATTTCCAAAAAGATGTTTCTTTTTCCATGAGTTTTGAGTAAAATGAACTTTATTCTTTTCTGCAAAATAATAACAACCGCAGTAGAAAAGCAGTGCAAATCTATAGTCGCTGCGCCCGCTCTTAGGATTCTTGGTAACACTGCACTTTTGTTTGGGAAAATGATAAAAACAAAATACAATATAAAACACGCTTCCAGCATAGAGAAAAGTAATATAAACAGAGGTAAAGCTGCATACAAAATTTTGAAACAACTTTTTTAGATTGTAACCCCAAAATACAAACTCATTTTACGACTAAAATAATAAACTTAGAATATCCAACTCTTCGAATATTCATTTAGCGTTTCTTTGACTTTTCATATTGTTTTTGTTTCAATTTTTTTTCGTTCAGATTATAACCGTAATTTTAAATTTGGTAAACATAAAACCGGATCGTGACCCCATATTTTACTATGAAAATATGCGTAAAAATTTTGTATGCAGCTTTACTTCTGTTTATATTTATTTTTTTCTGTGCTTCCAGTCTCGCAAAATTTGAAATTCACTTCAATAAAACACTTCGTTCATATAATTTTCATAATATTTTTTTTTTAGTTTTATTAAATTACACACGACAAACATAATTTATTAAAAAAAACAAAATTCCCAATATACAATTTCACAGAAAATTTATATTTTTTTTTTATTTTAAAGTTTATTGCTGTGACTTATCAAACATAAAATTTTTTCTTATCACAACCAAACCAGGCACATTTTTTTCACAACCAAAACTCGACTGATCCAAACAAAAAAAAATTCTCGAAGAATATCTTTCCTTCTCTGTTTTTCGTTTGCATCAATTCGCAAACGAGAAGCATATACGAAAAAATATTCTTCGAGAGCGCAGTGCTTCACGCACCCGGTGCACATTGGTCTTGCTCTTCATCATTTTTGTCGCCGTCGCGACATCCCACGAGAGGCAAGCAAACCCAAACCACCACGAAGTGCATTCCGAACACAACAAACAACCGGTAAAATGAAGCAAAGACACGAACCACCCAACCCATTAAACAAGACACAAACCTGAGGTGAATATAACTTAAAGAAAGTTATGATTACGAACACACAGTCATAACAGTGACGTTGCAAGAGCCGGACTTACTCTATCTGATCCAGTAATGAAGGGGATAACATACAAAGGGCGCATTTTTTACACTCGATGTATCTGAACCAGCTCTCGGGCCGAGCCTTGAAAATGCATCATCAAGTATTTTGACGTTTCCTATCCTCTCTGTCCATTATCTAAGAAAATTCTTGCATTCAAGGACCGAGAAAAGACTCAAATGTTTTTAACCTTTGTATAATAGACGCACTTTCAACTTGTTATATAATTCTCATTCGACACTGTACTCTAAATAAACACTTGTGAGAAGTGTGAAGGAAATGAGGAATGGAGAAAGAGGATGAGGAGGAGGTAGAACATTTCTCTTTTTCACTTGCCGAAATATCTTCGCATATGTATGGCCTCTCCAATAATTCTTTTGATCGATTGCGCCATTTCCGTCTGTTCCATTTGCCCGGGCCTAGCCCCGAAGTCCATTTTTTATATTCCAGTTTCCTAAAGCTTAGTGGTCTCTTTTCTGAGAGGAGCAGCAACAACCTTGAACAATCATAATCAATTGTATGAAAGTAAAAGATATGAGCAAAGTACTAATACACATCATAAATGATAATGTTTCAATTCTATTAAATATTTGTATTTCTACGCTGTGTTATAAATTCGTTAGTTTTTCTGTACTGTAGCATGTGTGTGTGTGTGCGTGGGTGTGTGTTAAATGTGATTTAAATTAAAAAAAATTCCTTTAGCAATATTAACCCTCCTACCGAAATGGAGAAAATGGTGTGAGAACCCCCCAGCAACACAATAAATCCGATTATAAATAGTAATAGCAACTAAAATATTTTATTACAAAAATAATTAATACAATTTTTAGAATTTATAATGTTTTTATTTTTTATTTTTTTATTAATTAATTATTTACTGTGTACTCGACTCGTATACTCATGTTACATAATACTCTGCAAATTATTATTTAAATGTTATTATTTTGTTATTAAATTATTTATACGAATTCATTATAACAAAATTTCGGTTATGTCGTGTATCATAAACACAAAAACAACAAATTAAATTATTTATTGTAAATATAAAATTTTATTATTTTTTAATTTATCTGTTTGTTAAAAATAAAAATATATGTTTATTGTTTTATGTAATCGTTTCTATATTCAAAATTGGTATTATTTAAAGTAATAATCGAATTGTATATGCTTGATGGACACTGAATATAAACCATTTTATATTGTTTGACACCAACATTAAACAATCGCCATGCAATCGTTCAATTTCGCCCCGCTTTTTGATGTCACCACGGTTTTAATGAATGAAAAATCAATACTAGCATGAAAACTGTATTGTACACAAAGACGCGTAGATAAAGATGCCACGTTGATAAAGACATGCAGACAAATCTGCGTATAGACAAAGATATGTAGACAAATCCGTCTATGTGTACGAAGCTGCTACGTAGCTACATTTCTTTGTCTACACGAATTTTTCTATGCGACATTAGACAAATACCAGTAGACAAATATATTTAGACAACTCCATCTTTGTCTGACTACGTGGCCTTGTTTACGTGTCTTAGTCTACATGTCTTATTTTACGCGGGTTTGTGTAGACAAATCCGTGTAGACAAATTCGTGGAGGCAAATACGCGTGGACTCATCTTCATGGACAAATTCGCTTGAACAAATTCACGTAAACAAGTTCGTGTAGACAAAGCGTACACAAAAATAAGTAGTACAGACAAAGCCATGTAGAGTTTGTTTACTCTACAAGCGTAGACAAGGACGCTTAGATAAAGATGCGTAGGCAAAGCCATGTAGGCAGCCACGTACAAAGCCTTGCAGACAAAAAATGCGTAAAGAAATCCACGTTGACAAAGACATGTATACAAATCTGCGTCAACAAATGCATGTAGACAAAAATATGCAAACAAATCCGTCTTTATCTACATGTTTTCGTCTATCTGGCTTGGTTTACATGTATTTATCTACTTGGCTTTGCTATGTAGTTTGCCTACGCGAATTTGACACGTGTCTTTTTGTACGATGCATTGTCTGCATGTAACTATTTGTCAATAACAACCAGTCTACGCGTGGACAAATACATATAGACAACTCTATCTTTGTCTCCGTGTATTTTTCTATGCGGCTTTGTTTCCATGTCTTTGTGTTCGTGACTTTGTCTGCGCCGCATAAACAAGCAGCTTTGTCTACATGTATTTGTGTACTGGGCTTTATTTACGTAATTGTTTCTAGGCGGATTTATCTACATGTCTTTGTTCACGAGACGGATTTGTCTACATGTATTTGCCTACATGTATTTGTCTACACGAATTTGACTACGCATAAACAAATACAAGTATTAAAATATATGTAGACAACTCCATCTTTGTCTTCATTTCTTTGTCTGCGTGGTTTTGTCTACATATCTTTTTCTACGTGTTTTTTGTCTACGCGACTTTGTCTACGTGACTTTATGTACGCGGCTTTGTTTACGTGTATCTGTCTTCTTTGTCTACACGGATTTGTCCACATGTATTTGTCTATGCGTGCACAAATCAAAGATGCGTAGACAAAGCCAACTAGACAAAGACATGAATAAAAAATCCGCGTAGACTAGGACATGTAGAAAAAGCCAAGTAGAGAAACACTTGTAGACAAAGATGGATTGATCCACGTGGCTTTGTCTACGCAGGTTGGCCACGTGGTTTTGTCTACATGTGTTTGTCTACGTGGCTACGGCGGATTTATCTATATGTATTTGTCTATGCGTATTTGCTTACGCTTTGTCTACACGGATTTATCTACATGTATTTATCTACGCAAAATTGTCTACACGTCGTTGACTATGCGTATACAAATACATGTATTTTTGTCTACGTAGTTATATGCCTTTGCCTACTTGGCTTTGCCTACTTTCTTTACGTGCGTGACTTTTTCCACGCGACTTTGTCTACGCGGCTTAGTCTACGCGGCTTAGACTACGTGGCTTTGCGTACGAAGATTTATCTACATGTCTTTGTATACACGGATTTGTCTACGCATCATTGTCTACGCATAGACATATACATGAAGACAAATATATGTATACAACTTTATATTTGTATACATGACTTTGTCTACGTGGCTTTGTCTACATGTATTTGTTTACATGTTTTTGGCTTTATGGACGTGGCTTAGTCTACGCGGATTGGTGGGCATCCGAAAAGGTTTCAAGCAAACTTTAGGCTCAGAAATACAAAAGCACCGTCTCCCACCTGTTTTATGCGGTTTATGCCATTCCAGTGGTACCTAGTCTGGACGACGTTTGCTCAGTATAGAGTAAAACTCCTAAAAATGACGATAATTTGTTAAAGGATACAAACGCATCTGGATCTGGTATTACTCTAAATATAGCACTAAAAGGTACCATGCGAAATAAACATAAAAATTTTTGTTGCCAAAAGTAAAGAAAACATTTTTTTACTGGATACGCCTGGCAAGAACATGTTCAAATTTATCAAATGAAGCTATATTTTAAAATCTTAAGTGTAATTCAAGTACCACTGTTGATAGAAGAAGAATCGTCTCTGGATAACAGCGGATAAGAAGGATAATAGCGGAAAAACTGCTGACCTAGCTGCTGCCAAGCCTCTTTCACATTATTCTTAACACTAAAGGATCATTGGAGTGCAAAGTTCCAAGTTCGAAAGATATAGGTGCTAGGTTTGTTTTGGTATTCCAAATTGGGCCTTAAAAATAATATGTTATTTAAGCATTTAAATCAGAGCAGTATATTACGACGCTAGAAGAATGGTTAAAATGCTTGTATAGCTCGGAAATGGGCCTGTTTACATATCGTATCATAAATTCCATTGAATATGGAGTAAATACAGGTTTTGCACTTCAAATTCACGATTTTGCAAATGGTATTTAACTTTTTTTAGTTCAATCGCAACTTTTTCTAATTCAACCACCATTTTTTATACTTCATTGTCAATTTTTTCTAAATCAACCTCTATTTTTTGAACCTCTAACCACAAGATAGCATCTAGTACAACGGATGATACATCTACACCAATTACAACATCGCAGTAACTAAATCTATTGATCAACGACTTAGTCCTCTTACGAGATGGCCAACTTCCAGCGACATATTAGAAGTTGGGTCGAATTATCGAGGCTCAAGCTGGCACTGATGGTCTAGTTCGCGTAGCTACTGTTAAATGCAAGGAGAATGTGTACAAACGACCAATCACCAAACTATGCAAGCTTCCCATAGAAGTGGAAACGACAGATATTCTACAGTTTGAAGGCGCCAACAACGAGGCTCCACCGATTAAGAAGCAACCGCCAAGAAGAGCTAAGAGAAGATTAAAGGCCAGCAATTTAGCATTGACGTTATTATCGGTATGCACCATACTAGGGTTGGCGCACGGTATCACTAACATAAAAAAGTTGTAATTTTTTACAACATGACCGACTATTGGGAAGAGGTAGAAAACTGCAAGCAAGCCGAAGTCCAACTAGAAGGAGCTTGTAGAGATCTGCCAGGATTTCAGTGTAATACTACTCTACAACATTTGCAATGGCTACTCAACAACCTCACAGCAAAAAACCAGCTATTAGAAGATAGCAATAAGGATCGCAAGCGATTAAAGCGAGGATTAGAAGATACGCTGAGGGTTGCGTTGGGTGATATATTTGGAATCTTGTCGCAACGCGATGCTGCTCCATAAGAATCGCAGTTTGAGATGATCAACGCCAACGAAAACCACGTAATGAAATTAATGCAGAATCAAACATCGATAATAGATAACACGGTAAAATTGATAAAGCACAATTCCAACCTCAGAGGCGATTAAGGCAAGCCGGGTTAATAGAGCTACAAGAGTATCGAAGCTATGAGGACAGGGTTCGCTCGGTGCTTATGAACTAATCGAGCTATAACCTTGATCCTACAAATTTGGAAGATACCCAACAAAGTCTAGTCGATATAGTGTACTCAGTGCACCATGAAATATTGCATCCCGGCACCATGTACCGACAAGAGTCAGCGTTCCTGGTCACTAATTGTCTGATTTAATACATGTGTATCAGAGTCTAACAGTCAGAAGCAGAACGTGATCATCGAAAGACAGTGGGATGTCTTTTGCAACAGAGTACACGCTTTTATCCGTGATTTCCGTGCCAGACATTCTGCATGACAACACACAGTCAAGCACAGTAACTTCAACTGAGTATCTGGCCATGGACAGCCATCGCGAACATTTCGTGCTTTTCTCTGCGGAGCAATATCTCGTTGCCAGATGGTCTCCGCTCTTGAACAATCCGCTCTTGAAAAACTCTGCAGCTTTCAAACTAGCAATTTTACGAATAGATGGATACCCCTGAAGGCACCAAATCAATGGATTTATGCGGTTCCCAACGAAACTACAGTCGATATTTTATGTGGATCCCAATCTAGTCCGCACACTCTTCAAGGCTCGGGAGTAATAAGCATTAATGCAGGCTGTCTATTGCGAGACAGGGATTTATATATTGTAGCTGTGTGCACCGCATCTAACAGTATAACCAAGCCTTTTCAAAAATTAACATCGGGCATTACCAATTCCAAACAATTGAAAAATCTTTGCAGTCACATCAAAACCAAGGTGAGTGAGGACACCGTAGCTGACTTTGACTCTTATCATCGTATAATTGGTACCTTTTACTGGTGGCATTGCGATCTGTTGTCTGTGAATTGATACTAGTTTTTTTTTTGTGATTGTTAATTGGCATTTATATGTCTCGCGTACACGTAGAATAATTTTGAGAGCGAGATCAATCTTTACCTCTTATACCTCTTTTGCGTGTGTGCGAACGGCTAAAATATAGAAGTATATTTTTTGTGGTTTCTTGTTTTGGTACGAGCGGTTGATGCGCGGTAGAAAGAGTGCGCAAGTGACGCGCACGAAAAACGAGAAAATATTCCTCTAGATTTTTGTTAAGGTGTGTGAATTTTTAAGTCTAGTTTCGCCATTTTTTTTTTATTACAATTAAAATATGGAAAATAGAATTGTGAGTTAAGTTTTCAATTGGGCGGGAAACAGGATTTTTTTTTGTGAAACATAATAAAATTGTAAGCCTTAAAATATAACGATATTGTGTGTTTAATCAATTTATTTGTTGAAGAAAAATCAAAATTTTATGAATTATATATATGTAAATAAAAAAATTATTTCATGTAACTGGACATTTTGAATTATATTTCACTTGTGAATGACAACAGTGGGTGTTCAATGGAGAGATAACTAGTGTAACGGTATCATTTTTTTGTTTGCTTGGATTCCGTAAATAGTGATTTTCTGGCCAAATAATTTATTAAGGCGAGCCAACTCCCAAAGGTTTTATTTGCGGTTTACGGCGGGACGACGCCCAATGATATCTACGGTTCACGGGTGGCCAACTTATGGTTTACGGCGGTTATTTTTATTTATTTCCCTAAAATTAAATTCAATTTAAAAATTAATTTTTCAAATTTTCGACTTTTAAATTCAAATTTTTATTTTTATTTTCAATTTCAATTTTTTTTTGCAAATTTCAATCAAATTTTATATTGTAATCGAGTACCGAATTACGGTGGTCGTGCGCCCGACCGGTGTTGCACGTTGGTTTCGCTCAAGATTATTCACGTTCGGTGACCATATTTTGTGTTGTTTAATTCATTTCCGCTGTTGATATCCGCCAATGATTGTGAAATACATACCAAAAATAATACCAAAAACTTACACTGTCAAATTTAAAAATATTCCAATTGGATTTGTTTTGTGGTGAAATTGAAACATTTTTATTTAATCCTTAACATTTATATTAGATAGAAGTCCCTAAGTTCCTAATAGTGTCGCTGTAAAGATCTAATAATTTTCTAACGATTTGAAATAAACACGAGAAAATCGTAAAACGATTTACTAAACTTGTTTTAATTCTAAAGAAGGCTTATTTTCGACTATGTTTCTACTTTTATATATCCGATCCTAGAGATGTTCACGGGGTTCGAACTATATGACCGAATAGCTAAATCAAAACCCCACGTGGATAGTGAACAAGATTTAATTATGATGGTTTTTAACAAGTCCAGAGCATTTTTAAACAACTATGGTTTTTGATTACAATCTATTTTCTATTTTTTCTGTTACTGCTCCTAGAAACGTTCACAGTTCTTAAAACGTAATTTAGGATAGCGTAGATAAAGTTGTAACACTGAACTAAACATGGATGGTTTAAGCAGGCTATACTTAGAAATTCCGTGAGTTTTAATAAATTTTCAAATCTTATTTCATCGATCCTAGTGATGTTCACGGGGTCTCACCTACATGACCAAATAGATCAGTCAAAACTCTTTGAGAGTGGTGAATGGAATCTAATTATGATGATTTTTAACTTGCCCAGAGACATTTTTACGTTTACGGTTATATCCCATATACCAGAAATGTTCACGGGGTCTCTTTCATACATTCAGTAACAGACAAATTAGAAAATAGATTGTAATCAAAAACCATAGTTGTTTAAAAATGCTCTGGACTTGTTAAAAACCATGATAATTAAATCTTGTTCACTATCCACGTGGGGTTTTGATTTAGCTATTCGGTCATATAGGTGGGACCCCGTGAACATCTCTAGGATCGGATATATAAAAGTAGAAACATAGTCTAAAATTGCCTTATTTAGAATTAAAAAAGTTTAGTAAATCGTTTTACGATTTTCTCGTGTTTATTTCAAATCGTTAGAAAACTATTTGATCTTTACAGCGACACTATTAGGAACTTAGGGACTTATCTAATATAAATGTTAAAGATTATATAAAAATGTTCCAATTTCACCACAAAACAAATCCAATTGGAATATTTTTAAATTTAACAGTGTAAATTTTTGGTATTATTTTTGGTATGTATTTCGCAATCATAATTCGCGACAATTTTTTTTCTCTTGATAATTTTGTTTTGAATAAATTGTGCGGCGCTTCCTGGTCTTCGGTCTTATTTTCTTTTCTCATTCATCGGCCTCGAATTGTTTTCCGTGATTATTCCTGCTTCGTAGTTATCTTTGTTTTATCATAAAATGAATTACTAAATTTATTACGTGTCGGTATGTTGGGAGGGGAAATTCCATTCTGTGTCGGTTCCATCCACAGGGTCGGAGTCGTGAGACCAGCAAAATTGCTTAGAGGTCTCTTTGTGCGAAGAAATGCTTTGTCGGTTAAGGAAATGTCCCAGCATTATTATGCTGCTTTGTTGTGGCTGGGCATCGGCCTCTAGGAGTCGACGGGTCATTCGGGGGGTTTCTACAGCCGACATTTTACTTGTCATCGGGGTGATCCAGTCGTTCCTATTAAGTATAAACTTGTTGTCCAAAGGAAGTGTATATTTAGACTGTGTCCGAATCGTCGTAATTATTGACGTTTGTTTGAAAAAATTTCCCCTACAAAATATTTTTACAAGTTTGCCGCCTGAATGCCATTGTAATTTTGTTAGGTTTTTCCCCGAAAAACTAGTTTTTTCTCATGGGAATTTTCATTTGTTTTTCTTTTAATTAAACTGTGTAGACCGAACAATATGAAATATATTTTTCTGTACCTGCCAATAATTGTTTCAGAAAAAGACTGTAGTAAGTCGGGTGAGTTCCGTATTTTTATGAGTATATGAAAAATTACTACACAAAAATAATTATTCCAGGTTTCGAACACATCCTTTGAAATCTCTAAGTTGAAAAACATCTCGATGATATATTTTTGGCTAAAGTGGAGGCATTCAACAACGTTAGATTGAGGCATCACTAGGGTGTTATTTTGGTGATTAATAACCTGCTACTAAACCCGAAAAATTCTAGACATTCCTATTCTACCTAATTATAAAACTTTTACAAATACTTGAATTCTTACTGTCAGACCATTATGAAAAGTGAATATTATTTGAATGAGACGCCTTACTTAAGTGATTATTTATTTATTAAGTTGTTATTCAAACGATTTATGTTAAAACACATTAGTTTTTATTGTATTTGACCAGTGGCTAAATTCATTATGCATACATACGGATAACTTTATTTTAATATATTCTTCACATATTTGGCTTCCAGGAAGAGCGAAGCAACAATCCTCCTATTAGATGGAAATTCATATACAATAAACATATACAATATAATCATGTACATATATACAAAAAAATTAAACAGCAACAGATTAGTATATAGAAGCAATTTCAACTTGTTGAAACAATCTTCGTACCATGTTAATGTATATATAGAGACTGAGATAGAAATTCGAATCCATTTGTGATTGTGTTTAGAATAAATTTTTGAAATTCCTGTTGCTGTTTTTTTGTCGTCATGATGTGTATCGAGAATCGTATTAGAAAGCTTAACAATATACAAGTTTTATGATCATCCCCGAGGTTTGAGGTTACGTAATAAAAAAAATGTTTTTATTAATTTTAATGCTATTTATGTTTCTGATTAGAAATTTGAGCAGAATATTTTATAAGCGTCACAAGAATAAGAAATTGTTAATTTAACTAATTCCGACACAAAAAAAAAGTAAAACAATTTTTTTGTTGTTGCTGTTATTATCTCCCTACTTATTCGTATTTATAGACACTCGTCTTATCAATACATAAAAAGACGATTCGTCTTCAGCAATGATGGATTATTATAAGCTTATAAGATTTTTAATTATCTCTTAACTTAATCTTAATATAATTAATTTGTTCGTCATTTTAATTCTCTTATACAATTACAGTTAAATATCATTAGTATATTATGTTTATATATATAGAGGGGTGTGTTCACCCATAAATAACGAATGACAATTGGAGACTCTGTATACATAGCTAGCAACTATATAGAGTAGCGATACCGTAATATTGTGATTTCGGAATAAAATTTATATACGTCCTAATATTTTATTAAGGCTCATTTGTATTTGTCAAAATGATTTTTCCCTTGTAAATGTATTTCTAGACACAAAGTATATGAAAACTTAATTTTTATTACATCCTACATTTATATGTATTTATATATATAAAAACAAACACACACACACACACACAAAGTTTGAATACCCTCGGAAAAAGGAAAATGTCAAAATGTAATGAATCTGAATTTGTGCTCATGTATAGACCGAGCATAAATATAAGGAGGACAGAATGTCGACGGGCATTGATCGATGAGATTTAGGTTAACTCAATTTCTTTTACAAACCCAAACAATTAAAACTTAATCAAAATTATGATGAATGTTCTTAAGGGGGTGTTTATCTTATGTATAGTGTATGTGTGTGTATGCTTCAAAATTATATTTTACGGATCTAAAAAGATCTTTGCTAAAGTTTTTTTTTATTATGTATGCCCCAAACTATGTATATGTTTGCATAATAGCGATGTTTATGGTGCAGAAAGAATTTAATTAATTCAATCCAATTTTATGTTTTTGTTAATTCAATTCTATTGACATATTTTCATATGTAACATAAATTGAGCATTATGCATGGTGAGTGGTCAATTTTAATTGCAGTCTTTAATTGAGATGGTTTTGAATAGCTTGCTTTTTTTTTTTGAATAAACTTATTCAAAATTGTTTTACCTGCCCATTTCATAAGCTATTTGAGCACTCGAGACTCGCAAACTAATAATTTTGAGCTCGATCAGTTTGGCAGGTTTTAAATAATTGTAGTAGAGGGGTTGAGTCAACGTTGAGTAAACCCCCCTTGCCCCGCACCGATAAAAATTACATTTTTGCCTAACGCTTCAAACAATAAACAACCTCTGAATTTTGGAAATAATAAATTCTTTTAAATTACAAAAACAAAATATTTCAACGTCGGATATGATGTAACGGTGTGGGTAACTTCAGCAGGGAAACTTTTGAATTTTAAAATGAAACTTTACCGATTAAGCCTAATTTGTGCTAATTAGTACTCACGGGGAAACATTAGTGCTAGTCCAGGAGCCGAGAAAACGGGAAAAGAAAATTTCAAATTTAGCCTGAAAGACGATACGAATAAAACCTGATTTCTAGAAAAAACCAGAAGTAACTTAAGCCTAATTTTACACTTCCCGAAGGCGGCTAATCTGACAAAATTTATGCTTATCATAGAAATATAATGTTCATAAGTTTTCATTCATAAATTGAGGAAATAACGTTGCCCCTAAAAGATACTATATTGAACAACCAAGAAACAGAGGTATTCAATAATAATTGTGTTAAACAATAAATTTAACAAAATGAGTAAAATGTTCATAAATGAAAGAATAAGCGATAGCATATTAATGTGGCATGTTCACTGTTATCGGAAAAATATAGTGGCTGAATTTGTGCTAATCCAGTATACCAATTTTGTCCCGAAATGTGTGAAGCGAAATGAGTGTAACCGGAAAATATAGTAGTACCATTTGTGTTGTTTTACTGCATATGCAAGTCAACATGATTTCGGCTAGTGCATTTGTAACATTGGTAATGTTCCACGGCGGTTAAGAACACACTCTTGGTTGATTTTCATTTGTTTATATGTAATCTGTGGATGATGAGTTCATGGGGTGAAAATTTGAATTAAAAATTTGTTTATATTGTCGAAATTAGTAAGTGGAACTTGATTATTTATTGGTATAATATTTGTAACCTAATCGATAATTCAGAGATGGTGCAGTAATGGTTATCGAAATGAATCTTTTTATTGGTAATCTTGTTTGGTTACTTCCCCTCTTTGAACAACAACAACAAAAATTATCGATCAAAAATAATTAAAAATAATTTTTCCAATCGTTCATTCTGTTTTGTGTTGTGCCAGTGAAATATTCTAATTAGAATACAGTGCGGTAACAAAGTGTGAACGTAAACATAATAATTATTATTTACATTCGCCATTGGCACTGTAAGTTTGATCATACAAAAACAAAAGTATGTCCTAATTATTGTTTTGCGTTATTTTTAAGAAATTAAATAATTTTTCATTTTTGTTTTTATTAAAGTAATTTTGCGTGTATTTAGTATTGATTGTGTATCAAAAATTGATTTGTGGTCGCGGAAATACAGAAGACGTGAGAACCAAACAAAACAATACGAGGCGTCACCGTTGTGCGTGATATTTGATTGCGCTACCGGCATTTCCGCGACAGTATTTTATTACTGAGGGACATTAATTTATCCGGAATTTATATTTGTCCCTGAAAAATTTACCGGATCTTACTGCCATATTCGTATTTTGGGAAAACGGGCGAAACATAAATACCACACAAGGCCAAACATAGAGCAATAGCCCTTGGACAAATTATTACTTTTTATTTACCGTGTTTAGCGGAAAAATCTGGCATCGCATGAAATTTTACCGCCATTTCGATACCATGCTACATCATCGGATCACATAACAGGATAAGTTTTTAACATGTGGCTAATCCACAATTTTTATATTCTTTAAATTATATTCTTTAAACTATATTCTTAAACTATATTCTTAAACTATATTTATTAAACTATATTCACTAAATATTTATTTATTTATTTATTAAATTATATTTATTATATTTACTATATATTTATTTTTATAAACCTATATTTTATGAAACATATATACATACATCATAAATTGCATGCTTGATTATATTTATAAATTCATTGTCTAACTTTAATTTTTGTACTTATAAAAAAAAATGTTAAGAAAATTTACAATTTTATACCAATAATTATTTCTTGAACTATAAAATCTATTTTTGCAATCTTATTATTTACTTCATGATCTCGTTGTGTAATTTTATATTCAAATTTTATTCAAATCGTGACAACGCATATGTTCTTATCCAATGAGGGGCATCACTATGTGTGAATAGTTTATTAGATAGCATGGGCTAACATATTATTTCTTTTAGGGGCATACCAAAATAGATGCGCGGTATAGCCAAAAGGGAGGGTGGTGAGCATGTGGTCATAATATCTCGACCACGCAAATACGGTTGTATCTAACAGCACCTGTTCTTTTCATTAATAATTATCCCGTTATTTTTTTTTTTGCATTGTATAACCTTGTATGAGTAGTAGTTCATCCATTGTTATGTTTACTCAATTACAGTTTAACTCAGTTTCTAACGTGTTCCATGTTTGCATAATTATTATCAGTGAGCCATCAATGTGAATATAATTGAAGTGCAGCACATCTCGTCCTCTGTAGTTGGTGACAAAACCCCACCCACCGTCTTCACCTAGCCGGCAAACGTGCTGCAAGTCACCTTATATAGAACTACAGGGGAATTCTGCGAACAGAGTGAAAATCAACCGGCGAAGCTGAAGCAATCCGATCGCTCCTTTGTCGACTTAGTCGCTCTCGTTACACATTGAGGCGCACGATCGCGTTTCTTGGCACTCAAAAGGTTAACCATTGTAAACGCCATATTTTTGTGTTGGTTCATAATTAAATAGCCTATAATTCTGCACTAATCGCTTTTACAATTTTAACAGGTGGATGGGCAACTCTACAAAGGTGCCCAATTCGATGGCACGTGACAAGTAAATTTTACTTATAGACGGGGTGAGTTTGATGAGGGGTGGAATTTTTATTTTTTGATGAAATTGATCGTCATACGAGATTTTACCAGACAAACACCAATCTAGCTAGCTGTGCCATTTTGATGGCCCATGGTTTGATGAGGTTATAAATTTTGAAATCCTTCGCTTTTCGACATATTGCAAGATAGACACCAATCTGACTATAATTTGATGGCCCATGACATTAGAAAGGTTTTGATTAATGGTTTGGAGTGAGTCTGATGAGGCTATATGGGGTGAAATTTTAATTTCCATGTTTTGTCGATAAAATCGTTCATTATTCGAGCTTTTGCCAGACACACACCAATCTGACTATGTCAATTCGATTTCCCACGACCCTAGGTAGATTTTGGCTATTCATTTATTGTGGGTTCGATGAGCTCATACAAGTGGTGACCTAGCTCTATGTGAGTTTGAAATGATATCGAATGGTATTTCTGAATACGCTATTTTATCAATAACATGTTTCTTACAAATTAATATTTTTTCGACCATGGCCCACCCTTGTAACAATTGTTTGCTAATCAGCCGAAAATTATCAATAAACAAGTTTAATTACTCAACAGTTTGTAATTCTCGTGTAATTGGCAGTTCATCATTATGCCAGACAAATATCGATCCGACTATGGGTCTGGTAAGGTTTTAAAGGTGAAATTTTGATTTTTCTTGTTTTATTGAGAATAACGATCGTCATTCGAGATTTGGATCAAATCGATCACTTTGCCGAGACTTGACTCTGTGGAGCCGTTTCATAGACCAAACTACTTCTTCCAGCACAAAAATTAAATAAATCAACGAAAAACCTTTATGCTTCGACAGATTCAACTATTTTAATGGATTGGTTGTCATGTGCATCCAGACAATGAGAATACTTTATTAGAAACAACTCCGACTTTGATAAAAATTTTAATGTTTTTCGCCTTTATTCGTCGCGTCATCGAAAATTATCGGGCAAAGCTTCGTGGTAATCCAAAAATCGATGGACTTCAACGTTCCGCATATTTCAATGGAATAAATGAAATTTTTGACCAAATTCAAGTAACGCATTTCGAAGCTGATTTAAACCCTATTCACGCTAACCAACCATCGCCATCAAAAGATATTATGATAATACGGAAGATAAGCTACTTTCGAATTGGGAAATCGTTCGCACTTCTCATAACCGAACATCCGATTATTCTTATTAAGGACTCTGAGACTACCGGACGCTTGTAAACCAATGAGTGAAGGACTTCAAAGGCGAAGATCAACCCTAATGGGTTCACCGACAAAAAAATGGTTATTGCGATGAGCAGAAAACCCGTTTGGAAAGAGCAGAATCCGTCCATGATGATCTCGATGACAAATACTATTCCATTGTTGTTGGCGAAGTCCAATTGTCGCGTATTAAAATATCAACCTTTAGCTGTGATTTCACTGAATGGCGGTCATTTGTTGACCTATTCACGTCCATGACAACCTAGTACTGAATCCTGCAAACGGCGCTAATTATCCTGATGCCTAGGCTCGACTAAAAGAAACCTTGAATCGTAAAAAAAATATTGTCAATTATTTTATCGAATTCCGAGATCCGTAGATAATCTATCAATTTAAGGATAAACTCGACAACAAACCCAAATACTAGTGAGCCTGAAAGACCACAGCTAACAAGTTTTCCGCCTCTGATGTATTAAAAGAACGACACCAAGACGGGCACATCAAAGTTTCATTATCTCAACCACCTTAACCTCAAAAATCAGTCAAATCGTTCGTCTCAACCGAATTTTCAGGTCTAGTTTGAAAATGCAATGACCACCTACTATATCAACGCGGCAAGATCAAGGAAATATCAGTCTATGGGCGTCGTAATTAAATCACATACACGCTACTTTAATTGACTGAATAGCGCACGGATTTAAAAGGATGACGAACAGCTCATGTTAAACACTTTTATTCTATCTTGGATTACATTCATATTCACCCAATCAGTATCCATTTCACCGAACCAACCCCTTATTAATTATGTAGAAGTAGGTCCATAGTTCAATGAAGCCAGCAAAATCGACAGATAGCTTTCTAAACATCATTCAAATCGATACAGGAATTGTATCGCTAATATTTATTTATTGCAACCACGCAGGTTGGTAAATCATTTTTATGTGGCCAGAAATCGAGTATTGGTAGTAGGACGACGCTTTCAACGGAAACCAAATTGTTTTCGCCTTGACAAGGAGTTTCTGGATTTACCCTCTTTCAAATGGAAAAAATTCAACGACAGTAAGCAGCTGTTAGCAATTACTGCCATTACTGTATATATATATATATGTATTACTAAAAATTAATGCTAATCTCGATCTAGACGAATTAAGTCGACAAAAACCACCAAATGACGAAATTAAAGTTTTCACGATTCATCACTTGAGAAAGTGAAAGGTAAATCGCTTGTTCGACTTAAAAGGAGAATTGTACATGCTATATTGAGCGACTAACACGACTATCTATTAGTAATCGTCGTTACTAACGCTCATGTTTACAACTAAAAGAAACCGGTGAACGTATTTTAACCAAAATTTTTATCAGCTGACCTTGATAGAATTAAGAGAAATTTGTTCCATGATTGATCAACCTGATGGAGAATATGTAACTTCAGACGAAGAGTTTGACAATCCGATTCATATACAACAAAAACAAATACCATTTACCGCGCGGGTCCAAATATTAAGGCGCCTCTAGAAGTAATGACACGTCCCTTAAGCTAGCTGATAGCATGGATAAATATAGGCTAATGAAATGCTCTATTAAAAAATTTTGGGCTCCATCCCTTCCAACTAGCTTAAGAAAAAGTTAGCAGAACCCATATCAAAAAACGATTTAAAAACAATTGCAAAATTAAAGGTTAATTATAGGCTAATTAAATGCCCTTTAAATAAGCTCGCTCTAGGAGAAAAGTGAGGCTTTATCACTTAAAATCTAACATAACCCAAATCGAAAACCGGACCAAAAATCAAATTAGAACGCAAAACAAGATCAATTGACAACAAATAATTAATAATGAGCCTTATAACATTATGGTCTAATCAAAAGCCACATTAAAAGATTTGGGGCTCCACTCCTTTTTGTTCAAATTTCAGATCATTTAATCTAAAGCTAGCAGAACCCAAACCTATAATCGGACCAAAACCGAAATTAGAACGGAAAACAAGAACAATTGACAAACAAATAATTTTAGGTTCATTATGGCCTAATCAAAAGCCACATTAAAAATATTTGAGCTCCACTCGTTTTTGACAAAATTACAGATCATTTATTCCAAACATAGAAGCGTTCTAATTTCGGTTTTGGTCCGGTTTTCGATTTGGGTTCTGTTAGTTTTTAAGTGATAAAGCCTTACTTTTCTCCTAGAGCGAGCTTATTAAAAGGGCCTGTAATTAGCCTAAAATTAACCTTTAATTTACAATTGTTGTAAATGGTTTTTTGATATGGGTTCTGCTAACTTTTTTTAAAGCTAGCAGAACCCGCGTTTTGCTGGAAGAGATGGAGCCCAAACTTTTTTAATGGAGCATTTCATTAGCCTATAATTATCCATCCTATCTTGTAATTTTCTGCCGTATGGGTTCTGGTAGTTTAAGAGACGTGTAATGACGCTGTCTCAATTACTAACACAAAACAGGCAACAGGAGACCAACAACGCAGCCACAGCAGTCTACCCGAACTGCAGAATTGTAAGCAAAGATCAATTCATTTGGACCTCCTAATGAGAACCCAACTTTTGAAGTTCGTAAGCCTGATCCAACTGACCGTTGTCAAATTAGCAGTACGTTAGCAAAATAAAATTTATCTGTTGATGGTTCACTCGAGGATTTATAGATTAAAGATTTTCTATTTCGAGTAAGCCATCTAGATACTGTTTATATGGGGGGTATCAGATGTTAAGCTCCGAAATCATATATTTTTGTTGTTGAAGGAAGTTGCAGCTAATTTTATTGGTTGAATATACGGATAATTAATCAAATCAAATGTAAACAGTTGAAACTCGATTTTGAAATCGTTTTAGAGACCATCCAGAGTTCATAGTATTCGACTCCACCGCCCGAAACTGAAAATTTCCACAAGTTAAAACGAAATATGAGACCATGGAGGCCGCGTTAGTTCCTCGGGTTATTGAAAATACAGGCAACGAAGCTGTATAGAGCTAAAAGATTCTTGAAATTGCACTCATTGTAATCCGGAACTCTTATATGTAGCCGAAGAACCATTAATGAGATCAAATATGAGGATCAAGTCAATTTCAATTAAAGTTTTTTTTAATTCCATTGGTTAATCTGCTAATTACCTTAATACCTAGGTAATTCTCTTATAGAAGGGCAATGAACTCTGAAATTTCTGAAACTTCCTTAACCGAGGATAATTAAGGACCGGCCTTAAGCAGATGCTACAATTCTGAGAACCAAATATCGTGGGCTTATGGATGCGAAATTCACAATCACTGCTTTGTAGCTGCTAGCGAAATCTATTTGAATAGCCCAAAATATAGTATTGACTATATTCCCTCTAACGTCAACATTGCAAGAGGAGTTCTTAAACGCGTTTTCGGATATTAAGGACTACAATAACCTACAAAAAACAACAAAACATAATGAAAATATTCTTTATTCCCGCGGACTGAAACAGAAGCTATTTCTCGGAATAGATTTTTGGAAAGAGTTCCAAATTATTCCACCTCAACGCAAGATCTTGAGACTGATGCGAACAGACACATTTTAATGTTAGAACAGAAAACTATTCTTGAGGAAACAATCCATCAGTTTCCTTCATTCTCGGAACTTTGGCTTGGTACAACCACCAAGTTGTCTCATTCTATGAAGGTACTACCCCGAGAGTGATTTAAGAGTCAGACAGTTCTTTGAGTTCGTCTGTTGCATTGGTCCAAAAACCGAATGGCAAGGTTCGTTTATGTCTAGATGTTGGACGCCTTCATGTGGTGACGGCCTGGAATGCGTATCCGCTACCAATCATTGACGGATTCCTGAGCCGGCTGGATCAGATCAGATTCTTTTTTAGTATCCGCTATACCAGTTCACCTCAACGTCGTTTGGCTTATATAATGTCCTGCAAACGATGTACAGACTAATGAACTAGGTAATTTTCAATGTGATACAGGACCAAGTATTTGTATATTTGGATCACGACGTCACCTCAGCAACTTCCCACGAACATGTTAAATTATTTTAAAAAGTTTCTGAACTACGTAACGACGCTAAATTAACAGTGAATTTGGAAAAGAGTAAGGTCTTGCTCAAAAGCATCCGTTATGATGAGTTGAAAAAGACTTGGAGATAACTTGGGCTAACTGCTTCGTACCGCTGGTTTATCCCACATTATGAGACAAACGAGAAAAAGAGAAACTCAAAATATGAATGTGCTCCCAAAGCTCAATATGTGTTCGATTCACTGAAGCATGCTTTTCCCCCCGTACTAGCGTTTCCAAACTTTCAAAAACTCTTTTGTATCCCGTGTAATGCGAGTGCAATTGGGATCAGCGGTTTTCTGATACAAATCGGTGATAACGTGAAGAACGTCCTATACCTTATATGCCTAAAAAATTGAGCATTTGATGGGTATTCAAACTCATATATCGAAAGACCTATGCAGTGTCTGTATATAGATTTTTTGGGTCCTTCTGTGTGCTGAAAATGGTAACTGTCTTGTTTTTAGTCCTCGACCCTTGTAGATGTTTGATGGCCATTAATACAAAATTCCAGATACGTCTCTAGAAATCTGAATATACCGGAATTTTTAGTGGTAAGTCGCATAACGATTCAGAAAAAGTTTTAAACATTTTATGTACACTAAATCACAATTACACACTTATAAACTAAGTACGCTCAGTTATTTGTTTGTGAACGGGAATCATTTACCTGTAAAGTTTTTTTTTTTGTAATCATGGTATTGCAGTAAACAATTGACACGCGTTAGACTTTATATGTATTTTCATTATTTTAATTACGTCCTAACGATTAAAATACAGCCAACAAGTAAAAAAGTTGTTTCACATCTACTGGACCACCAATTAAAATATTACCAAGGATATATGTTACACACTCGGTGAAATCTCAAAATCATAGAATTGTTTTATTTGACAAGTTCAATTCTTTAGGTACAGAATGGTAAATTCTGGGGCAGAATTTTAGGACACATTAAACTTTATATCTAATAAAATTTTTAGAATGTCGCTCACCGATCATCAAACTTTAACATTTTAGGCGACTTAACATTGTGAGTCTATTCCGTCATCAAAGTAATGAAAAAATTTCTTATCTCCGTTATAAAGTTAACACCTCGTAAACATATATCCGCATATGGCCTATTCGAAAAGTGACAGACCAAACACTATATATAGTAAACGTATAACGGATATACCGGCAGTCGAACCGTAAAAAAAATCAAACCTATCCTATCACCATAATGACATTTATATCGCCTTAAAACACACACATTATTTTATAGCATACAGATTCCATAAAAAAAAAATGTTGGAGTAAAAAATGAAATTATCAAAATTGATTGACAACAAGACTGACATCACAGTTTTCGACAACTAACTAAAAATCCGGATAAATTTTTTTTAACATTTGATGTCTAAATTTCTACGTTTCACAAATTTTTTTTTGTTGTTGCGAAATTGAAAGGTTTAAGGTTATGTTACTTAACTTCCCTATTAAATTTCACTTTTATGGTTGGTGATACGTAATTGGGATTTTCGGTGTGTTGCTGTTATTGTTGTTATCGTTGTTTGTTACGGGTTCGTTCCAAAAAACGAAATTATGTCACATAAAAATAAAATAAAATTTGTTTTGTACATTTTATACTAAAAAATAATGGAATTGGAATTTTTTTATTTTTATAATATTATGTTTTTGGAGGGGGGGACGCGGGATAGGGTATTTTGTAATATTATTATATTTCTATTCACGGCATTAGAAAATTAGAAAACTTTATCTTGTGTCGTTACCATAAAATTATTTTAATGCTCAGTGACCTACTCTACACGATATATACAAAGTCGAATATGATTTTTTAAGAATCTCACGATAATCGTATATGAAATTTGTAGGTGTTACATGTCGACTGGAGATTGCTTTCGATAAAAAATAATAAGGTGAGAATTTGTAAAACTGCAGGATTTTTATACAATCGAGGATTTTTGTACGAGTCAAATAACCTAGATCGTCATTATTGCAAAAGATCTTTGTACGGGCTCTCTAATTAGGCTGTTAAATGTCATTTATATTAACTATATCACTATGGATGTAGGTCGCCTAATTATTTTATTCTTAATTTTCAAGAAATATATGTATTTATTCTTATGTAGCAGCTAAACGCTTAACTAAAAATGGTTGAAGTAACATTGAATGTCTTCATACCAATAATAACAACTCAGCAGTGTCGTTGTGTCTGCAAGCTGTATGCAATAAAATCGAGGGTAGGGTGAAAGACGTCCTTTGTCTGGCCGGCAAGCCACAATCGTTTGAGAAAATGAAACAAATCTTGCAAATAAATGCTGTGTACATTGAATTTTTTGACTAAATTATTGACTGTTCATTTCGAGCTTGCTTTTCAATCTATTCCTCAATATGCTACGATAGAAGACATGATTCGGTAAATGTCCGAATAAAAATTGAAAAAACTGTTTTGTTGTTTTGAAATCTTCGAAATGAGAATCCTGTGCCAACAATTATTTCATAAATGAAAAGTTGAGATAACTTTGTTCATTGAATGTACCGTGGCTCAAAGTAATTTATTCTGTTGTGTTCTGTATTTGGTTCAAACATTTAACTGTGTATACAATTCTACTTTTTAATGGTTTTGACTTTTTTCGAATATTTTTCAAATTGTACTAAGACATGCTCTAGCTATTATTTCGTTTTCCGAGGATATATCCAGATATATTATTCGTTACGGTTAAAGTCCGAAATCGGTAAATTTCCGAAATTTAATTTTTTTTAAATTCGAGGGTTACGAAATGTTTATTGACGTCAACTACATCCTCCCATCATGTGGAGCACAAATAGCTAACGCGAGCTCGTGAGAGCCGAAAAATTTTGATAATACAGATACTAATTTTATGTCGGAAAGAAATTATTTATATTATAAATTTTTATTTTGTTGTTCCTGAAAAACAACTAAAAAAATTAACGTACGAATTTTTCATATGAAACATTCAAACTAAGAACCAAACATGAAATAGATTCAATTAAAAGGTATAAAAGTTGCTCACACCTGAAAAAAATTTCACGTCAAATTTCAAGTGGGGAGTCCAGGAAAACTCTTTTTCAACTATTGGTTTAAAATATGATTGTTTTTGTTTTTATTGGTTTTAAAATTATATTTGTTAAAATTAAATGGTGTAGTTTAAGAGGTTTTAATATATTCATTTGTAGTGAATTATTAAGATGTGGTAATAATTATATTGTACAATTTTTGTTTCTTTCAATTTTAACCGTAAATTAAATTGATTTTAATTTTGTAAATAGAATTCAAATATTCTTTTGTGGTTTAGAATCAGGGGACCAGTCACGTGATCTATTTGATCCAATGGTTCTCTTATCTTACCTTCTTAATCTTGTTAGTTTTAATAATGTTAAACACACAATGTATTTTATTTATAATGGTAATGAAATAAAATAAATAAAAAACTTGGTTCAATATATCCCACCCACAAACAAAACTTGAAAATTTTTAAAAATTGACCGTTTAAAGTGTCATGAACGAACTTAACGATGTTCACACTTAGCAAAACTTTCAGGTCAATTTTCATGTGGGGAGTCCAGGAAAACTCGATTAAATATATCGAACACACAAAACTTGAATTTTTTAAGAATTGACCGTTTCAATTGTCTTGAACGAACTTAACGATGTTCACACCTGGAAAAAATTTCAGGTCAATTCCACAATTTCATGTGGGGAGCCCGAGAAAACTCGATCGCATATATCGAACACACAAAACTTGAATTTTTTTTAAATTGACCGTTTAAAGTGTCATGAACGAACTTAACGATGTTCACACTTATAGCAAAACTTTCAGGTCGACTAACATGTGGGGAGTCCGGGAAAACTCGATTGAATATATCGAACACACACTTGAAATTTTTTAAAAATTGACCGTTTAAAGTGTTGTGAACGAACTTAACGATGTTCACACCTGAAAAAATTTCAGGTCAATTTTCATGTGGGGAGTCTGGGAAAACTCGATCGAATATATCGAACACACAAAATGATTTTTTTTAAATTGACCGTTTAAAGTGTCATGAATGAAATTAACGATGTTCACACTTAGCAAAACTTTCAGGTCAATTTTCATGTGGGGAGTCCAGGAAAACTCGATTAAATATATCGAACACACAAAACTTGGGTTTTTTTAAGAATTGACCGTTTCAATTGTCTTGAACGAACTTAACGATGTTCGCACCTGGCAAAAATTTCAGGTCAATTCCACAATTTCATGTGGGGCGTCCGAGAAAACTCGATCGCATATATCGAACACACAAAACTAAATTTTTTTTTTAAATTGACCGTTTAAAGTGTCATGAATGAAATTAACGATGTTCACACTTAGCAAAACTTTCAGGTCGACTATCAAGTGGGGAGTCCGGGAAAACTCGATTGAATATATCGAACACACACTTGAATTATTTTAAAAATTGACCGTTTAAAGTGTTGTGAACGAACTTAACGATGTTCACACCTGAAAAAATTTCAGGTCAATTTTCATGTGGGGAGTCCGGGAAAACTCGATCGAATATATCGAACACACAAAATGATTTTTTTAAAAATTGACCGTTTAAAGTGTTGTGAACAAACTTAACGATGTTCACACTTAGCAATACTTTCAGGTCCCCCATGTGGGGAGTCCAGGAAAACTCGATTAAATATATCGAACACACAAAACTTGAGTATTTGTAAGAATTGACCGTTTCAATTGTCTTGAACGAACTTGATGATGTTCGCACCTGGAAAAAATTTCAGGTCAATTCCACAATTTCATGTTTGGAGTCCGAGAAAACTCGATCGCATATATCGAACACACAAACCTTGAATTTTTTCTTTAAATTGACCGTTTAAAGTGTCATGAACGAACTTAACGATGTTCACACTTAGCAAAACTTTCAGGTCGACTAACATGTGGGGAGTCCGGGAAAACTCGATTGAATATATCGAACACACACTTGAAATTTTTTAAAAATTGACCGTTTAAAGTGTTGTGAACGAACTTAACGATGTTCACACCTGAAAAAATTTCAGGTCAATTTTCATGTGGGGAGTCCAGGAAAACTCGATCGAATATATCGAACACACAAAATGATTTTTTTTAAATTGACCGTTTAAAGTGTCATGAACGAACTTAACGATGTTCACACTTAGCAAAACTTTCAGGTCAATTTTCATGTGAGAGTCCAGGAAAACTCGATACAAATATATCGAACACACAAAACTTGAATTTTTTTAAGAATTGATCGTTTCAATTGTCTTGAAGGAACTTAACGATGTTCGCACCTGGAAAAAATTTCAGGTCAATTCCACAATTTCATGTGGGGAGTCCGAGAAAACTCGAACGCATATATCGAACACACAAAACTTGAATTTTTTTTTAAATTGACCGTTTAAAGTGTCATGAACGAACTTAACGATGTTCACACTTTGCAAAACTTTCAGGTCGACTAACATGTCGGGAGTCCGGGAAAACTCGATTGAATATATCGAACACACACTTGAAGTTTTTTAAAAATTGACCGTTTAAAGTGTTGTGAACGAACTTAACGATGTTCAAACCTGAAAAAATTTCAGGTCAATTTTCATGTGGGGAGTCTGGGAAAACTCGATCGAATATATCGAACACACAAAACTTGAATTTTTTTTTAATTGACCGTTTAAAGTGTCATGAACGAACTTAACGATGTTCACACCTGGAAAAAATTTCAGGTCAATTCCACAATTTCATGTGGGGAGTCCGAGAAAACTCGATCGCATATATCGAACACACAAAACTTGATTTTTTTAAAAATTGACCGTGTTATGTGCCATGGCTTCAAATGAATTCAAACGAAAGGCCTTAACGATGTTCACCCTGGGAAACATTTTCGGTAAATTGTCATGAGGGGAGTCCAGAAAAACTCTTTACCCTATGGAATTGCAGCGGTTCAATTATTTAAACTCTAAATAATTTTATCCGTACAACAAAATAAGATTTCGCTAGGTTACCTTTTTAACTGGACGCGTACCCCTATTTTGTTACCAGCTAAAAAAACCAAAAATAAGAAAAAACAAAATTCAATTAATTCAGAAAACGTCAAGGAGTTTGGTCATACGATTTAATTACGGTGGTGAAAATTAAAAATTAAAATAAAAATTGTTTAATTAATAATAATAAAAATAAAAAGAAGTTTATAAAGTAAAATTGGTATTTTTACATCCAAAACGTAAAACGCCTTACAATACCTATTAAATAATAAAATTTATTTACAATTTTTACTTTATTTATTTATTTTGACACAAAATGATTTTTTTTTTTTACAAAAAATTAATTTTTTTTTACGAGGCAGCTCAACTGGTGTAACGTTAACGCCTTGTTAAAGTTAGCTGAAAGTTGCCAGCCGAAAGATAATGCAGATAGTGTCTTGACTATTTTTAAACTCTCTTTATACTCTCGCTCCTATAGATTTTTAAATTCCTATAAACTGAAATAATTTCTCCTTCACCCGATCCTAAATTCTCCAAAATTCCAGTTCATGACTGATTTTTGCTGTAATCAAGACACTATCTGCATTATCTTTCGGCTGGAAACTTTCGGCTAATTTTAACAGTATAACGTTAACCTGTTCTGATTAAAAGTTACGCTCTTCTTCGATCTTGAAGCTCCTTACACCAGTGTGAATAATACTGTTGAATTCAAAACAATGGGTTGCGATATTCGTGCATTTTCCCTCTTTTGTGTCAAGAACCTCTTCATCAAGCCAAGGCTTCAATCTATCTATCGATACGTTAATTTCTCTATCTCTAATCCTGATTTTATAAATTTTTTCATTACGACCTAACACCTGAAAAGGTCCTTCATAGGGGGCTGCTGTGACGCCCGCACTGCATCAGTACCTGCAAAAACATGTGTACAACTAACCAACTTCTTAAATACAAAGGGTCCGTGAAATATTCTATAGATTTTTCCATATATGTATTAAAATGATATACGCATACAAATCTAGTTGGAATTCTGCTAATTCCAATTGGAATTTTAAAGTCTTTCTATGCAGTTCTGTGGAGTACACTGTTATGATTTTTAATTTGCGAAATTCACAATGAATAGTTTCGATTTTACATTATTTTAATTAGTTTAGAAAGCATAGAACACATTTTTAAATACATTACAAAATTTGTACAAAATTTTAATTCCAAACATTGAAATAAATGAAAAGTGAGATAAAAACAAGGGACAGATATATGTTCATTGAATTGGCGATATTTAAAAAACATGCACATCAAGATAAGTTTAACGAAGTCGAGCAAATTTTAACACTACATTTAGTAGACGTATATCAAATTGTCTTAATTAAAATGGCAGAAAAATATTGTATCTTATAACTAAATTAAAAATTAAAATTTAATTTGATAAATTACGAAGAAAAAAATATTATTGTAACATAACCATAAATGGTTAACCAAAATTTTATTCTAAAACAGTCTGGACGCAAACCAAATATACCGAACTCAAACCAATTATGAATTTCCTATTGATTTCTAATAAGATTTTTCCAGAGATTAAAAAAATATTTTTTTACTTTTTGAAGCAAATAAGAATGTCTTTTTACAGCAGTATGTGGATTCGGTTAGATGACTCAATGACCAACATCGTTACTAGCCAGACCTGAATCACGATCTCTGCGAATGGCCGATAATGGAGTAAAATGACATTTTAGCTTCTAGAACAACAAAATTTATTTATTGCCGAGACAACCACAAGACCTAACCAAAACCACCTACTGCTAATCATGCACGACTTCAGGTTTATACCTACGAATTTGAATCTTGTCAGCGTACTTATGTAATTTTTACTCAAATTTGGATGGCCATTATCGGTCATTCCCAGAGATCGTGATTCAGGTATGGCTAGTACCTACTGCAAATGATGCACGACCTCGGATTTATTGATACGAATTTTTATATTTTAGGTCTTCAGATGTAATTTTTACTCAAATTTGGATAGCCATTATCGGTTATTTCGGCCGATAGTACATGAAGTTTGTCATTTAGTCTTCTTAATAAACCATTTGGTGCTGACAATGCTTGACTTCGGGTTTTTTGATACAAAGTTTTATTTTCTATGATTTATTCTAATCGTTTTAAAGTTCTAATATATTTTAATAAAAATCTCCATAATTTGAGCTTGTTTATAAATTTTTATTTTAGAAAATATTAGTTTTTATTTAAATTGAGGTTTGAGTCATTTTCTAAAAAAGACTCATACTTATATGATTGTACTAAAATTTCCAATACGATCAATTTTTTCATATTCGAATTTTAATTAACAGTGTGATACTCAGCCATACAAAACATCTATGGAAAGTCTGGAAAACTTTACATCCGTGAATACAAATAATTTAGTTTTATCATGGTGAGCAGGACGTACTGGCGTAATAACTTTAAAGTGATGTCTAAGTTCTCCTACAAAATCAGTTTGTAATTCTGATGTATTGGATACACTTACGAAATCTCCAGGCAACCTTTGAGTTTTGCCATACACTAACTCTGCTGAAGTACACTGAAGATTTTATCCCGATACGCTGTTCTCAAACCAAGTAATATAGTTGGTAGCACCTTTGTCCACTCTTGTCGACCATGCCACAGTATTGCAGTCTACACTTTTTTGTTCACTTTATGTCACCTTTCAATAATTCCGTTTGCCTGAGAATTGTAAGCGGAAGTTCGTTTCTGCTTGATTCCCATTAAAACTGCTAATTCCCTAAATAGCTCGGACTCAAATTGACGTCCTTGATCAGTAACCACATATAAGGGAGAACTAAACCTTAAATATTTAACCGTTGTAAAAGGCAAATACTACGGTTTCTGCTTTCCGGTTTCTGCATTGAAATTGTTTTTTCTTCGGCCTGCGATCACAATTGTGTACGTAAAAATCGTGTACGAAAGAGAATCATGAAAAAAAAACAACACTACAAACTATGGTTCTTTACATACACATTTGTGTATGGTGGACTTACTTTGAACCAAAAAATATTTTGTTTTGGCCGGAAAAGGGAAATACCGAAAAACAAAACCTCAATCCATCCAAAACTGTATGTACATATAAACCTTTGAAAGGTCTGGGCCGCATTTCGTAGCCCGTATGAAATTCGGTTAAATTCAAACGACCTAAAATGTGTACAAACTGTCGTCTTGGGGATATCGCCGGGCTCCACCCGTATCTGGTGATACGCTCTAACCAAATCTAGCGTTGTAAAAATACTACTACCATCTAGTTAATAGGAAAAGTCCTGAATATGCGGGATTGCATAAACTGCTAGAATTGTAAAAGCATTTAACTTAATCAAGCGATCGTATTCGTTTTTGGCAGCAAGCGTTTTCTCGATCGACAGTCTTCGAACTTTAGCTTTAACTGGAGAGCCTCGAGTCTCGATATGATGTGTTATAAGATGCCTAACTGGTACGCTTTCCGATGTTTCAATAGTAGTTCTTTTATACTTTTTTAACAAGGAATACACTACAAATTTTTTAACCGAATTTGAAACGACAGACAAGGAATCTGACGGACATGAAATAAGTTTACCCTCTGCGAACATTGTAGAAGAATGATCAATGAGACGACGATTTTTTATGCCTACTAACAAACCGAAATTTCTTAAAAAATCTGCACCTAATAGGGGTTTAGATACGTACGCTAATATGAAAGTCCATGTACATGGTTTCTTTAATCCAAAATCTAAATTTAACAAAAGTGGAAAATCACTTAGCGGCAGTTTCATATTGACACTCGATGGAAGAAGCACCGATACGTCCGCTCCCGTATCAATTAAAAATTGACGTTTACTTGACGTATCCCTTAAAATTAAGCGACTTTTATATTGGCCATTGTCACATGTTGCTACTTTTGATTGGCCTACATGTTTAATTTCTCGAATTGACATTTCTCTGAATCTCTGCATTTCTTTATTTTCGTACCGAAACGAAACTGGTACCAACAAAATTATTTCTTAGTGTATTATTAACCTGGTTTAAATTATAATTGATTAATGGGAAAACGTCAATAATTTTTTCGGCTAATTCAGCTACTTCATCCAACGGTTCATGACTAACCTATAAAATTGCCTGCATTTCTCGAGGCAACTGCTGTAACCACAGATTTTGCAAAGCCTAACCGGAAATATCGTTGTTACTAGTCATGCGCATGCATTATTGACAAGTATTATTGGTTTTTGATCACCTAAACCTAATCCCCCTAATAATCGTTGAAGACGCGCCACGACCGATTCGGTTAAATCAATTATTTATTTGCTGCAAATAGCAGAATACTTCTCCATGCCCGGTGCATTCTCAAGTATGTCACCTACGATTTTGAGATATTTTTCGTTGAGAGCCGCTACTATATAATAAAACTTGGTCTGATCCTCAACGATCCCTGATATTTTAAACTGTGCTCTATAGTAATAGAAGCAAAGACGTGGACTCGAGGTCCAAACAGGGGGTAACTTGACTGCCACACGATTCACATGCGGTGACGAACCATCGTTATAATAGTGCGTATAAGGTTGTTTAAACGGAATATCCTGCTTTATCGGTGAATTAGGTGCAGTAACCATTTTTAAAGTGTATTAAATTTGCCACGATGAATAAATTGCCACGAAAAACAAAATTTAAATTTTTATAGAATGCACTAGAAGAAAAAATGTTAATCCGGTTTCTAACAAAAAACAACTAGTATGAGTACCCCTCGAATTACAATGAGAACAAATTCCAAAATATTAATATACATACTGGGTGATTTTTTTAAGCTGAAACTTTCAAATATCTCGGAAAATAAGCACTCTAAAATTGGTGCGTATTGCAGAATCGTATATATGCATATGTAAATTTAATATCGTTATTACAGCGCCATCTATCTTGAATCGAAAAAATTGTTTCAAAAAATCTTTCGTACTTTAAGCCATATATTCCGAATCTGCAATAAAAAATAGGGGTTCCTATTTTAATTTCAAAGTTACCCCCCTCCACTAACAAGAAGAGGAGAAGGGATACTAATTTTAGCACTAATGTATATCCCCTCCGGAATGATTAAGATTTGATAATGGACATTTTTTTCGTAAAGTGCTTATTTTCCGACATATTTGAAAGTATCAGCTTAAAAAAATCACCCGGTATAATGAAAATGATTAAATATAAAATGATGAATAATATATAATAATTTGATTAAAATAATATCATTAATGTTTTTAAATTTTTAAACTAATTAAATTTTAATAAAATTAGCATAAATTTGTACATCACCAAATTGCAGGTTATTATAATCCACCACGTGGATTGAAATATTACGCCAATCCCAAATGCGCTGGAAAATTATTTGTACCAAGCTTGATGTTGTTTTGTGTCCAATAATACATGTATGTAAACTAATTTGTAAACTCAAGACTAATTATGTTCAGCCCTGTCGTGGTCACCAATTATGGAATAATAAAATTTATTTCCAATTTTTAAAATGAAATTTTTAATTTTTATGATTCTCAAATGACGCGTACAGTGCCTGTTTATGAACGATAAGTGTTTATGTTTATGAAAGATTAGTGCGAGACATGTGACGTGTATCATGTATACAACCTCTTTCTTGACAATGTTTTGAGCGAAACATGTATGACGAGTCTTCGATGTTTCTCCTTCCATCGCAATTTTTTGAAAACAACGTAAATAAACAAAATCGATAAAATTTTGCGTGTCATCTTCAGTCTGTCTTCTATGTAATAATTTTTCTTTTTATATTATATAATTTTTTTTTAAAATATATGTAGTGTTGCAAGATATTTTTAACATTTTATTTGTCAAATAGGTTAGTAAACGTTTTGTAGTAGTACTTTAAGTTAAGTAAAATTGTTCAATTTTTTTTATTTATTTTATAGTTAAACAAATTTTGTGTTTTATATTCTAGACCAACTTCCACCAGTTGAAGTACCAACGATGAAATTTATTTTTTACCGAAATTAAGTTTTTATATTTTGAAAGTCATACTGATATGTATTATTAACTTTTTTAATAAATTAGTAATAGTTTTCTTCCTTTAAATAAAATGTTTTAATTACAAATGTCAATCTCATCTCAGACATGTTATCTACAATAGATTTTAGGCAAGCCACATAATATGCCACATAAGACTAGTCATACATGTCTGAGATGAATAGTATGTGAGAAAACACATACCATTCATCTCAGACATGTCAAAAATGACATATCATGTACAAATCATTTCAGTCATGTCATGTACGACTCAACTGAGACATCCCACAAATGAAAAGTAACCTCATTGGCTGAAAAATTTCTATATATATTACATACTTGACTGTCGCTGATGAGTCATTAATGTATCGTCAATAACTTTCCTGCTGCGAAGTGAATAAAATGTCGATCCAAACTCAGGCAACTATCGAAATTTGAGTTGTTTTTTGGATTTTTTCTCTCAGTGTGGAAATGAATCGTCTAGTCAGTTGTATAGTGCGTAAATGAAAAATGATGATGGTTTGCCAACTCTCAGAGACGCGATGTACAACTGTTCCATGAGAAAAACACGGAAATTCCAGATTTATTCCGCACACTCCCAACGATTGACCTTGCGATTTGTTAATCGTCATAGCGAACGCAAAAAGAACTGGGAACTAAGTACACTTGAAGTCGATCGGAATTCGGAATGTCAGTTGGAATCAGAGAAATTCTCAGAATTAGAACATCCTCTCCTTTCAATCTGTCCTTGATCCTCATCGCTCGAATCACGTTGTTCATCAGTTTCTTCACAGCCAATCGTGTTTCATTACCCAATTTCGGAGGATTCAAGTTATGTGGTGGTATTCCCGGCAAATCAAGCACATTCAAAAACTCGGTCGGATAGTTGGTTGAACGTCTTGATTGGTCACACATTCATCGGATTTATAACAATGCATTTACCCAGTGATTTGGTTTTGAATCAAGTAATCCAGACTGTTGCGTGTTCTTCGCCACCAAAATCGCTCGTTCACTGAGCCAATCGTGATTCATAAATAGTATCGGCGAATGTCCGAGAACACTTTCGTGATAAGCTCTTCCTTCGACGTCGTGAACATTCAAAAATTCGAGGGAAACGAAATCAATCAAACATCAACAGGAATTTGACCATTGCTAAGCGCCAAAAGTTATTTGGAATAATCAGTAGTTGATGAGTCGTTCTGTAACGCTCTCATGTTCGTGGTCAACTGCAACTTCTTCACATAGCTCCAAAAACTTGACGATTTCAGACATTCGTTGAATTCATCTGCAGCTGCTGTTCTCGTAATGACAGGTAGCGGTTGATGAAAATCGCCGGCCAGGTGAATCATCACTCCACCAAAACGTCTTGAGTCACTTCGTAAATCCTTCATCGTTCGATAGAATGCTTCCAATGATCGTTTGTGTGCCATTTTCTATTCGTCCCAGATGATGATTTTGCATTCTTGCAATACCTTAACCATCGCCGAGTTTTTGACAATTGAGCACACTGGTTTTTCATTCGTGTGGATATTCATCGGCAACTTCAACGCAGAATGTGCCATCCCGCCGCCATCTAGCAATGTGGCTGCAACTCCCGATGATGCTAACGCTATTTGAGATCAAGAGCGGATTATGGTCAAAAGCAATGAAATCAGCATTGTAATTTTGTACGCAATTCTCATGAGAATTGCGTACAAAATCCCTGGCCAGAAATGTTTTACCTGTTCCACCGGGAACATCGAGGAAGAATATTCCGTTGTTTCCTTATTCGTCAAGTGCCTTCATCAATGCGTCACAAACGTTCTTTTGCTGTGCATTCAAAAGCAGGACATTCGTTTGTACTATTTGGCTCATTGAATCTCGATCGTAAACTTACTCTCATTACAGTTCACGATTAAATGCATCGTGCATCGAACGAATTGGTACTGGCAGATGATCAAAACATCGTTGCGTATCTCTTGATGTTGCAGTGCGAACTAGATGCAAAATGTCGTCAGCCATCCCGTCCTTGTATTTGTTCTACAATTCCAATGCGCTCGATGGATGACACGTCGCTATGATGATCGCGAACAATGTACGAATTTGATTTGCCGGCGCAGACACAGTGGCATCGGCGAGTGAAGAGTCACAATGTGAGTCGTTTTCCAGCAAGTTCAAACGTTTGCAAGCTTTTTGATAACTGGCGCACAATACACCATCTATAGTTCGAAGCGATTCGAACAAAATAGAACCACGAGAACAAACGCAAATGCAGATAGAACCATTCGTCTTGTTGTGGATGAACAGCGGCATTTTCTAGTAAACCAATGTTCGTGCGAACAAATCGTTTTGTCAAATATTGAAGAAATTCGTGAGGGTTGTAGCTGGTGATCATTATTTTCGTTGTGCGGCATTAGCTTCCGCGAAATGGACTTTCTTCATTCTCAATGTGCATCCACAAATGTTGAACAGTGGGGTGACGTTCGTATAATGCAAATAAGAAAATACACCAAATCGTCTAATTGCAACTGAAATAACGGCCCAATTGGAATCTTGACACATTGTCATTTGTATCCAAAGCAGCAATGCCGAACACTGCCAGGTCGGTACCTTAGTTCACTTATCTGCAAACATATTTAATGGACTTAATGGAGTTACAGTACTTAACATTGCAGTGTGTTGCGAATGTTTTCGATAGAAGCTTGAAATTCGGAACGATCCAACGATTATCCACCACAACATCTTTTCCTTTCACCGTCAAAGTGGCCGTTCTTCCATGATCTTTGAGTAAATGACGCCAATATAGTAGATAATCATCGTTTCCGCTAACTGTGAATGACAGCAACGGACGTGGATCTTGTTTTGTATTTTTCCCATCGGCCATACAAGTTGAGTCTGAATTATGATCTCCGCACGGACCGTGAATCGTGTTTGTTGCGACTAACGCAAACAACTCCGGGTCTGCGTTTGGTTCTGGTATTTCGGCGCTGATGATTGAATCGATTTGATCTGGTCTGATTTTCTCAATTAACCACAGCAGGATGTGTGCATGTGGTAATCCACGCTTCTGCAACTCTACTGAGTACATCCAACAACGTGGCTCTCGGAAACCGATGAAGTCTATTACCGTCCTGAGTTTTTGTTTAAATATACGTGCGGTGTGCGGTGATGTCGTGGCGATCGATGGCAGTAGATTACCGGTAATTTCAGGCCATTTTTTATTGCATGTGAACGTGATGAACAAATCTGGCCGCCCGTAATGCCGCACGTACGTCATAGCATCCTGCGCATATTCATGCATATGCCGTGCGCTGCCATCATATGTCGCTTGGAGAATGGTCAATTGGCCGACGTTTGTTTCATTTCCCTCCGAAACAATGGCATCGCGCAGATGAATGTACTACTCGGAACGTAGTTTTGATTGATTGCAGCGGATAAAATTTAAACGTTCCGTTTCGATCTTGACATATGTACATATCAACGCAATCTCTCGTGTCAACCATCTCCTGACAATTGCAAATACAACAAAAAATGATTGAGCCAAATCGGTTTAGCCGTTCTCAACTGATGCGCTAGAAAAAGAAATTCAATTTTCTTCGGATTTTTTCGGAAGCTTTCAAGTTTTCCACTCAGACTTTCTAATTTTTCCATTCTAAAATACCACCTGGATCGAATACGTGCAAAATTCTTATCAAAAACATCATTTTCGATTTTTCGAATTTTCCGACTTTGTTGGTGGACTTTCTCAAAATTTTCTTTCATATAAACATTGTCCTGAAAATTACGAACACAGCAAAAAAGAATGAGCTAAACCGGTTCAGCCGTTCTCAACTGGTAAGCTAGAAAAAAAATCGGTTTTTACGGAAGTTTCCTGGTTTTCCACTCAGATTTTCCAATTTTTCTCTTTTAAAAGACCATCTGAATCGGTTACGTACGAAATCTTGACCAAAAACATCATTTTTCGATTTTCCAAATTTTCCGACTTTTCCGGTGGATTTTCTCAAAATTTTCTTTCATATGGATTATTTCCTTGTAGTTGCAAATACAACAAAAAAGTTTGCCCGAATTCGGTCTAGCCATTCTCAACTGTAACGCTATAAAAAAAATCGATATTCTTCAAGTTTTTCCGGAAGTTTCCGAGTTCTCCACTAAGATTTTCCAATTTGTCTCTTTTAAAAGAACATCTGGATTGAATACGTGCGAAAAAACCGTACAAAAACATCATTTTTTGATTTTCCGACTTTTCCAGTGGATTTCCTCAAAATTTTCTTTCATTCACAAACCTTGTCCTGACAATTACGAGCACGACAAAAAAAATCAGCCAAATCGGGCCAACCGTTCTCTAGTCATGATCAGTCATACATGCGCCTACTTTTATCTGCATTATCGACATTGTTCGGCTGTCATCTTATCTTGATTAGATTTAATCTGCAATACTGGCAGTTCTCGGCTGAGTATTTTTGAGGATTTCTTTACCAATTTGTATGTTTTCTTGAACCGAATTTTCCAAAGTTACCGACATGAAACCCGACCTGAAATTTTCTTACAAGTTAATTATCACTAAGAGGTATTTCAGTTTAGTCCTTTTCCAGTCGTTACACTTTAAACGATAAATTTTTAGAAATTTCCAAATTTTGTACGTGCGATACATACAGTCGAGTTTTCCCTGAAATTTTATCCAAATATGAACATTATTAAGCCCTTTCATTTGAATCTATTTCCAGCCATGACACTTTACACTGTCAATTTTTAGAAATTTTCAAATTTTGAGTGTGCGATATATGCAACCGAGTTTTCCAGGCTTACCACTTAAAATGCCTGCCAGCCATATCATAATTTAGAAAATATATTAACATAAACATTTTGATTTAAAAATAAATTACGGTTTAACGCCAGAATTATTTGTCTGCTTTATCGACATTTTGCGGCCGGCTATTTATAGGTATCTGCTTTACCGACCTTGGCAAGCGAACCCTGCATATCGAATCTGCATTTTGACATTTTTCGACTACCAAACTTTAGTTGTTAAATCAAAGCTGCATTATCGACCTTTTCCGGGTGGTACAGTTCGCTAACTTTAACCGTGTCTGAATAAGGATTTTTAAATTGTTGAAAAGTCAAAAAATTAATATAAAATGAAAGGTTAGGGTATTTTAACAACCCTGTCCTCCTATCCATAAACAACGCTCTTAATTGATAATCGGAATTATGATAAGAATATAACAACTACGCCTCGACATCATTAACAACACTAAACTCTAGTTTAGCACCTACATCAAATCAGATTAAATTTCAAATTAATATTTTTAATTTACATATACAGTCTTTCTGTCTGTTAATTGGTCGCTGTCTATAATTTATGGCCTTTAATCAATTTTCACGAATTTGGATCAAAGACATGCGATATTAACATTTAAGCTTTTTTTTTGTGTGTGTGTGTACAATAAAAGTTGATTTTGCTTTAAAACCCCATTTGGTAATATACGTATTAATAAATAGCCCAATAAAAATGTCCTTGATTTTAATACACGCCTTCCATGAAATGTGTAAATAAATCGCGGTTGTTATAAGACGATATAAGTTTTATATACTCGCGCCCCAGTATATTTTCAAATTAAATAGGCGAAAAATGGAAAATAGATTTATATGATACACTTTAAATTTATGTAAATATGAATTTTATTTTGGGAAATTTTTTCTTGTTGACTTTTCAGTATGATTCCTTCGTATTTATGTTATATGTTTCAATTGCGCCCACGCACACTTACACACACACACACCGTTATGATCTACTCCGGCTGAATTATTATTTTTAAAAGGAAAATCTTACGAGTTAGACAATGTATATAGTAGTATATCACTGTGCTAAGATACAAATGTAAATATTTAAAATTAAATTTTTCATATTTCACTCATATATTAGAAAAGAAATAATTTCCCATTACCCGGCATTGTTATACACAAATAAAACTTTGTTATACATATTACGTTTGCCATTGTGTATATAGTGAATTTTATGTTTGCTGTACGGAACGAATAAACCGAACTTTTTCGTCTTACATAGGAAAAATATAATTAAAAATTTATCACTGGAAGCGTTTACATGATACGATTGTGTTTTCCGAAATGTAAAATCTCATGAGGAGGAAACGTATTTTTTGTTTTGTATATAAATCCAGATATTGAGCATAGATATATAAAAAAAAAATTAAAATGTATCATAAGAAATAACATTAACGGATATGTGATACTGATAATGTATTTTCGAAAATGTACTCATTTATGTCTTTAAGGCATTCTCGTACAAAACACACAATTGGTAGATAGGTAGGTAGAATAATTTTTATATTCTGTCAATATTATTCGTGATCGGAATTGATCAATTGCTGTGATATGGTAATGATTTGAATATTGTTGTTCATACATGCATTAAGAACGCGTTGTCTCATTTACCTTTTGTACTTCACTACTTTAGCTACGACTACGACCATATTTACGTTGATGTCAATCCAATAAACAACTATTTTCAGTTTTATTGGTGTCGAACAGTGGCATCAAATCAATTGCTAATAAATAAATCAACCAAAATCAATAAACAAAAACATTTTTTTTTAGTTTGTAGGAATTTATTTACTTGTCGAATTAGGATAATTTATTATCCATTAAAAAGTAATTGTAAATAAGTAAATTAGAAATATTGATTTATAGAGGTTCAGTTCATGTGCATGCTATGATGTAATCAAGCGTCTTCTGTACAAAGTATAGCTGCTCCACAACCGCTCCGCAACAAATATTAAATACTAAAAACTCTTTACCTGAATAGGGAAAGCACTAAAGTACATAATATTCTGAAAGCACTCTCAATAAATATTAATGTATTTATGAGTTAACTTTATTTTTTCGAAGATGATAATCTTTTTAAACCAAAGACAATTATCTATATAAAAATGAATTCCTGTTTGTTTGTTCCGAATAGGCGTCACAGCCACTCAACCGATCGCCATTAAATTTTTACCATGTACAAGTTGCATATTAAGAACCAACCTTATGGTATTTTGGAAGGGGCTGGACTCCGGGGTCTAGGAGCTGCGGTACAATTTTTTCGAAAATTTTAATTTTCTTTAAATTTTTCCACGAGAATGAGTTTATGGAGCTGGTTATATGAAATTACTGACATGTTCGTGGAGCCCGGGGTCTAGGGGCTGTGGTACAATTTTTTTCAAAAATTTAAATTTTTTTACGAGAATGAGTTTTGAAAAGGGGTTATATGAAATAAAAGACACGTTCGAATTCGGGGGGTCCACCCCTGGATCAAAAATTCATTTTTACATGTAAAGATACAATTATTTGATTGTTCTGAAATAACGCCTTAGCCGCTTTACCGATCGCCATGAAATTTTTACCATGTATATGTTGCATATTCAGGACCAAGTCCACGCCGATACTTTTAAAGGGGGCCCGTGGTCTCTATCAAATTTCAATTTTTTTAAGATTTTTTGACGGGAATGACTTTAGGAAAGGGGTTATATGAAATTAGTGACATGTTCCAATCCGGAAGTCTGCCTTGGATCAAGAATTCATTTTAACATGTATATAGATTAATTTAAATTTAAGAAAATCTTTCATCACTTTAACTGAAAACAAATCTCTGAACACTTATATTATCTATACTAATAATCCATTTTTACTGGTTTGACATGTACTGTTTAGTGTTATCCTATTTATCATATCCTGTTTTGAAATGTACCATAGTCAGCGAGTTCTAATTTCCACATAACTTCAGAAATAATTAACATTTTATTTTAATCCACTATTGCAACCGGCGGTTTTTAATGAAAATAGTAGTTTCATACTAAACGCCAATAGCGTATTACTTTATTTAGTTTATTATACTTAAATAATCAAAATGATTGTTTCATAAAATCAATTCTAGGAAAGGTACTAAAAATATTGTACGTATAAACTGATTTACTTTGAAAAGTACTAGCGTTTTATATTTGAAAATAGCATCTTCTACAACAAACATCCTTGGATTTAAATTATTGTACGTGTAAAATTACCTTAGTTTGAAAAAACTTCTTTTGTTTTTCGAAATGTCATTTTCAACCACAGTTCGCGGTAAAACGTATCGAAGTGGACGTAGTTTTAATCGTTTTGAATAAATTAATATTAATTTGTGTTTCGGATGCCGTTGTTCTCGATTAGTTAGCTATATTGCAATAAAATAATTGTTGGTGATTATTTTCCAGGTATTAAATATTATTTCAAGTGAATATACCATTCTTATTAGATTTAAGTTTACAGTTTAGAAACGTGTTAATCTATGATTACTTTTTGATTGTAGATAACATTTGATTTTGCTTAAAAAAATCCGTAAAGACATTTTCAAACACAGTTCGCTGTGAAACGTATCGAAGGGAACATTAAAATCGTTTTGATAAGTTAATACTAATTTCTGTTTTGAATGCCCGTCATTCCTGATTAATTAGCTACACGTTTCATTTTTGCTTAAAAATGCCACCGAAAAAAAGAACAATTGGGCAGGTAACTGCAAAGTCGAAGAAGATTAGAGCCGCAAGAGTGGCTGAATCAAGCGAACAGCTTGAAGCACGACTTGCAAACGTTCGAAGCAGGATGTCTTCTTCAAGAGCTGATGAAACAACTGAACAGCGCGAAACACGACTTGCAAACGTTCGAAGCAGGATGTCTTCTTTAAGAGCTGATGAAATAACTGAACAGCGCGAAACACGACTTGCAAACGTTCGAAGCAGGATGTCTTCTTCAAGAGCTGATGAAACAACTGAACAGCGCGGAACACGACTTGCAAACGTTTGAAGCAGGATATCTTCTTCAAGAGCTGATGAAACAACTGAACAGCGCGAAACACGAGTTGCAAACGTTCGAAGCAGGATGTCTTCTTCAAGAGCTGATGAAACAACTGAACAGCGCGAAACACGATTTGCAAACGTTCGAAGCAGGATGTCTTCTTTAAGAGCTGATGAATCAACTGAACAGCGTAAAACACGACTTGAAAATGTTCGAAGCAGGATGCCTTCATCTAGAGCTACTGAAACCATTGAACATCGTGAGGCCCGGCTGGAAGTCGATTGGTTACGATATGGACGATTAATAGAAACTTTTAGAGTTGATTTAAAGTTAGCAGCATTCAATTACGAGAAAGACTATGATTACAATGTTTCAATTGGGCAAATGGAAAACATTTGTTTGTATTGTCATGCTTTAAAGTTTCACAATGAATCACCAGGAATGTGTTGTTCAAATGGAAAAGTGAACTTGCATCCAGGTGGATGATCCACCTCAACCTCTTCTAGCTTACGTCTCCGGAACTACTGAGTTATGCAGACATTTTCTACAAAATATTCGAAAATACAACTCTTGCTTTCAAATGACATCTTTTGGAGTAACCCAAATTGTTCAAGATGAAGGTTTTATGCCCACGTTTAAAGTACAAGGACAAATTTATCATAAAATTGGATCACTTCTTCCTCTCTCTAACAACGACTCCAAGTTTTTACAAATTTACTTCATGGGCAACGAGGAGGCGGAGACTTATCAACGTTGTGCTATTAGTCCCGGAAGAAAACGTGAAATAATATCAAGTTTACAGATTTTATTCCATGAAAGCGATCATCTGGTAAATTTATTTAAAATTGCATTGGAGAAAATGCCATCAGATGACCACATAGTAGGTATTAGAGCAGACAAAACACCGTCTGGTCAACACGAAAGACGATTCAATGCTCCAATAATCAACGAAGTTGCTATTGTTATGGTCGGAACGGATTTCAACCGACGTGATATTATTATCCATAGACAAAATGAAAGCCTACAGCGTGTTACTGAAACACACAGATCGTATGATGCTCTTCAGTATTGAGTTCTGTTTTGGCAAGGAGAAAATGGGTATCATTTCAACGTGATGCAAACTAACCCAACAACAAATGCTGTGATTACGAAAAGCATTTCCTGCATGAATTTTTATGCAATCGTATTATGATTAGAGCACAACAATCAAACCATATCCTGAAGTGCCGTCAACTTATTCACCAATTCATTGTTGATATGTATGCTAAAATCGAAAGTGAACAACTTCTTTCCCTTCGCTCAAATCAGAAAAAACTTCGTTCCGAGGAATATATTCACTTGCGCGATGCAATTGCAAATGATGGAAACGTTGCTGACATTGGGAAATTGGTCATATTACCAGCTACGTATACGGAAAGTCCAAGGCACATGCACGAATACGCTCAGGATGCCATGACGTATGTCCAAAGATTTGGACGTCCTGATCTATTTATAACTTTTACATGTAATCCAACATGGGCTGAGATTATAGATTTACTTCTAATTGGGCAATCATCGACCCGAATACAAACAGAAACTCATAAATCTCATGAACCTCATAACTAAAAATCATATTTATGGAGAAACTCGCTGCTGGATGTATTCTATAGAATGGCAGAAAAGAGGCCTACCACATGCTCACATTTTGATTTGGTTAAAGGACAAGATTACTCCGACTCAAATTGATAGTGTTATATCAGCTGAATTACGCAATCCCCAAGAAGATCCGATACTTTTTGAATTCGTTAGCAAAAACATGATACATGGGCCGTGTGGAGCCGTGAATCCCAATTCACCCTGCATGAAAGACGGAAAGTGTTCGAAAAAATATCCCCGAAAGATGTACCAGGAAACAGAAACTGGTGACGACGGATATCCACAATACCGGAGACGAAAACCCGATGACGGAGGACACACAGCCACTATCAAAGTAAACAATGTGCATCATGAGGTAGATAATAGCTGGATTGTTCCTTAAACTCCATTACAGTCGAAAATATTTAAAGCCCATATTAACGTTGAGTACTGCAACTCGGTTAAGTCAATTAAATATATATGTAAATACATCAACAAAGGCAGTGATATGACAATTTTTGGACTTTCGAATACAAATTCACAATTCGATGAAGTCACGCAATTTCAAATAGGACGTTACATCAGCAGTAATGAAGCTGTCTGGCGAATTCTGAGTTTTAATATTCACGAGCGTTATCCAACAGTTGTACATCTCAGTGTACACTTAGAAAATGGACAACGAGTTTACTTTACGGAAGAAAATCTGTTACAGAGAGCTGCGCAACCAACGAATACGACATTCACAACCCCTTTTTCAATTGTGCGGAACAGATTCATTCGTAAAAACTTTGCTGTATCATGAAGTTCCTAAATATTATACATGAAACACGTCGAAGAAGCAGTTTTTCAGAAGAAAGCAAGGCACAATTATTCGGGAGTACCCTGGAATACGTGGTTCTGATGCCATGGGTCGAGTTTATAATGTTCATCCTAACAATACGGAGTGTTATTTTCTGAGAATGCTGCTTCATGAAGTAAGAGGACCAACGTCTTTTCAAGCACTGAGAACTGTAAATGGCGAAGAATGTCAAACTTACAGAGAGGCATGTCTTAAACTGGGCTTACTTGAAAATGATGAACACTGGGATAGAACACTGACCGAAGCATGTTTTATGTGTCGTCTAGAACAAATACGCAAGCTCTTTGCAATCATATTAACAACATGCACACCTTCCGATCCTAAAGGTCTTTGGGAAAAGCACAAAGAAAGCCTTAGTGAAGATATCTTTGGCAAGCACGTAGAACAATTCCCGATATGGAAATACAGTTTTCAGCAGACATATTTAATGAAGCACTTATATTACTCGAGGATGCATGCTTATACATTAATAACAAAGTCATTTCCCAACTTGGGTTGCCAGCACCGACGCGCCATGGAAACATTGTTCGTGATAGAGATTACGACCTTGGTCAGTTACGAGTTTTCGCTGAGACTTAAAAAAATCTCTTAGTGGATGATCAAAGACAGGCATACACTAAAGTGATGCAATACATAGCAAACGGTAACGGAGGAATTATTTTTATTGATGCACCCGGAGGCACTGGAGAAACATTTCTTCTTAATTTGATACTTGCTGAAGTAAGACAGCAGAATACAATCGGCCTCGCTGTTGCATCATCTGGAATTGCATCCACTTTACTCGATTGAATTTGAATCAAGCGGATAATTTTTCTTGCAATATAACACGAAATTCGGGAATTGCCACGTTATTAAAAACATGTAAAATCATTATTTGGGATGAATGTACCATGGCACACAAAAAAGCATTTGAAGCGGTTGATCGTACTTTGCGCGATTTGCGACAAAATAACCGACCAATGGGAGGAGCTCTAACACTACTAGCAGATGATTTTCGTCAAACTTTGCCAGTCATTCCACGATCAACACCCGCTGATGAACTTAATGCCTGCCTGAAGGCGTCTCATCTTTGGAAACACGTTACGAAAATCACACCATCTACAAACATGCGTGTGAACTTACATCACGATGGTACAGCTAAAATATTTGCTAGGCAGCTTTTGGACATGGGTAACGGGAAATTGCCAAATGACCCTGTAACATGTGAGATGTCGTTCCCGCCTAATTTTTGTCAAATGTTCACTGAAAAAAAAATCGTTGGTGGTAATGACGAAACAGTTTCGTTAAACTTTAATGAATAACTCGTCCATTCAATCGATGATTTTATGACAAAAAAAAAATAATTTTATTCAAATTGATAGTTTAACAATCAAATTAAATAAATATTAATTAAATCAAATAATCAAAGACTATAGAATTTTACAGTTATTTTCAGATCTTATTTTATAACTTATTTATTCAAATTAACTAATTCCTTAGTTTATTTAAAGCAAAAATTTCGTTGAGTACTGTTAACATTTTCTTGTTTTATTTAAATTGAATAAAATTCTTTGTTTCGTAATAGTATTAAAAGAAAATACGTTCAAATTGACGAAATTTTATAAAACTCAGGACAACAAATATATTTTTTGTCCGATTCATTTCATTGTGTCCTACTACATAGTCGAGAGTCCATGGAGCAAACAAAATTTATAACGTTATAGTTAACAAAATTTATAGCGTTATAACACACGCTTGATTCGATTAAAAATATCTTTTTATATTAAAATTTTTTATCATAAATATAACTGTAATTGTATCGCATAGCCAAAAGTTTATTTCGAACTAGAATTATAATGAAGTGCTATGTTTGTAAAAAAACAGATTTTTCGGTAAAATCTTTAATTCTTCATTTACAATTTTTCCATTCTCTTTCCTCGTATGAAGGTGATTGTCACAAATCTTTTAACAATGTAGATGCATTTCGAAAGCATTTAAACAGAATACACTTCGAGCGTAATACAATGACGGCCAGTGAAATGAAAACTTTCGTCCATTTCTTACCTTTAATGATCGGGGATTTAGTTCCAGAAAATGATCAAGTTTGGAAATTTTTTCTTAGCCTTTTAAAAATGATTGATCTACTTCTTAAAAGAATTTTTACTATAGATGATATTGAACTCCTTCGTCAAACGATTTCTTAACATAACAAACAATATATTGAACTGTTCAATCCCTCAAGCCAAAATATCATATTCTGCTTCGTTATCCATCAATAATCGAGTTTTCAGGGCCACCTAAATATTTTTAGTGTTTTCGCTTCGAAGCTAAACACAAAGAATTAAAAGCATATGCTAATGTTACAACTTCTCGAAAACATATTTTACTAACACTAGCTAAAAAATATCAATTGAAATTTGCACTTCTATTAATGACACCCCAACAAAATAGTATTATTTTTGATGATAAGCACATCATTTATAGTAAAAATAAACATTTGTTATTATCCAAGCTTAACATCAAATCGCAGGAATTAGGCACACTTACTGAATTGCAATATAAAGGAACATTGTACAAAAAGGGACTTATTGTTACTACTTTCAAATCTGAGCTAAGCATTTTTGAAATCGATGAAATATTTATTTTGAAAAACAACTCTAATATATATTTATTTGTTAATGAGCTTTTAGTAAATTCTTATAGTTCACATTTCGATGCTTATGAAATTGATGTTAATAAAACTATAATATCCGAGCATTTATTGCTTAAAATAACTGAGTTTAAATGTGGTCCGGTAAATCTACATCATACAGCAAAAGGAAAGTTGATGATTAGAATTAAAAGATATTACTGATTAGTTAAATTTACATTTCACAATAAACAATTTACTTTATGATAAGATCATTAATATTATAAAAATATACAATCCTACCGTCCTTACATATCTTAAATAAAGCAATAGCATAATATCAACATAAAAAATGGAGAATCAAGAAGAAGTAACTTTTGCCGAAAACTTAAACTTGCAAACTTTTGAAATTGTACCTGGTCAATATGAAATTGTCAACAGTGACCAAATCTCTATAATCGAAACTAACGACGACACGTATTTTGAGACAAACTTAAAACCAGATGCCGAGCAGGAAATTAAAAATTTACTTCGTTCTTGGAATTTAAATCATCTATTTCAAATATTTAAAGGTAAACAAATTTAAGTTTGATTCTTTTATATTACTATTTTAACTTATTCTGTTGTTCTAGACGAATGGATTGGTTTAGAAGTCTTACAACAAATCACTGAACAACATGTGGTTCAACTAGTAAAGAAATACGACATAAAATTAGGAGTACAAATTAAATTACAGGAGCATATTAAAAATTGGCAAAAATCGCAGCAGACCACAATAAGTTCACCGCTTGAAGATGATTTACTCTTAATTGACAAGGATACTAATAACCGCTTGAATATCAACGAAGTTGAATCTGATGTTATAACGGAGGATCAAATAGATTTGCAAAATGTTTTAAATTCTTGTTCTCAAGGGCGGACTATACACAATCTATATATCCAAAATAATTCAAAGTTATCTGAGGGTTGCAGAGTTATTTTAGTAGATATTATTGTAAATTTTTTAATTCAAAATGACATAAAAATGACAGTTGATCTTGCAAAAACTATTTCGGAAAAAAATAATACAATTATTTCCAACAGAATTCATGGTGAGATTTTTAAAAATAATATTTTATTTTTGAAAAATTTAATAATTATTAATTAGTAGGAGTACTACTATTTAAAGCAGGAGTGGAAAAAACCGCAGGGTAAGATTTAGGATAAATTTTATAATGCCCAAAGACATCTTAGAAACAGTGGCATCCTTCCTAAACGGGCCTATTCATCAAAATCACCAGATATGACAAAATACAGCTTTGAGTTAGGTATATGCTTGAAAGTTACAAGTTTTAATTAAATTTAAAAAAAATTAATTTTTTGTTATGTTCAATTCATTTCGTTCTAAGGACCACCTGAGGCAGAAATAGATGGCCATCTTGCAGCTATTCGGCAGGATAATTGTTCGTGGGCTGAATTAGAACTTCATTGGTCATCAACGAAAAATTGTAGATTGCAGGAAATCGTAAATGCAGAATCGACTAGTAAAATTTTTGAAAAATGGTCACAATATAAAAAGCCAATGGGCTTTAAATTAGTACGTTTGATTTATTTAATAAAAACGATTGTTTTGATTTCATTCTCGCTATTTTTCAGGTCTATATGGATTTCACTCATCTCTACCCATCAGCGCAAAGCATGATTATTGGATATGAAGATTTCTCAAAAAACATTTTGTCAATTTTTGAAGAGAAAATTAAAGACGTGGTTAGCAGAAATCTCTTAGGGCAGCTCAAGAATACGACATATGTATTAACTGAAAGTAAGAACTGTTTCGTTATTTGAATACAAATCATTAAACTAACTTTAATTATTTTTGTTTATAGATGGTCGATGTTGTACTATTTTTTACTTACTCCACAGTGTATTAATTCCCACAACCAAAATAATACAATGTCAGAATAATAAAAAGATTAGGGTGAAACATTCGATCCGAGATTCCCAAAAATCTTTCTTAATAGAAGGAACAACTGTAGGAGAATGTGAAGAGGAATTGTTACGACTGTACAGCAATAAAAAACCGATCCAACCGCTGATTATTATAGTAGGTACAACTTTAGAACCGAAGGACATAATAGTGTATTTTGACGGTGTGAAATATCAAATGAACACCTTTCTTGATGCTATTGATATTTGCTTCAAAATTTTTAACGTTTTTAATTTGCAATATCCAATTGCATCAAATTTGGTTTGGAGATTTATTCAAAAGATGTTTTATAAAATTACTACAAAGTATGATGAAGAAAACGTTCAAATCAATTGTTTAATTTCTAATTTAAGTCATTGACCGTCCAGAAGATGGCAATATGTATTCAATCGTTTATTTCAGTCTTGTATTTTTGAATTTTAAATATTAAGTACATTTTTATTTGAAGTATTGAATACTTTCAATTTATAGTTTAAAGAATTACATAAACACTTTGAAATATTTTAAATAAATAAAGATTTATTTTTTATGAAAATATAATATTATACACACTTGTTTATATTTATACTTAACCACACTTGTTTATATTTATATATATACATATATATATATATATATATATATATATATATATATATATATATATATATATATATATATATATATATATATATATATATATATATATATATATATATATATATATATATATATATATATATATATATATATATATATATATATATATATATATATATATATATATATATATATATATATATATATATATATATATATATATATATATATATATATATATATATATATATATATATATATATATATATATATATATATATATATATATATATATATATATATATATATATATATATATATATATATATATATATATATATATATATATATATATATATATATATATATATATATATATATATATATATATATATATATATATATATATATATATATATATATATATATATATATAAATATATTATATTATCAAAGCAAAGAAATCATTTAATCCAATTGATGAAACTACCGTCAAATTGACGAATTTTTTTAGTTTATTTGATAAAATTAGTCAACGATTTTCCGTTAATTTAACAAAATATTGACTGTTTTGACAATCTGTTTTTTATAATTTTTTGAAGAAATTTATTTGGTTCACGAATGATTCTTGATTTTGACGAAAAAATAAAACAACTAAAAGTTAATCATTTCAACAAAAATTTCTTTATTTTCTGAAATTTAATAATAAATTCATTAAATTAACCGACTGATTATTTAATATACACACCTACTTTCGTTGACCGTATATCAAACGCTTTTTCGTTATTTGAGTTGCGATTTTTGTCAAATTCACCAACAAATTTTTTTCAGTGTTGCCATCAATAAAGGACGTGGTGATGAAAGTATTGTCAAATCTGCCAAATAACTTCAAAAATCATGATTGGCTGTGCGAACGTGCACTCCTAGCTCCCCAAAATGACGGCGTTAATAAATTAAATAATGAAATTCAATCGCAACTACCCGGGCCACTAATGAAATACAAATCTATCGACACGGTTACTGATGTGGATCAATCCGTCAATTATCCAATAGAGTTTCTTAATTCTTTGGAGCCACCGGGTATTCCACCACACATACTATTTTTAAAAGAGGGTTCACCAATAATACTGCTCCGAAATTTAGATCCACCGAAATTGTGCAACGGAACACGGCTTTGTGTGAAGAAATTGATGCAGAATGTGATTGAAGCAACGATTATTACCGGTAAAAGTAAAGGAGAAGATGTGCTAATTTCGCGCATTCCTATCATTCCCACCGATTTGCCCACGCCTTGTTTTTGCAATGACAATCAACAAAGCCCAGGGGCAATCATTGAAAATAGCTGGTGTTTTTTTGGAAAATTCATGCTTTTCACATGGCCAACTGTATGATGCTTGCTTCAGAGTGGGAACGGTAAAAAATTTATTTATTTACACACCAAATGGAAAAACCAAAAATATTGTTTATCAAAAGGCTTTATAATAAAAATTATTAATTAAAATATCTTTATATTTATTATTCACTTTGATCTGGTTGAAGGTTTGTAAAAATGGAGTACATATAATTATTTGGCAATTGGTAACAAATACCAAACCAAAATTAATTAATTATCCTCACAAACAGGATGTCCAATAATATCATTACAAAAGTTCGCCTGGATGCATTGACGGAGGCACCCGTTACTGAATACAGCTACTTATAATTTTCTTTTCATATGTGATTGCAACTACAGCGATGTAAAGAGCGAATTCTTGCATAACAATCAAGGTATTTGATACTTAATAAACATATTTTTATTAATCACTTGTTTTTTGTTTCGCAGAATATTTTGAATATTTTTCAAAAAGTTTAAAAAATCACTCGATCGATTTCTTGTAACTGTTTATCAAAAGGCTTTGATGGGAAAACAAGTGATTAATAAAAATGTGTTTATTAAGTATAAGTGTGTTTCGCCAAGTGCCTACGGCAAATAGCGTAAAAAGTACAAGGTATTTGAATTATATACCTCCCGTGCAACGCCGAGTAACTCAGCTAGTTATTTTATTAAAACCTAACACAATGTTTTGATTACAATTTATTTGTATAATTGGTTTTACAATTTTAACTCCAATCTTGTTGGTTTGAAATATCGAAGAGAACAGAAATTAAAATTAACCCTAATGTGAGTGACGTGGGTACCCGGGTACCCTTTGCACATTGCGTCTATTTTTGTATGTTTTACTTCCAATAAAACTTTAAATTTTATGAGAACTTCTAGTTCAATTGGTAGATTACGATCATATTTAAAATTGAGAAATGTTACAACTTGGACGAACGTGGAAAACATAAGTTTCAACACGTGGAAAACATACAAAATGCATGTAGATACTGATCACTCAAATTAAGATATTTTTTCTTCACTCACATGAGGGTTAAAAACAACCAAGCTCATTAGTTTCTTTTTTACTCTTCCATATGCAAGTCAATACTATTGCAAAACAACGAGAAGTATGTCCTTATTCGACATATAAATTTATTTTTCTTGCAATACTATTCTCGGCGCCATAATTTTCTGGTCTGAAAAATACTATAATATTTTGACGTCTTGTTTATAATAATAATGATCGACGAAATAATGAGCCTGATCACCATAGATCTTGCTCCAGAAACTAATTTGGCATTACTCCTCGTGATACTAAATCAGCGGGATTTTGAGAAGTTGGAACATAGCACCAGCTGGTTATTGCAGGACTTTCTGTATTTGCGTGATTTTATGTGCGACGAATGAAGCAAATTTAGCTGGTTCAGATTTAATTCGCAGCAGTGGTATTTCTGAATTTGACCATAGGTTAATTTGATCAAACTGCATATACAAACTGTTGACGAGTTTATGTACTGTTTATGTCTGCTTCTTTAACGGGGGCAACTCTAGATTTTGAACATATCAACTGAACGCATGATGAATATTATGGTTATCTATGGTTTTCATATAAATAACACAACCAAAACCCTTTTCCGAAGCATCTGAGAAACCGTGTATTTGTACTGAATGATTATTGAGATACAAGGATACACCTAGGAACTTTTATTTGATTCAAGTTAATTAGTTGTTTTTTAAATTCCATCCGCAGTGATCCCGAATTTCATTTGTGATCATATCATCCCAATCTATTGTGCGCAACGTCCATATTGTCTCCATTATAAGTTTTGCAACCAACATCATTGGCGCACAACCCCAACGGGTCAAACAGTTGACAGATTTCTGACAGGATATTTCGTTTAGTACAAATTGTATCTAGAGAAAATTTGGAAAAAATCATTTCGAATTCATCTTGCGAAGTGTCCCAATAAAGTCCCAATACTAATGATACTTTCGAAGTGGGTTTAGTTGCTACCGATATAACAGGGACATTTGAAGAAAATTTCCTTCGCTGGAAACCGCCTTTAGCGAATTGTGGATACTATTTGGATCTTGAACTAAAGTCATATGAAGTCACGGTATTGTTTATAAATTGCAGGCTCACGAATTAATCTTCTCTCTATAGAATAAAATTGTTGAAGCGACGTGAAATTTGAATGACCAAGACATTTTATATTATCATTTACAAGTAGTGAGACAGAATATTAACCGGGCGGAAGACGTTCGACCTTTTTAATATAATGGTCTTCACAATATTTTTCTTCTAATGAAAAAATATTTTTAACACAAACTGTTTCTATTTACCAGAAACGTTTCAAATCGTTATGAAGACTTTCGTTAGTACACAAGGCTGTGGCTGGACCTTCATCAATACTTTGAAGAGAAAGTACTCGACCACTGATTACATATCCGAATACGCTTGACATGAATTGTGGTAGATTCTTAAGGACAGTTATAGCTTGACCGCTAAACAATTGATTGTAAATTTCAGCACCAAGTAACATGTCGATTTTATTTGGTACATGAAAATATGGGTCAGCTAACTGAATTTCGGCAGGAATTAGATTTAAAACAATGTTTACTGGATTGGCTGGAAAATAGTTTTGATTTTGAGACCACATACCAGCTATCGGTGTACATGAGACTGATGATCGATTTATCGTCCTAACTTCATTGCAAAATCGACATCTCACGGGCGACGATGTGTAGCAGGAGCTAAGACAAGTTTGAGGTGGAACTGTTAGTCAATAGACCGAAATAAGACGCTTGAAGAAAACCAACCTCACTTCAAGACGGTCCGCTAGAGGCCCAATATTGATAGCACGACGCTACCGCAAAGAGCGACTCGAATTAGCTCCTAAACATATCAAATTGAGCATCACCAATGCAGGTCCGTTTTATTCAATGACGAGTGCAGAATAATAAATTTAATAGTAAATTTAAAGTAGAAATATCATCGGTTATGCCGTTTTAACCTTTATGTGCGCATGGTAAGGTACAATTGTACCTTTTTCGTTTTTAAGTTTAAATATTTTTACTTTGGAATTTAGCTAAAAACCTGAAACTTTAGCCTTCATTAGTCTTTCCTTTATCAGAATTTGGTTTTTTAGAAATCTTTTAGAAGAAAATAAGAACAAACAACGATAAATTTAAAAATACCCCTTAAACATGTGGCAGAGGTACATTCGTACCTTCAATGGAGACCGTGAATTTTCTAACAAAAAATAACACGCATACGTATGTATACGGTTCTAATTGAAAAACATGGCGGAAACAAAATTCTTAGTGGATTCAAATAGATTCAATTAGTGACAATTTTATAAAAAATTATTATTATATTAAATAAAATCATAATTTACACAATAAATTTTAAAAAAGATAATAAATACAAAAGATTTTAGAGAAATTTATAAATAACTTAAAAAAGTTAACAAATAAATAAAATTAAAGCTTTAATGAAAAAAGTATCAAATATGTTTATTGCAATTTTTCGCTCAAAATATTTAGTATTTTATCAATCTCGGCCAATAACAAGTCACTTCAAGAGATTAGGGAAAGATTCCACTATAGATGTCGGATTGGCCTATCTATAGAGAATATTTCCCAGCATAAGATTTTTCCTAGTGGAGAAAATGTAACATTGTTAATAGTAATTTTCCACGTAAATTTTGAATATTTTATCGATTTGGGCCACTTCCAGAAATTAAGGCAAGATTCCACTATATAGAAAGGATCGGCCTATCTTTAAAGAACATTTTCGGGTATAAGATTTTTCCTAATAGAGAAAATGTATCCTTGTTAATAGCAGTTTCGTTTTTGCGTGTTCCTATTTCTGCAAGTGGCTTCTTATTAGCCTAGATTGATAAAATATTCAAAAACGTTATACCGAAAAATACATTCATTACATTTATGGTTCTTTCCAAAATTCAAAAATAAATTGATTTTTTTGTATGTCAAAAAACAACACGATACATGGTTGGATTTTTCTGTAAAAATTGACAATCGATTTTCAAAAGTTTTAAGATTTTGAATTTTTGAGATTTTCCAAAATTGCTTACGATAAAAAAAAATCACTGATTTTCGATCAAAATTTTATAATCTCAAATTATTATTTTTTGATTTATAAATCAATTTTCTCTTTGGAATTGTCTCTACATGTTCATTGCAAATATATCGCTAGCAAATCAAACAACTTTTTCGTGTTTTGCGTTGGAAGCATGAGAACGATCTACAAACAAAGCAGCTTCCAACATGAATGCGTGCATTTTGAGCTGTTGATGTAGCTGCTTGATCGACAGCAATAACCGGCCGACATATGATACATTGTATCCCAGATTGAGATGAAAATTGTGCCATCACTTTTGGATTTCTCGCACGATCCCCAATAAAAGGCATCGCTTATTGTTTACCTAGATCCACGTAGGAACGTGCGCCGGCTGTGGGTTGATTTTGTAGTAACCGGATTATTTTCGGAATAAATTATATATGAGGCTAGCGTCTTTCGCTTTGTTGTATAATATATTACCATTTTGTCTATATGATCTAAGGCGCTTCTGGTCTCATTATAGTAATAAACCGTTTCAGGTTTGTTCCTGACACCGCCGCCCATGCTATTATTTCTGTGCATTGCCGATAATAATGTGACAAAAAGATTTTTCTTGCAAAGATGCAAGTTTTATTTTGTTTCAAAGTTCCAGCCATTGTTAATTGCCATGACAACAACAAAAGTGCAAAGGGCAAAGCGGAAAAAAGTTGTCCATAGTAACATTTCTTGCGGAACCTTTAAGTTTTTGGCACAAATCACTAACAACTCTTTGCCTATGATTCTTTTCTGGCAACATCTATTCCTTTTCCTGTATATAGCTGGCCTGTGATATAGGGTATGATGTTTTCGCGTCACAAACCCAAAATATGTTAAGACCATATTTCCCGGCTTTATTGGATGTATTGGGTAAACCGCGTCCTACCCCGATAAGGGAAAAGTTGCTCGTCCGCGGTTACACAAACGGATGCGATATATTTGGATGCCAACTTGAAATTTAACATCAATCAATTATCACTAATAGCTGCTGTTTTATCAGTAACCAATCGTTCTGTTCCAAAAAAAAATACTTTTCTTTGAATTTCCAATTGGATACGTATAAGAATCCTTTATTACAAAAATAGTAATCTAATAATCACTAATATTTTGGGTTATTTAGGTTTACTAACCTTTTCACCGTTATTTTTTTAGTCTAACATTTTTATATTAATTTTTATATTAATAACTGTTTAAAACATATTTATAAATGAAATTATTTTTAAAGTATATTTTAGTGCATTTTCATATAAAGCGAATGAAACTACATTTGTACCCCGGATATGATGTAAAATTTGCCATCCACATAAATGTTAAAACAATTCGAGTTTCTGTAAGCGCTGAAGGTTTGAGTCGATTTAGTTGCTCGCGAGTGTTGTATCGCTACGATAATTTCGAGATGATTTCCCAAAAGAAAACTCAAGACACACTGCAATTTGTTTTGTCTTTTAATTTTGTTTTAAAATGGTAACGGGCCTACTCCGTTCAAAAAATTCTAAGATTTGCGTGTTTCTTGACACACATTGGCTCAGATTAGTTCAAATTGTATATGGTATACCGGATCCAAATTTTGTTGGAAATCACAAATTTGCAATCTAACAAGCAAGTTGTTCCTTGAAATATTACCTGAACCGGGTAAGCTCAAGCATCAATAGAAACACAGCTCGCACAGCTGTCACACTTGCCAGTCATGAAGTATACACGTGGCAAATTAACCATCGAAAAATATTCGATTAAACAACGCATTTTAATAGTTAAAACCTTTTGCACAAGTCAATCATCAATTATTCGTTAACATTAAGAAAATTACGTGAAAGTATCGGAAGGAATGCCTACAGTGCCTTCAAAACCGGATTATCAAATAATTTGAAGAAACAAGGACTGTGGCAAATAAGCCAAAGTGTGTGAAACTAACGTTTATATTCAAACCATCAGAAAGTATTACTGAAAGTGTACCAGATAATCCAACGACATCAATCGAACACCGTGCGCAATAACTTGGAATTCGAGGAACTTTCAACACAAGAGCAGCTAGCAAGCCATCATAGCCAACATTTGTGCCGTACGTATACTATGCAAATAAGATGATGTTGTTTGACAATGACAATCCGAATGTTTTCTGAAAAATTAATTATGAGTGACGAAGCTCATTTTCACTTAAATGACATGTAAACAAACAAAACAGCTGGTTCTGCTCAGTAGAGAATCCACAAATAATTCATCAATGACTATTACATTCCTTGAAAGTTACGGTATGGTGTGTAATTTGGGCTGGTGACCCCTCCATATTTTTACGAGGATCCTGAACCATTCGGATCGCTGTTACAGTCACAGGCATTCCTTATCGTGGTGTGATAAGGAACCGTTTAAGACCAAAATTGCATTCCATACTGCTAGAAAAACTATGGAATTGTTACGAGAAATGTTTCTATCAACAGATTCCACAATAAATTCAGGGTGAAATGTGTGCAAAAGTGATGACAAATTTAATCAATATGCGTGTTATTTTATAAGGTAATTACTAAGTGACTGTTCGCTGGCCGGACTGCCAGCTTATCTAGGGATGGAGGAACATTTAAAATAATTTCTGTCATTTTTGAAGAATTTTTCTATGAGGTGGTGTTGATGTATAGTTCTTCGATATCATGCACTATTCGATGGCCGGTTTTTCAAATTATGCCTGGTGGCGGAGGAAGCTTAAAACTAATTTCTGGGCATTTTTAGAATTTTTCAATAGAATGGAGCTTAGGCATAGTCCTTTAAACAGCACCTAATCGTTGGCCAGAATATAGGATTTTGTCTAAAGATAGATTGAGAAAGATTTAAAGTAATTTCTATGATTCTCAAAAAAAAATTCTAAGGTGTTGAGATTCTCAAAATCAGCAACGTTTCGTAGGCCGAACTATCGGCGTATGTTTAGGGATAGAAAACGATTATAAGCAATTTCTGTGCATAGCTATTTCAAATTATTTTCTATTTTAATTTAAAGGATTAAATATTTCATTTCACTTTTATTTTTCTATTTTCTTATTTGACTTCGAGCGACTATAATATGTCTCGACCTATTTACCTACTAAAATTGTAGTGATTAGATTGTAAGTTTACGACGAATTAAGGCATTTTACAGCCGATTTTTTTTTCGTATGATCGAACATTAATGAACACAACTATCCCCTGGCCGAACCATTTTTAACGTAATTGACTGTAAAACAAAGACTAAGAAATAGCTTTAACGTCTTTGAACGATTTACAAAGTTGTAGGTAAGGACTCTTACAGATGTTTTGGAATCCGTAGTTGTAAATAGTCTATCTGAAACTACATAAACATTTTTACGAATTCTACTCTACACAGATATAACAGTTGGTGGTACAGTGGTTAAGATATATTCTACTAAGATATATCAGATCAGATCCTAAACCAGCCGTGAGTTTTTTTCCGTCTCAGCACCAGGAATCGAACCCGGAACCTCGAATCGAATCGTTTGGTGTCATAAACATTAAGGGACATGGGAGATATGCTGAAAACGCGTTTGCTTCAATTGGAAGGAATCGGCGCTAACTTCGATGTCAAGTTAAAACAACAAGCCTAAAAATTCGATCAACTCCGCAATGAGTAAGCGGTAAAATTAGTCGAACAAGGTAGACAAGCTTGCTGATCTACGTACAGAACATCAATTTGCCAAATTTTCAGAACTTCGAGCGGAACAAGGTGCAACAATCATAAACTATTCGAGATGACCAGCTAAATAAAGCTGTGTTCAATGGTATAAGTCGCCAGTGGCTCAAGAGGAATTTTAAAGCCTCGAACATTCCACGATGAGATCCCATTTGTATTTTAAAGTGCAGTTCCAAGAAGTAATGTAGCACAAATGTTGAGGCGCAGAGTAGCAGCTCAACGCACTAATATTAGCTGTCACAATTATATTGAAATAATAAAAGTTGTAACTGCTTCCAGCTGCACAAAGGTAGTTTTGAGTGTTGAAGTGTTCAGAAAAATTTAAATCACTTTTCAGGACCTGTGTAAAGATATACGATAAGTGTATGTTGTATAATAAAATAAAAATTAATTACTAGCGCCAAAAGATCTTGAGGTAGAGATTTCAAAACCTCATCAATTTTTCGAATTAAAAATAAAAGGTGATTGGCGAAAAAAGTTTAAATCGCATAAGCCCCCCCTTCAGTTTTCATCGGTAAAGATATTCATCCATCACGATATCCAAATATCGAGACGAATGGATATACTGTTCTTTTGCATTTTTGGGACCAGGACCTTCAAAACGACGGAGAAAGTATTTTTGAATCATGATAATTTTTAACAATTTTTTTTCAGGATTTTCAATAACTTACAGACCGTAGTTGATTTGCGATATTACTAAAGTCCTTAACAATATGTCAAAACGGTGGACTTATGAACTAAAGCGCTGATAACGAAATTGTAGCTTTTTCCAAGACCTATGAAACGATATGCACCATGATTAAACGGGAATGAGAAAAATGCAACGACTCTGTCAGCGCAATAACAGAAGTTTTGAGTTCTATGTTGCATCACCTCATTTTATGACATTATTTAAGACCACCTGAATGAAAAGCGACACGTATACATTTTTGAATAATTAGCAACCCGTGCCTAAACGGTGGCTTACGTCTGAAATTAAATTAAATTACGTCTGAAATTCATATTCCATAGTAGAATAATTCTAATCACACAAATATCGTTTCGGAATACAAAGTAACCCCATGGTGTGTCTTGACTACTTCAGCAAGTGGGTGTAAGCCTACCCGACTGTGAATAAAGGAATCCGAACACAACCGACATATTTGTGATCAATTGGATTTACAAATTCGGAGTACCACCAGAACTACACTCTGATAAAGGTAGGCATTTCTTTTCATTTTGTTCCAAGAACTGCGGTAAATTTTTAACTTACATGAGACTCGTCGTAACACACCATCATAAGAAATTTTAGAGAGGTTTGTTTAAGCGGACACTGGAGGAACATCCTGTTAAGTTTGAGTTACCGCAAAACTTACAAGTGCCACAGCATGAATACGTACCGGATCTAATACGGAGAATGAACAGAATTCAAAATGATGAAACAAGCTGCATCGCAAAGCTCAGCGACAAAATTAAATCGTGATATGACCTAAGAAGTGAAGGGTATGCAGAGATAGATTTGGTCTGGATATACAATCCCAAGTAAAGCAGAGGAATAACACTAGGTCAGATTCAATTAGGCCCTAGAAATAGAATTAAAGTGGTCGACATTAATAGTTTACGACGTTATAACATAAGGAAAGTGCAAGATTGGGAGTAGTGTTGAGAATTCTACTCTATACACAGATATAACACTTTACAAAAGTGAAATAGTAAACAGTGATTCAAAGTGATAAATTGTGATATAGTGAGAAATTTGTATTATAAATCCGTGTCGAACGCCCGAAATGAGTAACAATATCCATTCGCAAATTTCTGAGGTGCTATAAATTACTGTATGATTCATAATTGGCCTGTTGGCATTCCTTTTAACCATAATTTATGAGGTTTAAATTTCACCAAAAAATCTATGAAACATCCTATTGCGTAAAAAACGATATCCATCTCAACTAAACAAAATATTTTAACAATAAACAACAAAATCAAATTCGATTAAGATTGATGGTTCATGAGCGCCCGATTTCAATCCTAATTTATAACCTCAATGGAATCATTATAATTAATGAATGAAAATGTTCGTTTCACTAAACGTTCGTTCCCAAGCCGCATATTATGTTTATAAACTCGCGCCTGTATACCAAAGAATTTTAATTAAAATAAAGTACGAAAATTAACAAAACGATTGTTCTTCTTTTCACTTTAGTTATGATATTTCAAAAATTTATAATTTTTAGTATTTTACAGACCTACTATACACAGTTACCATAAAGAGAAAAATTCAAATTAAATTCGGAATTTTCATTTCAGCAAAGGCTGTACATAATATATATATTTTAAACATATACATTCCATTTTATTCCCACGAAGGCAAAGTTGATTTTATCTTATCAATCAATAATGTAATTGTTGCCTTTTTTTGGTATTTTACAATTAATTAAAATACGTATAGCAAAAAAACTATTTCGATTTGAGCTTTTTTTTATTGTAACACTTTTACGTCGGTATATAGAAGAAAGCATACTCAATATAATAATATTAAATAATAAAAAAACACGAAGCTTTTAAAACGCACACCACAATCCTACTATACTCACGCACACCATCTTATGTATTCTTAGTGGTAAACGTTCATATTTTCTGTTTTTTAAATATTTAATAGCAGGAAAATTTTTACTTTTCATTTAACACCGCACCAACAACAACAATAACCATAAAGCGATAAGGGAAAAAAGAAATTTTCACATTTTTTTTTTCTTTTGTAGAAATATCTTCATTGTCAAAAGCTTTTCGTTTTAAATTAGTATTTAATATTTTAAGGGTTGTTATACTGAGTGTGTGTACATTATTATCATTACTAATATTTTTGAATCTCCAATAATATTTTATCCAATTTCAAAACTATATTCCATATCATAGATTTAATGTAATTTAATTCATTAGCTTAATGATAAGGGGTTTCAATCTAGTGTAACCTTTTTTTTGATTAATTTTATAAACATGTGCTTGATGGGGTAGCCTTCTATATTCTGCACGTACTTATTTATACAAGAAAGCTAAAATTATTAAATAAATAAAGTTATATAAAAGTATAAACATAGATTTATGTACATATACATATATGTAAATCCTTATCGAAGGCAAACATAATTATGTAAATATATACAGAACACATAAATTATATAATTCCATAAACCTTCCGAATTTTATTTATGAGCTAATTAGAATTCAAAATCAATAAAATTGTTATTTTTCACATATGATGTGGATTTGTGTGTATGTATATATGTAAACGTTATGTATGAAATAAGATACGAATATTTATCTTATGTAAGATTAACCACCACCCATAATTTACAGCGAAAAAGCATACTAATATGCTTTTTCATATCGTCAAATTTTTGGAGAACCGTCATTCAATAGAATGGCGACTTTTTACTGAAATTTAACGGATGAATTCTCACTGTTTTAATCAAATTAATTTTAGTTTTGTTGAAGATGAATTCACGAGTGTGCGTAAAATTTATAAATTTTGGTCGTCACGCTAAGCCAATCACAACTTTTAAAATTATTCTTATTTTACGTATTTAAGTTAATTTTTCTCCATTTAAATTTTCCCCTACGAGTTAATTTTTGTTTCTAGTTTACGGATGGAATCAAAGGTTACATTGATTATTTTACTTTGCAACGGTATAAGTTGAGAAAATGGGAATCGGAGTGAAGTTTTGCTTAAATAACAAAATATACACTGTTATCTTGTTCACGTGGTCCGTAGTGTAGTGTAGTGAAGTTATGACTACAGCAGTTATATGACCGTTCACCTGGAAGTATAGTGTAGTAACTCTACCGTTACGCCCCTCTTGTTGAAATATTGTGCTAAGGATGTTTGACATTTCTCGATGTTTTATTTTAATTTATATATTGACGGTTGTGTTTGGCGTTGGCGTGTTCTTGTTTCTTTGTGAAAAAGTAAAATATTTAGTACACAAAGAACTCTAAAAATCGAATGCTATTGAATTGAAAATCATAATAAACAACAACTGTCAAAACTTAGCACACTACACTACGCCAAGTGTTCACGTGGTGCGTAGTTGCAATAACATTACACTACACTACAGCATTTTGACCGTAGTTGATAATACACTTCGGTACTGTTTTTTCTCTGTTCACGTGGTGACATAATACACTACACTACACTACACTACGAACCACGTGAACAAGATATAAGTCTCATAAATACTTAGAATTGAAAAAAAAACGCTGAAACCTATGGTTGTGAAATTTGTCCCCGTGCCCCAAAAATCCCGTGCACATATACAAAACAAATAAGCCAAATTTGTAATAATGAACATGGATCAATTACACTGTTAAACCAAAATTTAAGAGAAATAACTATATTATAATAGATAGAGAGAGACAAGAATAGGAGCTATATTTTTTTGTTTTGCAAAAACTTTAGAAATAGAAAGAGTAAGGAATAATTTTATTTAAACATTATATTTATACTAAACATTACAGTCTTGGCCAAAAGTATTGAGCACCCATGATATCTTACAATTTTTTTGGGAGTATCAATTTGAAATAAATTGAAACAATTTTTATAGGTTCACATTACTATTTGTTTACATAAAATTAATATTTTATGGGTTCACCCTTTGCTTTAATTACGGCAGAAATTCTTCTGGGTAGAGAACTTACAAGTGTTTTACATTCTGCAGGACGCATGGCGCTCCATTCTTGGTGCAGACAGCGTTTTAGGTCTTCTTTGTTATTTATTGTGTAGCGCCTGACTCTGCATTTTAATAAACTCCATAAATGTTCTAATGGGTTCAGGTCCGGAGACTAGGTAGGCCACTCCAGTGCAAACTCAATGCCATTTTCTCGAATCCATGCCATTGTGCGTACAGATTTATGACATGGCGCGTTATCCTGCTGAAATTTAACGCTATCCATGTTTGTATCACAAAAAAGTGTTAAAAATGAGGGCAACAACGCAGATTGTAGGACGTTTATGTATTTTGAAGAGTAATTTTTAATTCAACTTTGTCTTACTTCACTTCTCGTCTAGGATCCTTTCGACAAATAACGTTTTATTTTGTTTTTTAATTTTAATTTAATGAATGTATTAAAAATAGATTTGCATTGTTTTAGTTTCCATTATTGTATAATAATACAATCACATTATTATTATCAGGTTATGGACCAAGGAACCAGTTCGTGAATTTTATTGTCGAGTTTGTTTAATAAATAAAAAATAAAGAAAATGATTTCTATTCTGGAACACAATACTTCGAAGGTCGCTCACTTCAATGGTACGAATTTTAGCAATTGAACATATTGACTTTGTATTCTTTTTGATGAAAAGGGATTTCGTAAAATCGAGACCGATTTAAACGATATTTTAAAAGAGGAGAGAGATCAATTGCTGCTTGGAAATATTAGGAAAGAGGAGAAGTCATGTATTTCGATTATCGTGCAAAGCATTCATGACATTCAGCTGGAATATGTCAAGGAAAAAACGACCGCAAATGGTATTTTTGATAATATATCTTCCGTATACGAGCGAAAAAGCTTTGTGGGACAACTTTTACTACGGAAACAGCTGTTGACTATGAAAATGCGAGATGGGGATAATATTAGTGATCATTTTCTAAATTTTGCCAAAAAGTTTCGTGATTTCAAATCAATTGGTGCAACCAGACATCAAAGAATCTTCATTTATGAATGTGCAAAAAAATTCACAAACATGAAGAATCAAAAATATTCTCGAAAATAAATTTTACTATTTTTTATGCACGAAAAAAATATTCATTCTCTTGTTTTGTATTGAGAATAGTCAAGTAAAAATTACACAAATTAATAAAATGATAATACGTGACGAACCAACGTTCAAGGAAAAATGAAAGAGTTTATGTGATGAAGAAGTTTGATTCACGAAAATTGACGATTTTGGTTTTTGGTGAATCTTTTTCTTTTGTTGGAAATACTTTACAAACCTCATTAAACATCTTTATAATAACATACATATTTATATAGGGTGATCCTATTTGGGATGCTAATTCCAAAGCGGTAATTCCTTGGTTGGCTCTGAGAAACAAGCTGCCTGAAAAGGGGAATGCATTTATGATACACTCCGAATACTGAGTGCGGATCAAAATTTTGTTCATAAGAAATAAGCACAGAACTACTGAAGTATAGCCCTCAAAACATTTAAAGGAACAAACATATTTCCATCCAACTGGTAACTGCTTATGCTTCATTTTCGTCCTAGTGGTTAAATTCAATTTTTTTTTAAATGGCAAAAATATTTTGTTTCTAACGTTTGATTTAAATTGTTAATTCTATTATATTCACGATAAATCTCCGTTCATTATTTTCAAACAATTACAGTAAAACTTCGATTTAACGGACAAATTGGGGAGTCCGTTAAATCTGATTGTCCGTGAATCCCAATGTTTTTAAATGTAATCGTCTATAGATTTTGCACTTGTTCTGGAATATGGCCACCTAGGACAGAACTCGTTCATATCTTAAACATATATGATGGGATTGGATATGTTGATTGGAAATGGGTTTCTTAAATGATTTTGGGAAGAAGTTCTGGAATTAGGCTACCTGGAACGGACCTCGAACAATTCTTAACCGATTATGATGGGATTGGATATATCAAGGTCTTAGAAGGCATCATATTCCATGTTCCCGTGAACAGTTTTCGCGGTCGGTATTGATAAGAATACGTTACAAATTTATTCGAGCCGTTGGTGTAGGGTTCATCACGTGATTTTTTGTGAAAGTAGGTAGTTGGCCTGCCGCTCAACCAATAAATTCATTGAGTGGATCACGTACTGGTGATAGATGTTAAGGCATCCAGCCTTACTAGAAACATGTTAACATCATGAAACGCTTGCTTTAAGAAAAACGACTGCTTATCAACAATTTATCAATATAGCTGACGAAAATAAATGACGAAGAGAGAACTCTCGAAACTAGGTAGTACAAAATAAAAAATAAATATAAAATAAAAATTATCACACAAAGAATGAGATATTCTAAATTTTATTTAAATTTAAATCTAGTGATAAAAGTGCACGAAAAAAAAGTGTTTTTATTGTTTAGTACAATATAAAAGAATCATAAAACGGTGAATAACCAGAAAAAGAGAAATATAATTCATCTGTCTAGTAAAATAAATAAAATAAATATCCCAAACAAGAAGCTGATCGCTCCGTGTTAAACAAATTTAAAATTATTCCCCATTAATCGTTTGCTTCTTCTAGGAGCAAAATTTTGTCAACACTCTCTAAAAAATCACATTATATGGTATCCAGTTTTGATTGGTACTCGTCGATTTCAAAACTAAGCCCCTCTAACGGATTAGCATCCCGTAAACTAAATTCCTCATAGGTACAAATTTATCATTGACGAATATTAAAATAACGAAATTTCATATATCAAATTGTTCATCAAAATTTAGTTCTTTGATAAACCGTGTCACTTTGATAAAAATCGCAAAATCAAAATTTGTAAAAAGGTTAATTCTCACAAAACACTAAAATGGTTCCGGAAAGAGGTATATGATTCTTGAGTTCGATATTTTAAAATATTCGTGAAATAGTTTATTCTTTTTTCATATTTATCATTTTTTAAAACATTCCTCTACGAAAAACAAAATTCATGTTTTTAGTTATTCATGAGAAAATAGAAATCATAAAGTCGTGAAGAAAAAAAAAATCGCAATATTTCGATTTTGATTTTTTCGTGAATACTATAAATTCGTGTTCATCTGTTTTGCTACAAATGAAATTCTTTTGAATGAATTTTTTGATGGCTGGGTGCAACAATGGAAAATATCGACGTCATTTGCCATTTGTTGTTAACATTACCGAAAAGCTACGATAACTTGGTTACTGCGATCGAAACAATAAATCCATATAATATAACAGTGGAATTTGTTAAGAGTCGTCTGATTGATGAACATGAGAAACGAGCCAATGGCGGTTCGAGTTGTAAATCAAATGAATCATATGCAATCCACGTACGACATCCAAACCTTGTCTGCTTTAAATGCGATAAAAAAAGACGCAGCAGGAAATATAACCTCTACGAAACGGCAAACGAAACTGATATGCGCAGTTGATGTGCATGATACATTTGAAGAAGCGAATGCATGCAACCGAACCATTAATTACGAATTAGCAATTACGCACCGAATAAGCAATTACGATCGAGTCGAATTAATCCACACACATGGTTTGTGGACCAATGAATGAATCAGCTTGGGATGGATCTCAATATTTTGTTACTTTTACTGATGATTTTACGCGAGCAACAATGGCCTTCTGTATTGAACGAAAAAGTGACGTACTCGAAAAGTTTAAAGAATATGTAGCGATGGTTGAGGCATGTCACGGTTGTAAAATTTCAAAAGTTAAGGCTGACAATGGTGGCAAATACACATCGAACGAATTTAAAAAGTATTACAAAGAAAAAGGAATTTAGATCATATATAAGCGGGTCCATATACAATCCTGAGATGAATTCGGTACCAGAACGATTAAATCGAACTTTGCAAGAAAAAAGCTAGAACCATATTGTTAGCGAGCGGAATAAAAGGACATTCCTGGAATGAAGCTGTAGTTGCAGCAAATTATTTAAAAAATCGATGTCCGACGTCTGCATTAGGCAAACAGTTTATCGATAAAACGCCAGCAGAACTTTGGTATGGTACGAAACCAGCCCCTATTCCTGAATACGATACGAAAACGAAAATACAAAATTCATATTTGAATTGAATCAGATTCGTACGATTCTTATTTAAAATTAAATAGGAATCTTATACTTTCGTTTTCGTATCGTATTCAGGAATAGGGCTCAGGTTTATCAGTTATTCGAATTTTTCGATCAATATGTTACAATCACATTCCTGCGGATTATCGTAAGGAATTGGATGCATAATCTTCGAAGTGTACCATGATTGGTTATGGGACATCGCATGGACACATATAGATTATGGGATCTGGATGCAAATTAACTAGTTCTTGGTCGACGTGTAACATTTGATAAAAGATCAGTTCTGAACAAAGTAAAAACTATTGAAATACCAGATTTAGAGGCCGTAAGCGAACAAACAAATACAAATAATGACGAAACATTAGTTGGTACTATTAACACAACTGATGACATTTCACCGATAAAGAGAATATATCAATAGACAACAGTGTTAGTACGGACTGCACTGATAACACCGGTGACATTGAACTACGTAAATCCAATCGAGAACGAAAGCCAGTTCAACATTATGGTGATTGGGAATACTCGGTACATTTTGCTCTGTCACCTCAGGAGTACGTACAAAATGATTCAACTTCAATTAAAGAAGCGAAACAACAACCAGATTGGCCACAGTGGAATGATGCAATCCATGAAGAATATGCATCCTTAATTAAAAACGATAAATGGTCATTGTGTGATTTACCGAAAGGTCGAAACTTAATTTCGAGTAAATGTGTTTTTAAACTGAAACACAAATCTAATGGTGATATAGATAAATACAAAGCCAGACTAGTTCCTAGAGGGTTAACACAGGAAAAGGGCTTAGATTATAATGAGGCGTATTCACTAACTGCAAAACTGACAACATTTCGTGTATTATTGGTGATTGCGATACATTATAATACATGTGGCCCTCACACATGAACATTTCGCCAACTCCAGAATTATTCATGCAGATTCGTCTGAATAAATGGAAAAATAACAAATTGTATTGCACCAGATGGTTTATTGCCACACCTGCGGTGTGAGTCACTGATATAGTCCTTTTTAGTTGCCGAAAAAAAATAAACAAACAAAAATAAACAAAAAGGGTTGTTTTCTGTTATACTTATCGTGTACGCATCAAATTTATAGGCTGCTCAATACTTTTTGCCAAGACTGTATTTACTATATAGATATTTATTTTTTTTTTTAAACGAGAAACTAAAAATCAAAACTTGAAAAAGTAAACAAAAGGCCAAATAAACCCACTTGTTATATTATGTCATAAGAATGAATTCCTGTAAGAATACAAAGTATAACTCCGATCAGGAGCTGAGGTGCGTTGGTGGATTTCATTTATATAAATAGTATGGAAAATAAATCGTAGTCTATCGGAAAATTTCACTACGTTAAAATGAGAGCCTTTGGATAACAGTCAAGCGCCCTCAAGATTTTAATATTTTAGTTTAGTTAACTTCTGAATATCATAGACTTTGTAGGGAAATTCCAATATTTGGTAATGTGAGCTTTAGGTTCACACAATCAGAGTCAGGAGCCGTCTCCATTTGGAGGAGATAGGTATCATTTTTCGTTCTCGCAAATCTAATCGATTTTATTGGTTTGAGTTTATGATTGGACTGGATGGTTTATGATGTTAGCAATATGTTTGGACAAAAAAATAATCAGAACGAACGAACGAAAAAGAATCAGCAAACCATAAAAGCGGCTTAGGTTAGAAAAATATCTCGAAAAAATAGATATAATGGGATTAGGACATGTTTTGATGATGAAACGATATCAAGTTCTCACTGTGGTTAAACGACATCGAAAATATCTGCAAACCTCAATATCTGGAGAAATATCGTTGAGGCGGCCAAATTCTTGCATGGGATGTAGCTCAGTACACTTACATGGACAGTAATTAAATATAAGTAAGATGGAAGTTTATTAAGAGATTGACTTAGCATTTATAAAGCAGCCTAATTTATAAATGAAACACAACTTTATTTAACCTTAGACGACAAAATCAATAAAATCTTGTTTTCACCATTTAAACTGTTAAATCGCGAATATTATGGTACGACATATGAGCCATAATCAAATTACGTAAAAATATTCATAATACAGTTTTTGTGTCACGAAAGGTCGCCGTATTAAAATTAATGACCATCGCGCGTGAATTTAAACACACACACACGATTGCATGAATAAAATTATTAAAAAATTCAAATTTTACTTACCAATATATAAACTCCAAAAGGCATAACAACAACAGCTACTAATAAATCAGCTAATGCTAATGATACAATAAAATAATTTGTAACTGTTTGTAAAGTTCTTTCACGGCATACAGATAATATAACTAAAACATTTCCAAATAACGTTAAAAATGGAAATAACACTAAAATTAATGCCCAATAATTATAGTTAACTGAAACGAAAAATGAAAAAATGAAAAATTTAGAAATGTAATTAGATTAGCAAATATTTAGCAATTAACTTATTAAATTAAATAAAAAATGAACATTTTGATTGATTATCCTCGTGGTCATGTTATGTACGAAATCTATATACATTTTGTAATAAACCGTTGTGTTGACAAATATTTTTATGACCCATTTTGCTGTAACCGCGGTTTTTACTAATGAATTTCACTGTAATGAATAATCCGTCAAAGAAATAGATGGAAAAACTATACCCAAAAATTTCGAATGGTTGCACACATCACATAATACGACGTGTGTGTTGTGACCAATTCTAGGAAAAAATCATTTTCCGGATTTGGTATGTACTGGAAAATGGTATCTAAAAATAACAATTTTATGTAGGTTTTTGCGAGAGAATTTAGTTAAGTGGTTTTTTTTATAAAAATGTTTGCAAAATGAAAAATTCAGCAACATTTTTAGGAATGAGGAGGAAGATAAACGCTGAATTCTGTAGGCGGAAACAGCTCGAACAAAATCTGCAAATTCATATTTTTATTGTTACAGGTGGTGTTCTAATGAGGTTTAATGTCCGGAGTCCCGGGCTTGATTACTAGAAGTCGCCACTAATGTTAAATCATTATAAAAACAAAATCTGAAATTTCATAATAATCTGTCTAACTAGTTGTTGGTTTAGAAATATTTGCGCGCGTTAATTATGATTAAAAATTTTTCAAAACGGCTTTTAAATGGCAAACCAATAATGTATAATCAAGATGAATATTATTATTAAATTAGTCAATTTAAATAAGACTGCCTATAGATAAAACATCATCCTACAAAAATCATCAAAATGAAAATCGCCAAATGTGTAACCGAAAATAATTAAATTAATTAAGATTCCCCCTTAAATAAATAAAGAAAGAAAAAATAAAAAAAAAATAAATTTATTTAAATTAAATTAGATTCCCTACTGCTCGGTTGCACAGAGAAATGACTAGCGGCCGGCTAACTTCACACGCCTATATAGAAACTTGCTGAGTAGATAGTCTTAGCCTAGATACGCTTCAATTATCAAGGAAACCGATGCCAAAATCCTGCAACCCCATTTAGTATTACGTGGTAACCCTCTAACCGAACGGCTTAAAGAATTATAGAGTGTTATGCACTCCAGGCACCATTAGGGTAGGTAGAATTCGTAAGGACTTTATGAAACTTGCTGAACATATAATTTTATAGTTTGTTAGTTTTTGTTATAATTAATAAAACCAGTGCCATACTAGCGATAATTTATTGCCCCTAGCTCGTTATTTGATTTATTTTTTTTCCTTTTTGCTTCGTCAATTTTTCAATTTTGGATTCAATATATTTGAAATATGGTTAAATTTTATTTTTGGACATAGTATACTATACTTTTTCGGTGTATTAAAATTTATATGGAGTTTATTTTCTAAAATTTTAATGAAGCGCCTAAATGATTACATTACACAAACCAACGCAAAAAATAATTATTTTGATTTTTATGATAAATTTAGTATAAACTTCACATCGATCCTTATAAACAGATTAAAAAATATATATTAGCCATTTTCTAGAACTTTATCGTAAAGTCATTTTTGAATTTCTTTCGCCTTTTGTCAAAAAATCTTTTAAGAGTCCAATTTTCCCACATGCCAAATTTTAAAAAATCAAACCGGGATTTCCTAAAAATCGGTATTTTTTTTATACAAAACCGGGATTTTGAAAACCAGGATTTTGAAAACCGGGATTATAAAAAACGGGATTTTGACCAACCGGTATTTCGTTACACACCCTGTACGAGCATGTCATTTAATATTTTTTTTTCAATGAAAAAAATTGTAAACTTTACAATTTAATGGAAAGAAAGTAATAAAATCGATTTTTTCAATCACTTTGGACATTTTATTTTTATGTTTTGTTAGTGTAGTTCTTCTTTGACGTAAGCTAATTCTATTTACACTAGAAAGACTGAAACTTAGTATATATGTACCTATATTGTCCAAAAGCAGTTAAAATGACTGCTTTGTGAAAGAATAACTAATGTGTCAAATAATTTATTTAAAATAAATTTTTAATATTCTTTTATAAAATTTAAAGTTATGTAATATGTTATTATGAAAACAAAAATATTATACAGTATACACCAAGATTGAAAAGTATGCTATTATAGCCCGAGCGAGTTTATAATAAGCAAGGGCTATAATAGCACTTCTCAAGCGTGGTGTATATTCTATTTTTCCACTACTAGTGGAAGGCACACCAACCATTACGGTTTTTTGTTTATAAGAAAATTAATTTGATAAGGGAAACACTTGCTCTTTAATAATATTAACTATGTCGAAGTAGCCCGAATTTTTTACTGAATTGTAGTAAACGTAAATTTAAAATGACACTGCATTTTGTTTTCTATCCATTTAATCGCGCATTACATCTAGTGTTCGTATTTTTCATATTATTAACTAGGGGTCAATAATAAAATATTATTAACCACTAGCCGAGAAATTTTGTTTCTCAGGCTACTAAGACACATAATAATGATGTCTTCTACGACTATTAGTGGGAAAAGGTATTTCAATAATCATAATCTCCCTATCCATTTATAGATTATGATTATCCCCATATTGATAAAGTAGATTTTGATAAAAGTTATTAAAAGCCAAATAAAATTTACAAGTTACCACGTATAATACAATATATCCCTCGATTTGTTCCTGGTCTGTTATATTTTCCACTATCTCACATATTTCAGGTGGTGTGCCGATTAAATCATCATTCTCCATTTTTTTTAGTTGAATGCCAATTTGACTCAACAAAATTAAAACTTCCAATATCAAAACAAAATGCAGTCATTTTAAGTTTACGCGTACTACAATTCAGTAATCATTACATTTCAGTAATTCGGGCTACTTCGACATAGTTAATTTTATTAAAGAGCAAGTGTTTCCCTTATCAAATTAATTTTCTTACAAACAAAAATCGTGATGGTTGGTGTGCCTTCTACGACTAGTAGTGGTAAAATAGTACATAATATACTCCACGCTTGAGAAGTGGCATTATAGCCCTCGCTTACCATCGATGCTCAGCATCTCGGGTTATAAGCTCGTTCAGGCTATAATAGCCTACTTTTTAACATTGGTGTATAATATACTATTATGCATTATTATTTGTACATTTTTTGCAAATAAAATTGGACATTTTTTCATGCGCAAATTTTCCACATACAAACTTTTTACATTTTTAACGAATATTATTTGTTTTGTTATTGTGGCAAATTCTGCGTTTGTTAGGATGGTTCGCATTTGATGATGTTGCAGCTGAACTTTTTGAAGAACGCAATTGTAAAAACGCAATTCTTTGATTTATGTATGTACCCAAGTATAACAAAACGAAAGTAAAAATTGAGCACAGTATTTTCCTTCGTTTTCATCCAAAATTAACTAAAGTTAAACTTCACATTATAATTGATAGTGTTTGTAGCGTATACGTATTATATACATATGCGTATACAAATGGCGTTATTTACTTTATTGTGAGACTGAGAACGCTAAGTTTATAGTAACTTTTAACGATGCGGATACATTTGTCAACTTTGATATTAATTTAATTGAAGATAGGAAGGCTGTAAAACAATTGGTAATGTAAAGATTCATTCGAGATATTTTGGTACAATCTATTATATTTTGTTTTCCTATTTTATATTTAGAAATCATTATTTATGAAGCAAGATGGCCACGAACTAAAAAAGTGCATTAGAGCAAACTTTGCAGAGCTGTTCACCAAAGAGCTTAGCTGCATACGTTTAACGGTCAATAAAGATAATGTGAGATATGGTTTACGTTACTCCGTGTTAAATTTAATAATTATAATATTATTTTCAACATTTTAGATTGTACTATGGAAAAATTTACGAACTCTATCGATACCGATTTAATATCCACAAATTACTTTTATTATATAAAAGACAAACAAGGAAAATTATTTAAAAAAAAAATCTAGTGTAAATATTAGAAATTAAAAAACTGAATAATTTAATCGAAATGTATATATATATGTATGTCCAAAGTAATCAATAATGAATTAAAATAATGAATTTAATAAATCATTTTATATTACAAAAACAAAAATATTTCTTTAAAAACATTTAATTTTACAACCAAAATTTGAAATTGCCGTTTAAACAAACACAAGCACAATTGTTACCGCCAAATATTTCTCAATACGTATACACATGCAATAAAATGTTTATAATGAGTTTCGTCCAGTTTCGGATTTTCGCGACACGCTTCATACGTTTTATTTCAATAAATTGCAACTCAAACTTAGAAAAATACTAGACTAAGTTTAGTACTTAAGTACGAATATCGCCAGAAAAATTGAAAGTAAAAATACTTGGGTATATAGGAGAATGGAAAAACGAGGCCTGTAATATCCTTCTTTTGTTTAGCTGCTTTTGGTAGTTCCGTTTTGTTTTCAATAATAGTTCCAAGTAGTTGTTTTGTGAGGCTTCTGGCATAAATCCCATCCCAAAAAATTTTTCCATAGTAATTGAATATTGAATACTGGTTTTTCATTTCATCTTCATATAACATGAGAAATATAGTAATGTCTTGATAACTAAAATCTTCATTTCAACAAATGATCATATGAATTTTATTGAAATTTATTAAGGTTTGTCATTTGCCTGTTCAACTGTAATGAAGAATTTTAAATAAAGTTGTTTTGCATTACCTTACCAACATTTCAAGGTAATTTATTTTTCTTGATGTTTTTGTTGTATGTAGGAAATCATTTTGTTTGTATATCTTATTGAAATGGAAAGTGGAATGAGTTAACCATTCGCACATAAGAATAATGTTTTGTCAGTAAAAATGTAATTTAATGGTGATGTCTGGGTTAATCAAGTTATTTTATATTACATTGTATATTGCAATTACACGAATGTCGCGGGGTGCGACGTCCGACGTGGGACGTCCAACGTCCGACGTGCGATTTTAAAGGTAAAGTTTATTTATATGTATTATATTACATAAAAATTTCTATATACGATTAATACTTTGTAGTACATATTCATATTATTAACTTGAACTTACATATTATTTTGTAAAAGTTGTTTTATAAATTTATCATTTTGTCTTATCTAATAGAAGAAAAACAATATTAAACAGTTCTCACCAATGTTACTTGAACAAAAAAAGATATGGATTATTGTATAAATACCTAAACATATACAACTAAAGTTTAGTCGTATAATCATGTCTGATAACAGCAATAACATTAATTTTATTAAAATTATTTCTACCCATCTAAATTACTCTACATTGATTCATCAATGCAGAGTAAGGAATATTATTCCTGATTGTATAATTGAAGAAATTGATTCTGATTACATTGATGTAGATAATAAAGTACAAGCTTTATTATATAAAAGTATTCAGTTAAGAAAATTAAAAGATATAGCAGACATTGTATTCGATACAATAGAAAACTTATTATATGCTATAAAAATTATACCTTTAAAATAGTTTAAGGAAATATACGTGTCTGGAAAACTATAAATATACGCTTTTTATTTAACAAGAATTATTTATGTGATGACAAAATGTACTAGCTTACAATTTTAAACATTTAGACGAAAACTATAAATAGGTGTTGTGAATGAGAAGAGTGGTTACAGTAATAACGATGTTAAATCTTGAAACACCCTTTACAATGATGATTGCCGGACCATCTGGTTGCGGTAAAACATCATTTGTATTAAAACTTTTACCATTTGTTAAGGGTTTTAATAAGATATTATGGTGTAATGCAGAACGGAATGCAATACCAATAAATTTGAATTATGATTGTGATGTTGAAGTAATGGAAACAGTACCAGGAAATTTCGATAATGTAGATAATTCTTTGATTATACTCGATGATCTGATGACTGACGCTTATAACAAGAATGTATGTGAACTGTTTACGAAAGGTTCGCACCATAGACGAATTTCGGTTATATTAATAACACAAAACATATTTCATCAGGGAAAATTTTGTCGTGATATATCGTTAAATTGTAAATATCTGGTGGCATTTAATAACCCTAGAGATAAATCACAAATTTTTCCGCTTGCAAAACAAATCTTTCCCGATAACGTAAGGGAATTTGCGAAACTATATAAAGATGTGACATCACAACCTTATGGTTATTTGTTTTTGGATTTGACTCAAGCATGTAACGATTTATTTCGTTTTCGATCAAACATTTTTAATACGACATATGATACCTGTTATGTACCAGCAAATTTAATAAATAATTTAGAGCGGTATGAAACGATTGAGGGAACACAAACATTTGTTACATGTGTTAAAAAACTGTAAACCTTGTACCCGTAAAAGCATTTTAAAAAACGGTAGTGAAGAATTAATAAAAACTTTGTGTGAAATATGTTTGAATGTGTTAAACGGTAATGCTAGAATTTCCAAACAAGGTCTAATCCGTTTACGAAAATATAAAACAATAATACGTCAATTAGCAAATTCAAAATCTCGCATATCATCAAAACGAAAAATCTTAATTCAAAAAGGTGGATTTCTTCCCGTTCTCCTATCATCGCTATTATCCGGGATTGTAGGAAAATTAATTGAGCACGCCGCACAATGAGTTTACAGCGAATGATTGTCATACCACCGGATACGTTTGAGCGTTGGAAGAAAATCGTTATGATGGATAAAAAATTATCGGATCTGGATCGCGAAATGAAAAAAATTTTATTTAACAATAAACTAAATGATGTCAGCAAATGGCATTTTTACCGTCAAAATTTATTAAAATACTTAAATAAGAAGCGACATCACATTACACAAATAAATCAAAAATATATAGATGCGAATATTCAAACGGACCACATAAACCATAAACATAAAAAAATTCAATCATTGAAGCCGAATGTGAGCAGTGTCGAAACTCAGGCTAACATAATGAAAAAGGTTGAAGAACTTCCACCTATAGAAGAATATTTTGCAACTCAAAGTCGGTTTTCTAGTCTCGAAGATGAGAGCAACAATACCTCTGACGAAAATGAATTGGTGGAGATTGATATGGATGATGATGTCAGAAATAAAGCATTAGAGGGTCAACCTTCTTCGGTTAAAATAATTAAAGAAAGACATTCTCTTGATCCGACTGACTATCGAGTATTTGAGTTAGACAATGGCGATACGGTAAATGTACCGGTTGAAAAACAAATGGTAACACGTTCAACACTTAAACGCGGTCTTCACCCCGACACATCTCAGACTACATTGGCTTTTACCCATCAAAAGAAAAAGACAAATCAATCTTCTACGAGTACACCATTAAAATCAAAGGTGAAAGCAGCAGCAGCAAGCGGTATAAAATGGAAGAATCTATAAATATAAGCTCAATTGTGTAAATGTTATTCATTGCAAATAAAACTAATCAACTACGAAAATGTTGACCAATCAAAAATCGTTTTTTATCACCTTAACCAGTAACACATCGCTTGACCTGTATCCTCAAAATACATTATCGAAATTTACAACGAAACTCCCTATATCTTTAGATTTTAAAAGCACCATAGATGATGAATGGTCTGTGGGCATTGTTAAATTTTGTTGTACAAAAATAGATGGTAAAATAGCACCGTCTTCAGTACCAAGAATTGTTTTTATCAATGTGAGGAGAGACACAGAGGCTGAATCAGTTACACCGGTATTAGTCTCTCTAAAAGAAAAAAAGAAAGTTGATGAACTAAATATAATTGCACCTCTAACCGAAAAAGTATTTGAACTAAATATAATTGATATATTGAGACAGCACCAGGAATTATTCAACTTGGTGGAAAAAAAAAATTTCTTTGATCGTTATACATCAAAAGGTGTGAATTTACCTAAACAATCTGTAACAGCTAATATGATTCCGATCTTAGTGGATACATATCGTTGCCACGTATCACTTAATAAGGAGTATTCAATGAGAATTTTGTTCGATACACTTCTTTCTCAAATAAAAGAAGAAGAAAGACGTAAGGTGATTGAAAATTTAAAGAAATCAATTAAAGAACCAGTAAAAGTTTTAGATGCTAAAAAACAAGCTGAAATCCAGAATTTTGTAGAAGTAATTTTACCTGAACCGGTGGATGTAGAATACGGTATTCCTAATTATATGTGTATTTATTGTGATGTGGTGCGACCTCAAATGTTTGGTAATGTAATGGCCCGAGGTCTGGTTATGCATCCCGTTAAACATGATAAACAATATGCAAGCTATCAAAATTGCGATATTGTAAACATTCAATATTTACCACTAGAAAAATCCCGAATTACAGATATAAGTATTTTAATAGCAGACGAAAATGGGGAACAGATTAATTTTAAAAATGATTCTTTCAGTACGATGGTTGTACTACATTTCCGTAAAGGTATATAAAGGGGGAACACACGTAAACATAAACTACTTTTGTTTACAATGCAAGGTGCATACATAAGATATTACGCTCAACAACAGGGCGGTAGAATTTCAATAGGTGATGATGAATTTGGCAATGTACTAAAATTACCTAAGGTTTATCAACGTGGACGAGGGTTAGGAGGAATTTTCTCTAGTTTCTGGAAATATCTACAACCACTTTTAATGAAAGGGGCAAATTTTGTAAAAGATGAGCTGATTGACACGGGTGCGGATGTGCTTCGTAATTTAAATACACAGAAACCAATTAAAGAAATACTTCGAGATAGATCTGTGCAAGTGGTTGATAAATTGAGAAACAATGCTGTTGACAAAATAAATTCAATGGCTGGTGCTGGACGTATACGAAAAAGAAAGAGGAAAATTTCAACGTACACCCTGAAAAAGTCAATAAATAAGAAAGCAAAACGCATCATGTCTCAGATGAAAAGAAGAGCCGATCGCGTTAATAGATCTGCGTGCATTCAATCAAAAAATAATAAAACTAGAATTTTGGATATATTTACATAAACGTATTAAAATTAAAAAATGTCTTTTACGGAGTGTATGAAATCTGAACTGGATCTTTTTAAACCTCGAAATCTGCAAACAAGTATTTTAAAAACGGAAGAAGTTGCCTACAAACCATTAACAAGTTTAGAAAATCAATCAGTTATTGAGTTTGTGTGTCATGGACATGGTGATACATATATAGATTTATCTTCAATTAATATATGCGTGAAAATACAATTGCTTAAAAGTAATGGGACTGCTTACAAGACTGCTGATGCAGGACAACCTAGTGTAATTAATAATATGTTACACTCTTTGTTTCGACAAGTAAATGTATATTTAAATGGGAAAAACATAAATTCTGCTGATGGCAACTACAGTTATCGTGCGTATATAGAAACGTTGCTTAATTTTGGAGAGGATGCTAGTAGAACTCATTTGGAGCTATCAGGATACTATACGGATTCGAAAAACCTTGATAACTTAAAAGATCTCGATGGGTCCAGCAAAAGAGCATCCCTTTTAAAAAATAGTACCATCGTAGAGTTATTTGGAAAAGTTCATGCTGACATGCTAAATCAACCATTATTGTTATTAAATAATGTCGATGTAAGATTAACGTTCACACTCAATAAACCAGAATTTTATCTTTTAACCGACGATGCTAAAGATGAGACTTCTATAAAAATTGTAGAAGCCACACTATACGCAAAACACTGCGCTATAAATCCTAATATTTTGGTGGCACATCACAAAGTACTTGAACGAGCAAATGCAAGATATCACTACAAAAGATGTGAAGTAAAATCATATACAGTTCCCTCAAAAGGCAATTCAATAAATTTAGACAACATTGTATTGGGGCAGCTACCAACAAATCTAATTTTTTGTATGGTTGACAATGATGCTTACACAGGTCTTAAGAAGAAAAACCCTTACAACTTTAAACACAACAAAATCACTTCATCCACCTTATATGTTAATGGGGTACCAACACCAAGCTCATCTATAGTAACTGATTTCACAAATAGTGAAGAGCATTCTAGAGCGTACGCTTCAATATTCTCTGCCACAGGATTACTACATTCATCACATGGAAACTTAATAACTAAAGATATGTATTCTCATGGTTATTTTATGATTGCATACGATCTAACACCCGATTTATCATCAAACGATTCTTGCGCTTCATTACTCGACCGAGGTAATATAAGACTTGATTTAAGATTTGAGGAGGCACTTCCAAACACAACCACATGCTTAATCTACCTAGAGTATGATGCAACATTGGAAATTGATAAAGATCGTAACATTATTTTAGATCATTGAAAACAAAAAGAAAAAGAGAAACATGAATACATTAGAAATAACAAAAATTTTATCAGGCAATCGTTTAACCAAAAAATGTTTCCGTGGTGTATATTCACTCGATATGATACCAAAATATATTCATAAAAAACCTGCCAGCTATATTATAAATACTGATCCATCACATCAACCTGGAACACATTGGATAGCAATTCATTTTCCGGTACGAGGACCTGCCGAGTTTTTTGATTCATTTGGTCGGGCGCCGTTTAATAAAAGATTTATACAATTTATGAAGAATAACTCCTATCGTTTCATATATAATAGAAGGCAGTTGCAAGACCATTCCAGTTTTGTATGCGGGAAATATTGCTGCCTTTACATTTTAGATAGATGTAGTGGCTGGTCTATGAATGCTTTTGTAAACCGTTTCATAAAGAAAACGTTACATCACAATGATCGGATAGCAACAATTTTATTTAAAAACTCATTTAAGAAGAAAATAAAAAAAAAGCATTAAATATTATAAATCTTGATCAATCGAGTAAATATTAGTTTGAATTTAACCATTGAAAGATGGAGAACAAAATAATAGATTTATTATTATCGTACACGTATTTTTTAGATAATGATTTTAAAAGTTTAATTAGTGTTGGTTACAATATAAATCATTTATTACCGTCTATAGTGCTAAAGAAAGCGGCTAGAATCAAGGAAATAGAATATTCAGTATTTATGAATATATATAAATGTGGAGAAGAAATAAATAAGTACTTTAATGATATTGATGGCTCATCATCATCATCATCATCATCATCATCATCATCATCAACATATGCAACTACTATAAGTAAAGAGTTTACGTTGTCATCAAAGAAGGAAAAAGAAATAACTATTCGAGATTGTATCAGCAAAATTACCTTAAAACAGAAAGAATGGAATAGATTATATAATTTATTACCTTTTATAGTAGCAGTAATAAACTATCAACGACAAAGTGCATATCTTGTGAAAGATTATTACGATTCCTACTTAAGACAATGTTTGGAACAGCAGGTTTTAAAACTTGATCGACAACCGATTGCGCCATATGAAATAAATACGAACACCATTAATTACTCGAGATTATTTCATGAGATTCCTATATTATGTACGAATAAATTATTTGAAGATTATTTTAATAATGTTATTCAGTCATCTATAAATAGCGCCAATAATTAGATTGAAAACTCAGTATTCATTTAAACCTTAACAAACATGTATCCAGATTTCTCCGATATTGAAGGCGAGTTTAATATGATCTCGCCCAAATATATGTTTCATAAACAGCGAATATCATCATATAAGAAAAACTGGCCGCAAACATTAAAATATCTCGTAGAACCGTTGTGTGATGCCGGCTTCTATTACACGCAAAAAGGTGATGAGGTTAAATGTTTTTGCTGTGGAGGAATCTTAAAAAACTGGGAGGATGGTGAACAACCATGGGATCAACATGTCATATGGTTTCCAAAATGTGATTATGTCAATATGGTGAAGGGAGCAGATTTTCGCAATTTTGTTCGCGAAAAAATAGTTGTTAGTGTATAATTTTATAAGTAAAATGTAAAATAAACAATAAAAATTATTAGAAATTACATACATAAAATCATATTTTATTGTGGTCGTTGCCGTCGTCGTCGACTTACAGATACAAAAAAAAAGAAAAAAAAATAATCTTGTTTTGCCATGTTCATGTTCGTTCACATGAAAATCCCGCATATAAAAATAACATACCAATACAAATATAGAATATAATCAAATTCCGACATCCGAAATGCACCGTCCGAAGTCCGACGTCCGAATTCCGACGTCCGAGCGCAAAATCATGCGTCCGACGTAAGAAATAAGATGTGCGACGTTATCCGAAGTTCAAATTCCGTGTAGTTTGATTTCCTGTGAACTTTTATACATCAAACAAGATTAAGTTGCTGCGGTTTAGACTGGTTATTTGCATATTTTTTTTTTCTTTTACAACAGACAAAGAAATTCATGTTTAATCGTGTTCAATTTTTTTTTTTTTTTATTGTAAAATCGTGGATTAATTATTTGTTATGTACAACACACCCACTTCTAGTTTTGCGATATGTTTTTCCGCTTACACAAGAGTATAAATTGCATCGATTTTCTTGAGTTGAAATCAGTTTCAAACGAATTGTTATAAAACCATGGAGTCTTCATCAATTTTAAATAAATTAAATCAAGTGGAGGCCTTTGAAGAAAAGCCAAGGATAAAATTTATGGATCTTATCGTTGGGGCCAGCTACGAGATAGTGGAGGTGAAAGCTGTCACAACACAATGGGGGAGAAGACTTCTTGTCGAGACGGAAGAGAATACAATATTCCTACCCGAGCGGTACAACATTTTAAATGATGAGGAGGTGCAACATTTACACGAGCGCTGCATCACAAAGCCAATTCAATTAATAAAAATTGACAAATATAATTTGAATTTTATTTATTAAATAAAAATAAAAATATATATATTACAAGAAAATACAATTTTTAGTTCATTTTTTCTTTTGCTGTTGCTTTTTCTACCATTGCATGACTTTTTCCACCATTGCTTGTGAATGATGTTCCTTTTTCATTTGTATTCTTGAGTTTTTCTCGAAGCGATCGTTTTTTTTTTTTTTTTTGCTTTTTTCCACCATTACTCGTCGAAATTCTTTGTAACTGCCATAACAATCTGGGAATGATGTTTCTTTCTCATCTATATCTTTGAGTTTTTGTTGAAGCCAAAGACAGGTAGGCGACCATCGAAGATGTTGTATGCAAATATCATCATTCTTTTCCCATTGATGTATTTGCACTTTACAATAATTACACATGACGTAATCTCTTGCTTTTAAATAAAATAGTCCATAATAAGCCATTTTTTTCGTATCTAAAAATTTGTGGGGCCAATCGCGAAACGTAAATAATCTGTTTTCTTCAATATCCATTTTAGAACTGTGAGAGTGAAAAATAAAATATGTATATATAAGGCGTGAAAATCGATTTCCAATTTAATTCCATGCATACATTAAAATACATAATAATGACTCGCAGAGAAATTATAGACGAATTGCATAAGCCTGCATATAAAAAATTTATCCGCCGTCGTGTTAAAATCATGGGGATTGATGATTTGTGGCAGGCTGATCTCGTAGAAATGATTCCATATGCAAAATATAATACAAATTTCAAATATATTTTAACGGTGATTGATACTTTCTCCAAATTTGCTTGGGGTATAGCTGTAAAGAATAAAACGTCGCAAAGCGTTAAAGAGGCTATGAATACAATTTTTACACAGAGTAAAAGAACACCTAAAAATCTCCAAACTGATATGGGGATGGAATTTCATAATAAGCATTTTAAACAACTAATGAAGCAGCTGAATATTAATCACTATTCTACATTCAGTCATTTGAAAGCAAGTATTGTAGAACGATTCAATCGAACACTTAAAGAGGCGATGTGGAAGATGTTTAGCTTTCAGGGCTCGTATAACTGGATAAATATATTAGAAAAGTTAGTGGAGCAGTATAATGAAACAAAACATCGTACGATACAACTAGCGCCTTCAGAAGTTACTAAACGAAATGAAAAAGATATATTAAAACGTATTTATACACCTCCTAAGCTAATGCAGAAAAACAAATTTCATATCGGTGATTTTGTACGAGTTAGTAAATTTAAAAAAGTTTTCGAGAAAGGTTATACTCCTAATTGGACGACAGAAATATTTAAAATTATTAGCGTAAATAACAAATTTCCAGTCACATACTTACTTGAAGATTACCAGGGGCTACCAATTGCAGGACGGTTTTATGAAAAAGAGTTACAAAAAACGCTTCACTCTAATACTTACCTTGTAGAGAAAATCTTGAGGAAAAATGCAAATAAGGTATACGTAAAATGGCTTGGATTTGATTCATCTCATAACTCATGGATTAATAAAACAGATATAATTTAATTAATTTTTTTTTATTTATATTGGATGTACACAGGGTGTTAAGATACTAAAACTATTGTAAAATGTTATACTAAATATTACATGCATATATTGTTACGTTATAACTTTATACAATTAAAATATAATTTAAAATGTTTAAACAAAATAGTAATTATTTATGAGATTGTGACCCCAGGGTAATGTTTCATGAGATGAATTTGGAATAATGAATCGTTTATCATCAGAATTATCTAAGCAAAGTTTATTTACCAATTGTGTGTATAAATCATGTTTATTACTACGAAATGTTAGCTGATTTCGAATAATAGACTCATTTTGAAAAAGACAATTTTTAAAATCATTTGCACTAATTTCATCTCTTACGACACATTTTTTGATACCTTTTATCTTTCTTATTTCATCATCATATTCAGTTACTATACAATATGATTTAGCCTTAATTCCAATAAACTCCGTGATAAGTACGCCCGACATTTCGTCTTTAAATTTACCCAGTACTTTTTTATTTACCAAAGGTAAATTGAATTTGTTACCTGCGGGATAATCCGAAGTATCATATTTATTCAATTCTGATTTGATATCATCATAAAAATCTTCAGTCCTAATCTCATACACAAATGAGTCAGTATCCGTATAAAGTAGCGATATATTATCACCGTATATAGGTAGCATATGCTTATAATGAAAATCAAACATGAGTGTTTTTGATAATTCTAGTACGCTAAATCCTACATATATAGGCTTGTTATAGTTAACTTTAAGTCTATCCATCTGAATAGCTACCAAATTATCTGAAAATATTATGCACGAATTAAAATTTGGTTTGCTAATTAGATTATTTGCTCCAAATTTTTTCCCAATATTTTCCCAATGTGTAACAAGGCGGATGTCTGTCCTCTTGTCCACATCTTCTATTGTTTTCCCAAAGACGCTGTTGTTCATCAATTTGTAAAAATCTTTTTCAAATGAATTTACTGCTTTTGTTCTTAGGTTAGTGTTTAAATCTATATATGGTTTTAACCATGTCTCTTGACTAAATTCTAACGCTCTATGAATCTTAGTAATTTTTAAACCATCTGATACACATTGCTTTAAGTTTTTCCAATGTATTATATATTTTTGCTTACTCATTAGATTTGCAATAAGCTTCTTATTTTTTGACGATTCATATAAAGGTTTTATATTCTCAAAACAATATGGTAAATCTCTATGTTTTGAATGTAGAGATGTAGGATATTCCAAGTCAACTTCAAGAATTAAACCTTTATTAGTATCTTCGGGTATTTGAGTAATATCAATTAAAGCTATTTCAGCTGAGTTTAGCCATCGAAACTGTGAATGGGGTAAAGATTGACTCATTGCCCAACCATAAAGATTATTAGCATCGAGATACATTATATAACTAGATTTTTTTGTATGATCAAAATTCTTTAAATGTTTATTATTTGCCTTCGAATAGCGTTTCGAACATTGAACTAAGCCACCTCGAATACCTTTCTTAATAAAATGAATCATATTGATATCCGTTAATAACTCAAGCTCTACTTTTGTAAACTTTAGCATTGCATCCCAGCTTAGCCCCGGCGCAGTATAGTAATGAGCCGGGTCTAAACTATAGGTTTTCATACATGTTATTCTGAAATTTTCGAATATGTCTGCCAGAAGAAGAACGTCTGATTTTAAATATATATCAGAATATTCTCCTAAAGTTTTACATTTAAAGACTTTCCATACATTATCAGCATGTTCATAATCCTTCTTACTAATATGTGATTTTGTTAGTGAATTATAAAATTTGTCAATTGATGGTAAACATGTATCAGCAAACTTTTCAGTGGAATCTAGATAATCGTACGGAAAAATACCTTTCTGTTTTAATAATTTAAGCTCTTCTAGATTTCTAAACATTTTTGATAGTTCTGAAAATTGATTTTCAGAAAGATTCTTCGCTAATTTATCGATGCTAGATGCCATGAATTTGAATGAATCTACAAAACGCAATTTAATGAACTCGTTATCATTGAATTTAAAATGTTTTGTGAGAGAAATGTAGCGCTCCTTATTTTGAGCTATTAAATCTATTTTTTCATTATCAAATCCAAGTTCTTTTACTATAAAATGAGCATCATATCCGCTCAGATTATGAAAAAATATAGGAACATGATCTGTTATTTTATAGTTCAAATTACATTTGGTGTGTGCTGCTCCCCTAAATACACCGGTCAAGTGACAGTGATCTTTTACTTTGTAGTTAGAACTAGTAAAAGATTCTTCACAAATGTGACAAGTTTTAGAGCTAAAGTATTTTGTTTCCTCTTCTTTAGAAAGCAATTTCATCGGAACTATATTTTTAATAATAGTATTTATTTTCTCTAAGTCAGTTTTAATTCTACTAACAAATACACTAGCACAATCTTTTCCACGATATAATTCAAATTTTGACAAACTGTCGTCATAAGAGCATTTAATGAAGTATGAAAAGCTACACGGAATATGTTGCTGTGTATTTGTGGTAAATGATGATTTAGGATTTGGTAAGCATGTTTGTATCGGTTTTAAAATAGATTCGAAATCGCAATAAATAACAAATGGTACTGCAAGTTTATGCTTAAAATTCTTGAATTTTAAAATCATTTTTTCAGGAGTGGGTACAATTGATTTTATATGATTACAATCATTTTGATTATGTACTTTTAATTGATTTGCATCAGGAAAATAAACTAAACATCCATCACATAACCATCTTTTGCGCTTGTGTTTCGACAATTGTCTTCCTACAAGTCTACTTAAATTTTTTATTAAACAGAAATGATTATTATCTCCATTTTCTACATATAATAAATTGATATGAATATTCTTACGGTTATTTGTAAAATGTAAAGGACCAACAATTTGATCACCCTCCAACCCATAAACATTTATACTAATATTATTATTAAATTCAAAATTACTTATTTGTTTAAAATTTATAGGTAAACTTACATTATCTAAATTAAGAACACTTGAATAATGTGGATATGATGATGTTAATTCAGCGTTATTTCTTGCGGGATACAGTGCAGCAACAACAGCCCATGCAAAACAGGCATCGTCCTGATTTTTAATGTTTATCACAGCATGTTTGTTGATTATAGCAGCAGGCAGTTTAAAATAATATGATGCTCTCATTGGGTTGAACTTGCATATATTAACTTCAATGTATTCGATTTCTTTCAAGGCCCAGCCAGAATCTTTCATTTGAAACTCTTCACTTTGGGTTGAAATGTATGCAGCTACGTTTTCATACATTAAACTTAAATCTGTGGCTTCAGAGATTATCATGTTTTTTGTATTAAATGATTTAATATTATTCACTAACTCATTGCTTTCGTTATTTATGAACTTTTTATAACTAGCAAACAATTCAAAATTGACTTTGATAGTGTTGTAGTCGATAACATGTTTTTGAATTAGATTCATGATTTTCTCTTTTAAAACATTCATGAATTGCTTGATATCAATATAATTTTGCGATGTTTCACTAATTCTATATGTAGAAATTCTTGACTTAAAGGCAGAGTCCAACAACATTATATTTATATTATCAATGTCATCACCATCATCATCGTCACTGTTAACTAAATGTTGTAGTGTTTTGCTCTTATGTTCCGAGCTCCTTAAGTGACCATTGAACATTGATCTCTTGATTTCTACATCGCAATAATCACAAGAAATGTAGTCATCCAGCTTAATTTTCTTGAGCGGTTCATTTAAATGTTCCGATTGTCTTTTCTCGCTCAATTTCACTAATTTATATTCATGATGAATTTTTTGGTGATACGTTAAACGTCTTATATTTTGAAATGTTAAGCCACAAAAATCACATAACACAGTTTCTTCACTCTCATGATTCTTCTGATGCCTTTTAAGATTTTGAATGTTTGTAAACACTTTAGAGCAGCTGCACGAAAACATTTTAATTTTTTATACTAATGTATATTTCTTTTATTCTATTTTTATTAATTTATTTATCGTATTTTTATTAACTAACATTAATATTTTAACAGTTATTATTGTAATCAAACAATTTAGAAATTAGTATAATTTTTAAAATTCACTTTTTAATTATTTTAACTTGTTATAATTATTATAATTATACTGTTTTGCACTATTTCAAACTATTGTTACTCTATTTCAAACTGTTTTGCACTATTTATATGATTACTATTGTTATTATTACTAATAATAATAATATTTTTGTACTTTTATCACTAAAGAATTTTTTTAAAATAAAAATCTCTTTTATTCGATTCACTAACAATAGAGAACTGCAGAAAAATTAATGCAACACTTCTTTTTATTTTATTTTACTATATAGAAATAAAATTCAAAAAAAAAAAAAAAAAAATATTACATTGGAATGCTGGTTTTTTCTTCTATTAGATAAGACAAAATGATAAATTTATAAAACAACTTTTACAAAATAATATGTAAGTTCAAGTTAATAATATGAATATGTACTACAAAGTATTAATCGTATATAGAAATTTTTATGTAATATAATACATATAAATAAACTTTACCTTTAAAATCGCACGTCGGACGTTGGACGTCCCACGTCGGACGTCGCACCCCGCGACATTCGTGTAATTGCAATATACAATGTAATATAAAATAACTTGATTAACCCAGACATCACCATTAAATTACATTTTTACTGACAAAACATTATTCTTATGTGCGAATGGTTAACTCATTCCACTTTCCATTTCAATAAGATATACAAACAAAATGATTTCCTACATACAACAAAAACATCAAGAAAAATAAATTACCTTGAAATGTTGGTAAGGTAATGCAAAACAACTTTATTTAAAATTCTTCATTACAGTTGAACAGGCAAATGACAAACCTTAATAAATTTCAATAAAATTCATATGATCATTTGTTGAAATGAAGATTTTAGTTATCAAGACATTACTATATTTCTCATGTTATATGAAGATGAAATGAAAAACCAGTATTCAATATTCAATTACTATGGAAAAATTTTTTGGGATGGGATTTATGCCAGAAGCCTCACAAAACAACTACTGTTCCAATTAGTGTTGTTTTTTAGCCAATAATTTTGTCTCTATAGCGATATGCTAGTAAACAAATTATCGGTCGTAATATTTCTTCCACGTCTTGTATGACAAGTTTCAGAATAATGTATCGAGTTAGAATCATTGACGATGGTCATTCATTTCTCCCAAATAAGGAAAACTATTCAAAACATATTTGCTGCTGACATCTGCTACAAGCTAATTTGATGCCAAATTTATTGGGTTTAATAGACATATACTGCGTAAACCTGCACCTGTCTTTTGAAGGAAATAATTGCTCGTCAACTGTTATATTTTTCCCTAGTTTATAGCAAGCTTGAATGATTTCAATGAACATATCCCATATTTCTGAAACCAAGGCAAATTTATCTGTTATCTGTTAAGTGCTTACTTCTTCCGGTTCTTCTGTCAAAACGAATAAATCGTAGGATTTGCTTAAACTTTTCTCTGGCCATCGTTTTTCTAAAAAAAAAGTCGGGAGCCCACTTTGCTGGCCATAAAATAACTCAATTTGAAATTTTTTGTCTCGTATGCTCCACGAGCATATATAAAATCCCCTAAAATGCGCGTATTTCAGGTAATGATATTATTCAATAATTTTTGTGCACATTCCTTTATGCTTCATAATATGGTTTTCTATTATCAAAGAAAATGCAATGATAACATTATCTGCCATAATATTTCGTTTTGTGTAGAGTGTTGGCAGTGCGAAAATGCAAGGAAATGGTTATCGGTCAGAAATATCACCTTAGTCAAATTTTGACCACACAGTACCATCAGCGGCTGTTTCGATCTCCTGAGAGGTTTTCAGTTTCTAGGGAGTCTGAAATAATTTGCATCCTACACATTTTTCGGGGCATATTGATGACATTTTCTTTTTCATCATCAGTGGTCGATTTTTCATCGCTATCTGCAGTTTCAGATCCTTCGATTTAAATGTTTCAGATGCTAGTTAAGAACTTATTGTATCTGATTGTACTCGTATATCGAAGCACTCTTCACTTACATATGATGTTCGTTAGCTTTTTCAATAAATCACTTCTATTCAACATTTCTTTCCTAAATTTAGGTAGGGCACAAATGATAATATAAAATAAACAATTTTATCTTTTTAGAACAAGTATCACTGTATAGATACCAGAATAACAAGTAATATTTTTAGCTTAGTAAGAGCTGCAACTCATCTAGTGCACGTTCAAATGGAAAATTGATCACGTAAAGGGAACCGAAAAATGAGAAATGTTATTTCAATGCAGGGCCGCACTGGTCATATAAGAACATTACCGACTTCAATAAAAAAAGAAATTTAATTATTTTAAATTTTCCCAGCAGTCAAAATGACTGCTTTTAGGCAATACAGGTATAACACATACATATATCAGAAATAAAGTGAGGGAGGGTGGTGTAAATCCCACAATTAAAAAATGCATTTATATCATGCATAAAGTGTCTCAAAATCCTAAGAAATTGTATCATTATAAATATAATTTTTTCACTAATTGAAATTAAAATACAGTCAAAATGACTTCTTTGGGCAATCTAGTGTTAATATAAGTAATATTGCTACTGAACTCTTCTATGCCTTTCACCTGAATCTCTCGCCATCTTTTAATAGCGGAAATACGTGTTTTGTAAAAGACACTATTCCATACCTTTATATTGCCGGATTGACAGTGTTTCAATGTTTCTTCATATCGACTAATTCCATTTTGGAATCTTCCTTGAAATCATTGTCTTGCTCTTTAAGCCTACCAGGGGATGCCAAGTATCATGAAATTAATCTTTTTCTCGTACCCTAACATAGGCAAGTATTTAGCAGAGAACGTAAAACTTTTGCATTGATTAACATCACCAAATTTTGTCTTTTGGTATCCTTCACCTGCATGTAGGCCGATACAACAGACCCGAGAGAAGCGAAGCCCGATTTGGTTTACAACTTCAGTGACAGCCTTTTTGGTATCGCGCTGTGCCATCAATGATGTTACTTTATATACATCCAGTGTATAATGCTTAGAGTTGATACTCGGTCCTTTTATCTAATGGCACTTCAATTGGTTCTAATAATGTTTGATCACAGGACGATAAGTTCGACGGCCAAACAGTAGTAACTGTAAATTTTAGAAAAATGTAGTGAAAGTCCATATTTCAAATGCAATCGTTCATTGTCTGATCTAAGCTCACATCAGACCTTGAGAAAATCGGTGACTTCACACGTTATGCACTACCTGCAGATTTCGAGTTATCAAAGGTTTTTGTTCATCTAAAATAAGTGATTTTTCCTAGATTCTTTGAAATGCTGCAGATGTGTCTTGTGACTGTAGATAACTAAATGTTAAAAATAATTATGGCTGGCCGTCTAAATGAACTGTTTGATTGATATTATTATGATGTGTATTGATCTTAGGTAGGCCACACATGAACAGTTTTAGCTGGCAGTTTTATCTGTACAGTAAAAACTGTCGGTTAAAACTGTACGTGTGTGGGTATTCCAGTTCAGTTAAACTCAACTGTACAGTTTAACTGAGAACTTTAAAATTTTTATATTTTTAACTGAAACGATTAACTGAACTGAACGTGTGTGGTGGTTTAACTGCACAGTTCTCAGTTTTGTGTGGAAATTTCATACACCGAGAGCAGCCGAATCGTTCCGCTCATTCAAATCCATGGTAATAACTGAAGGATTGGACTGAACGTGTGTGTGTATCTCAGTTCATAGTTAAAACAGACAGTTATAGCTACATAGTTAAAACTGACATTTAAAACTGTACGTGTGTGGCCGGCCTTAGTAGAAATAAACATATATCAATTATAACCAGCTTTTCAGTTATTTTTCAGGTTTCCATTAATTTACATATTTTTTGTAATTTAGACACATTTTTATGTAATTTACGTTATACATACACAAAACAATGTAAAAACGTTTTTTACATTGTAAATGCACACTATTAGTATGAACATAAACCATCCTATTGTGGCGATGTAATGAGCAAAATAACATAGAAATTAGCCAACGTTTTTAAACAGATAATGCAAACTACGTTTACCGTAGAATTTAAATGGCTATCCAGAAAGATTAAAAGAGTGAAACTTTTGAAGGTAATTTGCAATGCCGAGTGATGGACTAACTCCTATATTATACGAACACTTGTAATTTTAGTTATAATTAAATTACATATTGGCCTTAAAATCACATTGTAATTGCTTGAAGAACAGAATAAACAGTTTATTAAAAGAAAGAATAAATAAGAAATAGAGAGAATTAATTATCAAATAAATTGCATTTCCTTTTAAAGACAATCAATACACTCTATAATTTGCTCAAATATCACCCATTCACCTACACAATTACGATATTCCCTCTGCAGGTTGCAAGCTCCATGACAACTTGACATGGACGAAGGATTGAGCATTCTTATATTTTCTTGGACGGAATTGAAATCCTATGTATTCTAAACTTTATTTTTACTTTTCAATTGGTAAGTAAACCTTTCTCAATGTTTATGTGAATGGCACCATTCTTTATTCCCGAATGGGAACGACATCGCAAAATAACACTTAAAAATGACAGATGAATATTATATCTTGATGTGATTGGCAGCAACAGAACTGATTTGTGTTTAACTTGCATGTAATGGTTATTATTCTTTCTGCTCGTGAAAACGATAGGCAACATTTTGTCTGCATGAAACGTTATGATTAAAACGAATTGAATAGAGTACCAAAACTCTTCTATCATATTAGTCCTAATTCTAAAAACAAACAAAAATATAAGGCACTGCATATCCCTATAACTATATATATAAATAGAATTTTATTGTAAAATTGAGCTAAGACCGAGAAGTGCTTGAAAGAATGAAGAATAAAACAGAAATCAAATTTATTAAAGGAATTAAAATCTTTTTTTTTGTTAGGATACCCAAATCCTTTTTCATATTTTGCAACCTCTCACCATTAGCTGTATACTGTTATGAATTTACAGATAAGAAAATATAAAAAATGAATTAGAATTATGTGAAGCCATGTGAAAAATATTAAAAAAGTTGAAACGATTTTCTAGTATGGCGGACTTTATCTATCGTTGTGTTTAGTACGCGCACCGAATTATATTGAAAAGGATACTGTTCCTCTTTGTACATAGCCTATACTTATCTTTTATATGGTTCAGAAAATCGTTAATCAATTAATGTACTCTTAAGTCTTATTTATATATACATACAGCGTACAAGCTTATTGGAAAGTGTTTTGCCTGATTTCATTACATAACGCACCGCACCGTATTCCTTATCTTATGTATATTGGAAGATGATATAGATTTACCTAATGAATGTTGATGTATACTTTATAAGATTTTTTTTTATCAAATTTAATCTTAAATACACACAGTATAAAATATAATATACGAAAATGGAGGCGTTTTTATCAAATTTTAGATTAAACCATCTGTGTACCTCCTTGTACTTAAAAATTAATCAAATAATTTTGGTTTAAACGGAAATGTATTGATTTTCTGGTAAAATCTTAAACAAATTATGTTTATCTTAAGAATTTTAAATAATAATTTTTGTTCATTTCCTGGAAAAAGAAGAATATGCTACTTTAGGGTATAAACAATTGTAAAATGCTAGGAGCTGAAACCTTTTTCATGTTAACCCCATTTCACAGAAATTTACCTATAGGCCGATATGCAAATGTTTTTGACTTCACGTACAGTAAAATTGTAAATGAATTTATTAGTGTTTCTATAAATGAGATTATAAGCCCCAGAGATGGGCGGGGTAGATTACGCAATGTTATCTAGACAACGTCGACAATATATGAAGCCGGTCTAGCAAGTTGCTGTTTAGATATTAGGTAATTATCTAGTTATCCTATAAAGAAATCATTAAGTGATCTCGATTAGTTCAATCCCATTTCGCTAAGAGATCGAAATAACATTTGCAAAATAGCACAATAAAGATAGCCTATTAAAGTTAGCCGAAAGTTGCCAGCCGAAAGTGAAAAATCGATAATGCAGATAGTGTCTCGACTATATCAGCCGAAAGTTATAAAAATATATATTAAATTGAAATCCCAGCCGAAAATAACTCACCAACAAAATCAGCGGAAAATATGTACATATATATATTCGTAACAAACAACAAATAAAACTAAAATACAGATATCAATTTACAAGTTTCTTATGCATATAATATGAGTAGAATGTTTATGGGCAAACTTCAAAATTCGTAAAAACTTAAATTTTAAAGTGTTATGTCTGAAATTTTCCAGATCAAATTTCATGTTGAGAGTCCGGGAAAATGGGGGGAAGTGAAATACACGTGCAAATTTCAAAAATTCGTAAAACCTTAAATTTTAAAGTGTTATGTCTGGAAAAGATCTTATTTGGATCGGTTTGTCGATGGTTATCGCTGGAAAATTTTCCAGATCAAGTTTCATCAATTTTCCAGATCAAGTTTGAATGTGTATTTCACTTCCCCCCATTTTCCCGTACTCTCAACGTGAAACTTGATCTGGAAAATTTTCCAGCGATAACCATCGACAAACCGATCCAAATAAGATCTTTTCCAGACATAACACTTTAAACGTTAAGTTTTTACGAATTTTTGAAGTTTGCCCATATATATTTGATTCATATTATATGGCATAAGAAACATAAATTAATATCGGTATTTTAGTTTTACTTCTTGTTTGTTACGAATATATACAAATTATCGGCTGATTTTGTAAGTTAGTAACTTTCGGCTAGGATTTCAATTTAATACATAATTTATTTAACTTTCGGCTGGAGTAGTCGAGACACTATCTGCATTGTCGATTTTTTTCATTTTCGGCTGGCAACTTTCGGCTAACTATAACAGTATAGTAAAGAGCCTAATTCATAAAGAATGCAATGTTTAACTGCGAAAATAATGCAACAAGTACAGTGTCAATACAAAACGGCAAAAATCCTCAATATTAACCATCCGTATTAATGATGGTTATATCTATATTCAAATTATTGGACGCGAAGTTGGATTACAAATAAAGAACAAATAAAGCACTACGAGAAAAAGATGGAATCATATATCATGCGACAAAATTAATTGACATATATAAATGAACCCCTATTTTAATTGGTCACGTCATAATTTAAGAACGACTTTACCGAACGGATTATTCATCTTTTTTTTATAAGTTTTCTAATACTTTGTACAAGGTTCTTACGGTAAGAAATTTAAGAAAATTGCACCGAAAATTGCAAAATTTCAGAAAACTTAAGACTTTGCCGTTTAACCAAAGTGTGTTTATAAATATTTTTTTAAATCAAAGTGTGTTTAATATTTCTTACTTTTAATCAGTTTTCTAATCAATTCTTATATTAAAAGTTTAATTTAATATCGATTTTTGGTAAGCTTTGATAGACTAACACGTGGCATACATGGTTATACAGAAAAACTAAGAAAGCTAATTTTTTATTTTCAGTTGAACTTTGGTTCTTCAAAATTCCACCAATTAGACGTACAAACTTAGACTTAGGTCATTAGACCGCATGCGGTAACCACAAAATTGTCATCAGAGCCGATAACTCGCCTGCAGGACAACACGCAAGACGTTTTAATGCGCCAACAATTGATGAATTAGCTATTGTCGTCGTGGGTGAAAATTTAAAAAACCGAGATATTGTTTTACATCGGCGGAACGATCGACTGCAGCGTGTGTCCGAAACACATCGGTCATATGATGCGTTACAATATCTTATCTTATTTGCAACTGTCGCTTTTCAATGAAGATGATAAATCCAGTTACAGGTAAATAGCCAATCTACCTTTACTACCTTAATCGCACAACTTTACTCTTATCTTATTAACACAAAAATTTATTTCCAGGCGCTGAAACTAACAGAATGATTATTATTCATACAGACTGATGTTTCGGGAAAATGAGGACAGTCACATCACAAATTTTCGGTTTCTATTTCACCAATATGCTGTGGATATGTACGTCAAAGATGAAACTGAGCGATTGACATCAGGTTGAACCAGACAAAACTCCGTTGCGAGCAATACATTCATCTTCGGGATGCCATCAATGCTGACGAAAATGCACAGAATGTCGGCAGAATTACTATTCTTCCAGCAACATATGTCGGAAGTCCGCGACATATGTATGAATACGCTCAAGATGTCATGTCGTATGTACATCATTACGGCACACCAGATTTATTTATCATATTCACTTGAAATACACAGAAACTCGATAAGAGTTATTTCCTGGCCCATTGATTGCCACGACATCACCGCAAGGGCGTAAAAAAAATTAAAATCACTCATGGATTTTATAGTTAAGTATCAGGTGTCTGGCGAGACGCGCTGTTGGATGTATTCAGTCGAGTGGTTAAAACTCGGAATGCCATGTGCACATACACTCATTTTTTTGGTTGAACGGATAAGACCGAATGAAATCGATGATGTGATATTAGCGTAAATTCCTGATTATAAAGAAGATCCACTGTTACATGAGGTTGTTACAAAAAATATGATTCACGGTCCCTGTGGGATAATATATCCCAATTCTCCGTGCATGCGGTTGACGGAAAATGTTCAAAATGCTATCAAAGACAATTAGTAGCAGAAACTATAACTGAAAATGATGGTTATCCACTTTATCACAGCCGATTCACTGATGATAATGGAAAGTCACCAATAGTCAAAGTGTTCCACGTTATCCACAAGTATTTTCCATCGATGCACGTCTTCACACAGTCTATCCCAGACAAGACGAGTGTTTTTATTTGCGTTAACTGTTAATCAATCTTCGTTGCCCAACATCAATCCGACGTCTGTGAACTGTTAATGGTGTATTCTGTGGCACATACAGAGAAACCTGTCAAAATTTGGGATTGCTAGTGAATGATATTCATTGAGACCACACTCTTGAAGATGCTGTGATTTCGTCAAACGCTAAACAAATACATTGTTTTCTATAATTTTGTCTAAATCTCAATAAAAACCGATTTATATATGGAATAAATATAAAATTCATATGGCCGAAGATATATTGCATCAGATGCGTCTTAGATGCAGATTTGCATATGCAAGAAGAAATTCACAATGAAGCATTAATTTTAATCGATGACATGTGCTTGATGCTTACCAACAAATGATTAATACAATTAGGAATTACAACTCCCAATCCACGACGCATTTAATCAAAAGTTGAGACGCGAAACCCAATACGATTCCGAGACATTGAGAGAAACCTTTCATAGAAACGTTCCCCTTTTAAATCCGCCACAAATATATACTTACGATACGCTCATGAAAGTAGTGAACGATGCAACTGACGGAATTTTTTTCTTTGATGCTCAAAGTGTTGCAGCAAAGCAAGTTGCTCGTTTGGGATGAATGCACGATGGCACATAAAAAACCTTTGGAGGCATTAGATTGCACGATGCAAGATTTACGAAAGAACCGAAACTGGTTAGGTGGTGCGATGGTTCTATTGGTTGGTGATTTTCGACAAATATTGCCAGTGATTCCACGGTAACGCTAGCCGACGAACTTAATGCATGTTTGAAGTCGTCCATTTTATGGAAATATGTCAAAACACTAAAATTAAATATGAACATGCGAGTTGAATTGCAGATCGACCGATCTGGAGAAGTTTTTTTGAAACAATTGCTCAACATTGGTAATGGCAAAATTCCTGTTGACACATCGTCTGGATACATTACATTCCCTACCAATTTTTGGCAACTAAGTGAACTAAAAACCTATCTCAACGAGATGGTGTTCCCAAATATTGCTCAAAATTACAAAAATCATATTTGGTTGAGTGAACCGTGTTATATTGGCTGCAACAAGCGTTGATGTCTACGAAATAAATTTTCAGATTCAAAATATGATTCCGTTACTAACCAAGATGATGTTGTCGGAATTTTTAAATTCGCTGGAATCGCCCGGATTACCACTTCATAGTCTGCAATTATACTACCGTTTTTGTGTTTATGACATCCAGAAAAGAAAACTAACAATTTTGTGCATCAAAAAGCATTACAATAAACACTGTTTTTGAAAAAAAAATTATTAGTTTTTTCCAGTTCGAATTGAATGTTCCTAGCTAAGAATACTCAGGAGAAAGACAGAACAACGCCTGTCGGGTCAGCTAGTATTTAATTAATTTTGAATGCAGAGAACTAAAATTTGTGCAGCGGTTTATACAATGGGAAGTTGGGGTTAATATCTCAGAAGATATCACATTCCATTTCGACAGTTGATTTATTATTTGTCATTAAATTAATCACTCCAAACCGCTCAGATAGAGCCAACGGGGGATCGTAGTACGCATTTGATTTTAAAACTATATCACAATAGGTAAAAATTATCGAACCAACAGTTGAATTGTGTGTTCAACGTGATCCAATAATTACTTGGGAATTGCTTAACGCCACTCTTTCTAGTCCCAAATTCCAGGATTAGTAATAATAATTACTGAGATTAAAATAATATTTTTAACGTGAAGCAATAACACGGTTTAAATGAAAAGCAAGCAATGCGGGTCTAAAACAGCACACATCCGACTAAAAGATTGCAGTCATTCTTCATGTAAAATCAGGCAATAATATTACCAGGGACACTCAACAGTCAACATTTAACTGCTTGCCAATCAAGAATAATGGTGGATCGTTAAACAGTTGGTTGTTCATGGTTTACACTGATATAAAATCCTCAGAATTCAAATCACCCAAAATTACGATGCATTTACAAAAGTTTTTTAACATGCACACTCTTCGAGAATATAATTGTGTCAGCTATTCTCTGATGTGCAAGAATGTATTAAAATTACGAATGCGAATGTTGTGCAGACCTAAGTCGTATTTGCATTGAAATTCCCTTGCAAAGTTACTGAAATATTGCTGGAGTAGGTGTAAAGCTGCAAAAAATATTTTCAGATTGGATTCAGTATTCTGTTCCGCAAAAATTCGGTACTTTTAATTTCCGGCCAATATTATACATGATAAGTATATTTATATACGAGTATTAATCGATTATTTGCTTTGCGCGCCATCTCTTATCAAATAGATTTGTTTATCGCAATGTAATATTTCTGTCGACAATTACAATGCAAAATTTTGACAATTTCTTTTTGTTTTTGCACAGTGTTTAAATAATATTGCCACTGGAAGTTTAGATATCGTGTTGTGTGTGAGTGTATTAAAACATTGACATATTTAAAAAAAAAGTAACGACTTTGAGAATGAAAAACATCACATATAATCCGACCAAATTATCAGCATTTTAACTCACTAAGAGTTTGATTTGCTGCTTTTTTCAAAATATCGTTTTTTTAACGACACATATTGCTTTCCCAAAAATAATAAGATTCCACTACAAATTCCAGATAATAAAGTAGTTCGGAGTACATTGGTATTGATTTCCATCGATATTGAAGTATTGAAAACTCGCCTCGTTTTCCCAAATTCAACTTTATTGAAATATGATTGTAATAAAGATTAATTATCCAAATATTTGCCATTACTATCCATGGTATTTTGCCATTTATCAGGCAGATGATGAATGCCTTCGCGATTGATACTTGGTGGTTTTTAAGCAAAATAGTCATCGAGCCATTTTTTGCACATCTTCAGATTTCGTGAACCACTGGTCTTTCAAATATGATGACATCGAACTGAGTAAGTGATAATAATAGGGAGCCAAGTCTTGACTCGCTTTTTCTTTAAAAAATTGTTCCGTTGAAAGGCAGAGACTGTTTAACTTTCGGCTGAATTACATTGATCAACGTAATCGGATTTCTTTATTTTCGATTTGTAGAGCTAAGACACAATCTGCATTATCGCTAACCAAAAATCATTTCTTAAATTTTAGAAAACAAACCAAATTTATTCTTTAAATTTATATGACTCTATTAACCCGGACAAGTGGTGCAGTGGTTAAAGCTTCGGCACTTGGACCGGGAGGTACTGGGTTCGAATCCCATCAGAGGCAGGATGCAAATCGAATTTTCATCATCGATTACAATCGGCGATGTTAATAAACACAACTTAGACCATCTGATTGAGTGCATGTCAATGTACAGGTTGACATGGAGCTTGCAATGTGCAGGTGGTATACTGTAATTGTGTGAGTAGGTGAATATGTGAGAATGGGTTAATGATGTGGCGTGAATGCGTGGTATCACAATGGGCCAAAAATGGTCTAAGTGTCAACCACTGAAACCTAAAAAAAACCTAATCTATTAACCCTTTGCCGTTTTTTATAAATGGTAATAAGTTTTCCTACGTCAATGCAAAAATGTAGAAGTTCCTATGAAAGTTGCAAGTTCCAGAACACAGATTTTATAATTATTATACAAAAACAAGTTTTTTTGTTGTCAAAAATCGACATTTACGCTTAAATTTGGGAAAACTAACGTGAACAGATATTATTGTAAATTTAATACAGAATCTTTAAGTTGGTAGTTGATTTTTTCATAATTTAAATGCTTTACAAAAACGGAAAGGCTCATATAGAAGCTGCCACTTCCAGCAGACTGATTTTGGCCAAAAATCACTGCTATCTCAAAATGTATGAAAAAACCTTGTCTATGAGCTTTTACCACTTGAAACAAACGTTCTGGGCTATAGAGAGGACACACGCACCTTCACATGCACGCATACAAAGAGATTTTTTAGAAAGTACTTTTATATGGCTGTAGGTACAATAGCGAATGGTAAATCTGGAAAAATCTCGAAAAGGCACTCAGGTATTTTTCACACATACACACACTATAATAAGCTGAATCAGTTTAAATACTTGGGATCGATGGTAAATATGAGAAATCAGCTTTTGGAGACAATACGAAATCGCGGTTACGGCTTGATGATCTTGTTAACAAGCGGCTTGGCAAATACGCCAGTACTTGCGAAAAAGAAAGGATAAATTTGTGTTTTACCCAATAGTTGAGGGTCAAAGCCGCAACTCAACTCTTACTCCTAAGAGATTTCGTTCTGTATTATTTATTGCACTGGGTTGCAATTTCGAACGTAAAAAAATTGCGCGCAATGTAAAGTCACAAATACAATCATGACATTGGAATTATCAGAAGTTTTTTACACAACTCATTTTTATCTCTCGATTTATTAAACTGAGACATCTATGGTAAACTTATTTTCTATGATATTAGTTTGTGCTCTAAGTCACCTATTGATTTGGCATTCAACTGGACAGCGACTAATTATATTCTTTACGCAGACCACGCAGGTTTGTCGCTTTTAAGATAAACTTTAACGGACCATCTACTAAACCTTAACGTATTAAGAAGCAAGCAAACTGGGAAACATTCTCTTTTGAACTCCAACCTCTGGCTGGTAATTTCGCTCAGTGAGATACGTCCGGCTGATTCGCGGGAACATTTTCCTAAACCATCCTAAAAATCGAAATAGGATTATTTAGGAAAAACATACGCAAATTGCCCTTTATAAAAATTTTCTTAAAAACTACCAGGGGCCCTATTCTTGAAATCGGTGGAAATTCTCGTAATCGGAATACAATTTACCGGTTACTTTAATCATTTTTTTTTAATTTCTTATCTTTTTTTAATTAAGAAACATAATTGTTTCCCACTACTAAGGGAAAATTCCGATTGGGTAAATCGATACGAAATTTTTCGCTTAGAAGGTAAATAAATAATAGAAACTTGCATACAAGTTTCTGGTGAAAATTTTTAGTAATATAAAGAATTTCATAACCAAATTGTATTCCGATTGCGGAAAATTCCACCGATGTCAAGAATAGCGCCCCAGGAAACTTAAGAATAAAGCCAAAAGATCCAACCTTAAAAATGATTTGGATTCGTATTCAGCAGCACTTTCTGAGTCTGTTGATTACGGAGAACCGAATGCTAATGGCAACCTACCTGACTGGGACTTAGCCCAAAAAAGAGTCATTTTCGAAGTCTTGCGCGGAAGCATTTTCTTTCTGCTGACTTACAACATGAGTTTCTTTTACTTCGCGATCACTTACTCTAACTTTTTCAACTTTGCATTGCTTTCAGGATTCTCCAACAATGTTGTAACAGAAGCAAAATTATTTACATCTCTAAAGCTGGTTCCCCGGTATGCTTAGAGAGTTGACAAATTGTGTGAAACTGCTCAACATGAACTTGTTACAAGAACCGAAAAAGATCGCTTAACATTAAAAAGTTTTTTCGTAGGCATGTTCCTGGATATTGCAGGCAGTTATCTTGGATAGTACCTCGTTTTCATTGACCGATTTTGGCATTGAACAAACCATCCTTGCGTGTTCGTTGAGTCCAATATCATCCTCAGATCTAACCTTGGTCAGATTAAGCTCGATTGTCTTAAAGTCTCTGTTAAGTCTCAAAAGGTTCCCTTTCGCGGTGTTGTTTTGTCACTACACTTGTTGCGCTGTTGGTGGTTGATGCCTTACTTGTTAAACTCCATCAATCTTTCTTTATGGCGCAGAGCAATTTTGATGATTTCGTCATCAATATTTCAGGTATACATGTAACAATTCTAGCTAACTTATTGCAGTGTGCTTTACAAGTGGTAGAGATGTGGTGCCGAATCCGATACTAGACGAATAAATATTGGTGTACTGTCTGCCCTTTCTCTTTTTGGGGAAAACAATCACAGGAAACGATCAGATGCTGTCATACATCTTGGTGTTACCTCAGGCAGTATATTTTTCTGGAAGCTTCGCCTTGAAAGTAAACTTCAAAAAGCCAGTGCTGTTTCTGGCTAGGTAGAATAGCATTTAAAAAATCCTAAGATTTGAATCCTAAAATGCTGATGTTTATTTACAAATTGTTGGTCTATAGTCTATAGTGTATGGCATGCAGGGCTATTACCGGTGCTATGGCCTCGACTCCGATCCACGCTTGTCATACCATTTTGTTCTTTCCCCCGCTAACATTTTCGTTCTGGGTACGGCTTGTACCACAAGAATTCGACTTCAAAAATTCTTTCTCAGTGGTTTACCCATCGGGAGACCTTTGGCTATCCCAAAAATAACCGGGTGTCTAAGTTGCTAGTTTTTTGCACACGGCTCTCACTCTGAAATAGTTGAGGAATTTGGAACCTACCGTTCACTTAATCTTCGATCTTGTTTCAGATGAAAATATTGTGTTGTGTACGGATGGGTTGCTGGTTAAGGTCTGTTAACATTTTATTAGCCATCTGTATTGCAACAATTTGGTTTATTTCATGTAGAACGGCTCATTGTGATATTGAGAGAAATTTAGTGGCTGATTCTTTGGCCAGGATAAGTTAGCGCCTGGATTTCGTCGGACTCGAGCCTGTAGCTCCGCTGAGCTTTAATAGTTGCAAGGAAGACGATATAAATTATTCATGAAACTAGTTTGAGGTTATCTAAGTATGCTCCGACTCTAGAAATACCAATTACGAGTTTTGATCGCTCTTCTTACGGGTCAAGGCCTACTATGTTTGCTGTGGCCCAGCCTTCTTCAGGCTCTTGATCATAGATATGTGAATGTTGATTAGATTCTCACACTGCCTTGGTTCTAGCTCTCGCAGATTTTCAAAGCAGCGGAACGCAGTTGCAATTTGGAATAGATTCTCCGAGGGAACTTTATTAAATCTACAAAGACTAATAAGAATAGAGGTTACTTGTGGTTGCGAGATTTTTATGCTAACAGTGTCAAAAGCTTGCCTTTTTTTAGAATATGTTAGTAATACTAGGTTCAATTAAGAAAAGATAAATCTATTAAGTTCTGAGAATGTAGAAGAAGTTGGCCCGAAATTTCCATTCCGAAAAGGTTTTTTTTCATAAATATGAACTTATACTGTTTCATGTTTTTTCTAAATACCATAAAAATAATTCCATCACGAAAATTTTATTGTTAAATTAAAGAAAAAACAATAAACAGTTCGAGGAAATTATAAAATTTTATTTATTAATCGATTGTGAAGCTACTTTACTGTTTGCAGTAAAGTAGCTTCACAATCGATTAATAAATAAAATCTACTTTATTGATCATCCTAAAAACCACTTTCTATCCATTCTTCAGTTGAAAATATGGTCATTACCAAATTTCCTAGTGGCTAATTCAGATATGACTCTCTGCATTTGCATATGGAGTAAGGTACGCTAATGTTACCTTATATTCAGGTGCCGGTTCGAAAATCATGAGGATTGATGGTAAATATTGATCATCCAGAAAACCACTTTCTATCCATTCTTCATGAATTTCGCTCCAAATCGTGATTTTCGAAAGGGTGCCTGAATATAAGTTCTATGCATATTGGCACACATATCTCCATATGCCAAGGCAGGGGGTCATCTATGAGTTGGCCACTAGGAAATTTGGTATAATGATCATATTTTCAACTGGAGAATGGATAGAAAGTGGGTTTCGGGATGGTCAATATTTACCAACAATCCTCGTGATTTTCAAACGGGCACACCTCTCTATATGCCAAGGCAAGGGTCCATCTCTGAGTTGGCCACTAGAAAATTTGGTAATGAACATATTTTCAACTGAAGAATGGATAGAAAATGGTTTTCGGGATGATCAATAAATTAGATTTAATTTATCAATAGATTATGAAGTTTCTTTACTGCTAACAGTAATATAATTTTTAACATTCTCGGGCTGTTTATTTTTTTTTTATTTATTTAATAATAAAATTTTCGGGATGGAATTATTTTTATGTGATTTAACAAAGACACACTCTTAATGAAAAAAAAAAATCTTTTCAGGATGGAACTTTCGGGCCAACATGTTCAGAGATCAGAAATTATCCAGATAACATCGATATATGATTGCACCAATTAAAATCGTCAAAGCTTTCGAAAACCATACCATAAAACAGGCCCTGGGGTCGACACCAATGGAGATAGGATCTCGCAGGAGGTTCGTTATTCGATGAATGGATTACGTTAAATAGGATCTTCCTACTCTTGGTTGTCGTATCTTGTGCCCTCTTATGGCGGACCGGATTATTTGGAAGATAATTGTTGAGGCGGCCAAATCCCTTCATGGGATGTAACGTTAGTGAAGAGATTGCTAATGACTAAAGGTAGTGATTTGTAATTTGACACTTTCTTTAATTGTAAATGTTCATAACTTTTAGCATTATTAAAATGAATAGATGGACAGATGGCAAATAGAACTCTCAACCGACACCTGGTGCAGTCTTAACAAAATATTAACGTAAACTTCAAAAGAATATGTTTTCTTTTTTTGGAGAATATTTAAAAAATTAATCTGATTTAAATTATTTTTAATTACTTTCCGAATCAAATTGAAGTTTGAAAACGTTTTTGTTTCTAAGATTTATAACAATGAATGTTTTGACCTAAATAAAATTTAAAATTGACCAGTGAAATAAAATGATTCGATTAAATAACTCAAGTCAATTTCAATTGTTTTTAAAATGATTTTTATCCAATTGAATAAGTTTTTGATTCCGATCCAAAGTTATTAAATCGGTTGAGTCTTATTACTCATCCAATAAAACAAAATAAATATGAAAGATTTTATTATTCCTCATCTGTAATAAAACTCTTTAATAAATATTGTATTGTTCAAATATAAATTATTCATTTCTTGTGTATAATACGAATACATTATGCTGTTAGACAAATATCCATAAATACCACTAACAGATGAAGCAAAGTCCACAACAGCATAAAACTGCTGGGAAATGATTTTTCTTGTCTATGGTCTGGTATAATTATTTGTTTATCTGTTTTTAACGATTTCATTAAGATTAAATTTTTTTTTTGACGTGAAATATAAAATGCAGGCAAATGTTTTCTATGTCCCAATTGATCTTTCAAAAGAGTTCAATTCAGATATTTTATATACGCCCAGGGCAAGATTGTGCTTTTCTTCATTTGCAAATATTAGCAAAACGTGCATCAATCATGAATAATTATTTTACAATTTTAAATTCTTATTAAAGAAAAGTTTTCCAAACTGGTTGAAATCGCCACAAGAAACACCTTGAGGTTATATACGAAATATTTAAGTTTAAAAATTTTCCAGTTTTTGATTTTGTTACATCTGTGTAATGTCCATTAGAAATAACATTGAGGTCATGCTTGTAAATTGGAAAAATTTAATCTGTTCGCTTTTATGCACTCTGTCCTATATTATCACGATAATATTTTCCGACAGTTTTTATTTAAATAATTCCGTTTTACGAGTACATTTACTGTTTTGTTTTAAAATGGCAATGACAAATTTAATTTAAAAACATATCCCATTGTTTGGTTGGTATTCGGTAATATTTTTGGACACAAAATGACAACAAAAATTAAATAAATGTGAGTAGGAAATTAAAAAAAGTATTAAAAATATTATTCATAGCATATCGAATGTTATAAAATTGGAAAAATATTAATTTTTTTTTTATTCAAAATGACATTTTTATGTTATAAATGTGAGCGTATTTATACGAATTTTATTTATTAAATATTATATTAGGAGTGGCGACCCACAATTTGGTAGAGAGTTTTTAAATATCAAATGTTGAAATGTTCGTGAGTTGATATTTAAGGAACGTTTCTGATCTATATAATTCAGCTTTCTTATGTTTGTGTCCGCAAAACTCGAAAAGTAGTCGATGGATTGACTTGCAATTTTTACTCAAGTGTCGGGCGTTTACGCGTCATCTATACTAATTTAAAATAATTTTGAACTGAATTACCAATTCAGCAACCATTTACCAAGAAGGAAATTATGATTTATTTAAAATCTAAATGAATTTTTCCTAAATGAAAATCCTGCCCGCCAAATGTAATCAAAATCGTTCAAGCCAAATAATATGTTGAAAGAACGCCTTAAGCCCAGGGAATGTTAGGGATTGAAATAAGTTTCTGACACTTGAAACCTACATATCACCAATTTTCATAGTGACTCGGGTCTCAGCAAAGGACCTCCTAAACGGATTTTCCAGAAATTCGGAACCATTACAATTCATTCCTGGCTTTGCTACCGCATTTTTTGTCAAATGAATAAAAAAGGGTGAGAGAGAGAGAGAAAGAGAGAGAGAGAGAGAATGACAATCCAATGCTTTATCCAGAATCACAAACTGCACGAAAAAAATCAAAAATGGTTCCCTTTTTATTCTAGTCCACATTTTTTTGTCGTACTAAAATATCGTTTATAATGTCAGTTGCTGAAGGGATGTAGAATAAACTGGATTTAACAATGGTTCACGTCCATTTTTATGTCTCGTTTTTGATACATGGTCTGGTAATCGATCGTACGATTTTTTTGCTGGATCCACACTTATTTTTAAACAGCAATATTTGCACTCAACTGCCTGCTCATTGTCATTACCGTCAGGTTTAAAGATTTTAAAATCTGGATATTGTGATATCCATTCTGAATACGAATTTTGTTCGAAAACCGCGACCTGAGAGTTTTTAGGTTTCATCAGCATACTAAATGTAAATATTAAATTTGATTATTATTTACATCAATCAACAATGATTTTAATTTTGTGCATCTAGTAGGAAACAGCAGCAGAACTCGCAACACTCAAGTCTCAGTTTTTGAACAAAATCTGTTCTCTAATGGGATTTTCCGTTTTCTCTCGATTTTTTCAAATAACGACGAAGGATACACTTTTTTTATTGTTTAATAACTTTTTTATTTAATCTTTAATTAACTGAATAAAATGTATAGATTTTTGTATTGCACGTGCTGCACTGGGATTCCCAAAATTAACTAAAAATGCATAAAAATGATTTCGCATATCATTCTGATTACAGTGAAATACAAAGAGATAGAGTAGTAATATTTTATCTAAACGTATAGACAACTCTCGCTCTTACGAAAATTTTAAATAAAAGGGCTAGAAACGTCTAAAATATTTGTTTAACCAGGGCCGACATGTTGTAACTATCAGTTTTCTCGCTTCGGCGAAAAAACCGAGCTACTTTGATGAAAATGTAAAAATTAACATGAAACAAAAAATATTTTTACTTCTAAAATACCGTTATTCTATCGAAAATGTATCGAAGCGAAAAATGTGATAGTTACAGCATGTCGGCCCAGGTACATTAGATAGATAGATGAATATTTTTTTCTTATTTATTTTCGCTGCATTCCGATAAGAATAATTTTTATTGATTTCGGGTAGATAAAGGAAAAATCGAGTTAAAACCGAAAAAGTCGTATGAGGGACAAATTTTTCTCGTAATTATGACGAACGTGGCTAATGGAGCCATTTAAATACGAAGTAGGATGACTATGAGCGGAAATTAATCCGTTGGTCTGATCAAGATTATATCTTAATGTATGATGCCACAGATATATTTAAAAAACTAAACCCTCCTTTATTGCCATTTCGACGTGTGACTTCAAGAAATTTTGAAATTTGAAATATTTTTAAATTTGAAATGTCAAAATTTAAGCACGGAATTACAGACAAATCAGTGCTGACTGATTAATCAATAAATAATATAAAAATCAATTTATTGTAAATAAATCATATATTAATATGAAAGTTTTTGCGTTACGTTTTTTATTAACATTGTCATCTCTTGGAAATTTTGAATTCCACAAACTAAAAAACAACTTAAAATTTCAAAACCCTTAATGGTCCAGAATATGGTACCTTTACCTTAAAAACTAATAATTGCCATTCTAGCACATTAGCAGTATGATTTGACATATCAGTATAATTTGACGGAAATGATTGATACAGTTTTAAGTTGGTAATAGTAATTCTTTATGTTTTTGATAACCTATAGTACGGACAACTGTGGCATCCGCCGGAAGTTTAAAAAATATAAAAAAAATCAGTCATAAGTTTAAATAGAAAAAACTGGGATGAGATTAAATAGTATTGTTTGAGGATTTTTTTAATTTTTTTTCTGGGATGAAAAACTGGGCTATCTTCACATGCTTACATGATACACGAACCATGTAGAACAATCGATACAAACTCACCGTGTACTGGCAATGATGGTTACCCACTGAGAAAGAGTTTCGAAAACGTTGAATGGGACAAACGGATTTTAATGTTTCCTGGGGTCACTGGTTTAAGTTAAGGGGTATTTTACAACGAGGTTGTTGTAACAAATTTCGAACAAGAAATCTGTTCAACAGTTATTAAATAATTGACATGTGGGTAGGTTCTATGAAATGCTTATGATATGGTTGATGATATAAATAACGGGTCTTTTACAAAGGCGTTCTTGAAAAAAATCTCAAATAAGAAATCTATTCAACAAATTTCAAAAGATTGACACGTGGGAAGGTGTCCTAAAATGCTCATTAACAGTGCAAAGGAAACGAACGATTCATGGGGTCGCCGATATAAATAACGGGTCTTTTACAAAGTTGTTGTTGCAACAAAATCCAATTTCAACCAATTTCAAAACATTGACATGTAGATAGGTTTTCTGGATTGCCATTTTATGATCATTCTAAAGACCTACCCACATGTCAATCTTTTAAATTTTGTAGAACATATACCTTTTTTGAGAATATTTGCAACAACCTCTTTTCAATGGACCCATTTGTTTATATCACCGACCCCAAGAATCCAGAAAACATAAACACCATGTCAATTTTTTGGAATTTGTTGAAGGGGGGTTTCTTAATTGAAATTCGTTTCAACTACCCCTTTAGCTAAAGATTTATTATTTATTTTTCACTATTGTTTAAATTTAAATTTTTTGCCATAAACTTTTTTGAATTGAACCCTGAAAATAAAAATCACACATATTTTAATTTTTGTTTCAAATCGTTACATTTGTTGCATGCAACAAATTTGGGTTATTTGTGGTGGGTCATATTTCAATTAGGTAGAATCCATTTGTATTGTATAAGTCCAGGAATCAAGATCGATATTTCTTGAGTTAATTTCAGGAACAATTGTTAATTATTAACGAAAGTCAGATGGTGAAGCTACTGGTTGTATACTAAAGTTTTCCTATAAAAATGGGTATCTCTTAATTAAGTATGCAATATTCCATATGGCGATATTCTACATTTAAAAACATTGTGGAATCGCTTAGTCCTAACCACAATTTATTGAAACCGATATAATCGATTACATTAAGTTTTACAATCCAATATAATTTACAAAAATTTTAATGCCAGCAATATCTAGCTGCTTATTACCATATAAGCTAAATTACGAAATTATAACCAATAATTTTTTTGTATTGATAACAAAATAATAAAAACGTAATGTCGATGAAGGTTTTTCCACTGGAAAACACTCACATTTCGCACCCGCGCCAAGTTAGAAATAAAACCCATTGTCAACTTTCTGTATATCGTAAACATTATTTTCTTATTTTCATGCTTTCCAAAATATACATTTTTATTTTTACTGTATCAATAAAAAATAATGTGACATGTCTGTTATAGGATCAATAATACTAATGAATTTTCACCATATAAAATATGTACCTACCTACATAACATAAAATCATAAAAATAAATACAAAAATAAATTCTACATAAAAATCTGGTATTAGATTTTTTTGGTTTCGGGCGAAGTAGTTTTTCCTATAATGAAGCTTTTCAAAATTATCAATGAGCTTTGCTGAAATACTGTTTTGTTTAGGGTTTTATATTTCTCTATGTGTGGGATGACATTATAAAATTATTCTAAAATTCTTTGGATGTATTTAACAATATGCCATAAAGGGTTATATAAAACAATACACCCTACAATACAAGAGGGTGGCTTGCATAAAGGACACACACTGACAAAAACCAACCTACACAGTTTTAAACTTCTTATTATACATCATTCTATAAAAAGAAGGCGTTTGTCAAACAAAGACAGCAGCCTCAACAAGGAAACTAGTCGACACAGCTAGAGAATCTTTACAATGCATCGCCATCATGGGATCCATTATTACTGAAATTGTTGATGAGGCAGTGAAACTCATAAATTATACGAACACATATTGGAAGATCGAAAAAGTTGGGCATCACTGGATAATTTCTTTGGATTCCTAGAAACTCAATTATGCTGTCATTAGAAATGATCGAGAACAAAGAGGCTAAATCTAAGAGAGTAGAAGCTGCCTACAACATCCATAAGGTGAAATACTCTCCAAGAAATTCGTCAGGAAGAATTTGCAAGAATTTTCATTGATAGCGGTTCTCAGGCAACATACAATGATAAATCGACAACTTATAAGACGCAACAAATAAAAGACAATCGTGGAAATATACGAAATCTGCAGCAAAAGTATAACAGCAACCAAAAAAATAAGTGTAACAATAAATCCCCGATTCGCTCCTAATTTTTAACTTCATGCCAATATGTATGTCACCCTTATGCCTTAAATACGTGTTTTAGTTTATAAATATTTTCATAAAAAAGAAATCCCAATAAAATTATTCTCTGTCTGCCAGAATACACATTTGGGAACGGGAAATATATTTTTGGGGGTTAGTGCAATTTATAATTACAGCAAATATTTTCCCCGGGAAAACCAGAATAGGGCCACTGGAAGACCATTGGTAACAAATTTCAACAACAGCTACAACAGGTAAGCTTATAATGAAAATTATTTGGTGGATTAATTCTTATCACAATACATGGGTTCTGTGATGCTTCGAACGCGACATACTGTAACAACCACCATCACTCGGGATGATGAAAATGATGGAAATTGTTATAGATTTATTACTGTACCTGTTGTCCTTGGAGCGGTTGCATTATTTTCGGCTATATCTCGTCGGATCGGTCTTGAGTTCTCCCAAGACTACAGTAACAAGTGTTAACCGCATGAAATAAAAACAAATTAAACACAATGCTACAACATTTCAAACTTACTGACCCACAACTTCAAAGTCATTCTCAAAATGCGTGCCACCGAAATTTTCTTCACTATAGGCAAAAATTAGTCGGTGGTATATTTTCGTTACACTGGTATAACGCTCGTTTGATTGGAATGCTATTTGTGATGTTTTGTTATGTTTAAGGGCGGGCATTCGTTCACTAATAGTGTTATGATCTTGTTTTTTTTTATTTTGTCGGTATGTTATTTTTGCAATATTCGTACTATTTTCACTTTTTTCTCATAACTGATAATTGTGGACCCAATCGGTTTATAAAGTTTGTGTCACACGACTTGCAAGGAATAACCAACATATCGCAACCAAAATAAATAAAATAAATTCGAATAATGTCATTAATATTATTTTATTACAGCAACAAAATATTTAAACATAAATTTCAGTGGTCGATCACCGCAATTAATTTATAAGCGAAAAGAAATATAAACTGAGTTCTATTTAATTGGAAATGGTTTTTTTTATCTTTTTAATTTAAGAATTTAAATATGCGCTATCCACATGAACAACAATGAAGTACTTTATGATTAAGCATTCATGTATGCGGTACTTTTCCGGCATAGAAGTTCGATTCATTCTATTAACTTGACAGTTCAGTATCAAAATTTTATAGTAAAAAATTATATTATAATTTTGGATTGAACTTTAATTTTTATTAATTTCTTCACCAAATTTTTTCTAGTTGTGATCATCAATAAGACCTTTTATTTGAAACTATTTCCAGCCATGATACTGTAAACGGTAAATTTTTAGAAATGTTCAAATTTTGTGTGTGCGATATGTTCAATCAAGTTTTCCCGGACTTCCGACATGGAAATCGAACTGAAATTTTTTTCAGAAGTGATCATCAATAAGACCTTTCATTTGAATCTATTTCCCGCCATGGTACTTTAAACGGTCAATTTTTAGAATTTCTCTTATTCAATTGAGTTTTCCCGGACTCTTCACATGGAAATTGACCTGAGATTTTTGAAGTTTTGCTTGATATGTGCCATCTAGTTTTCTCAGTAATAAAATTTTTGTATTATAGTTTTAATGCATTTAATAAAAAAGTTTACTTTTGAGTAATATACGTTAATGAATCGAAATAAACATTTTTGACTTAAAATGAAATTACTGTTTAACACCCAAATTACTAATCTGCTTTATCGACATTTTTCGGCTGACTATGTGTATGAATCTGCCTCACCGACTTTGACAGGCCAGCTGATTTATATCTGCATTACCGACATTTCCGGCTGATGTAGTTCTGATATTATAGGCAACTTTGCATTATCGTTATTGGGGAAGATATGTGCTCGGAAAGTGGAGGAGTCTTAATCAACCGTTGGAAGTTAACTCAGAGACAGTGTTACGGCTGCATTAATCTTCATCAGAATCTTTGCAGGCATATCAGCTGTTTTTGGTATTTTTTAATAATTGTTGTTGCTTGTAAATAAATATAATATTAAAGGAATTCCCTATTACGTCATTTAGTATCGATGATGTTATGTAAAAATGGTTTAGGTCAACGAACTCGAGAATTGATTTTTTTTAATTGTATTATTGCATCTGTATAATGCACACCAAAATTAGTGTTTCAATTAATGTGCGTTTGATAATTTTTGTTTTTGCTTAGTACATAAAGTATATAGCATTATAAATATACGAGTACATTCCTATAATTGGTATATAATCTCGGTGGTAGTTAATTGTGTGCGGTATGATGGCCTGTGTAGGGGCGCTTGCATTCCTATAGGGTAATTAGATGTCAGTTTAAATAAAGATATGTATGTATAGGAAGTGTATTATATAATTTGGCAAATCAAAAATCCAAGTTAAATAGAATTGATTTTGCATTCAGTTTATTGTGGGATTTTCGCTAGTACGTACAATTTTATAAGAAATGTACCATATACTAGTATAATACACAAGTGCAGTTAAAATAGTTTAGTGAACAATAGAGTTGTTAAGTGTTGCAAAGTAATTCTTGGTAAAGTGATAGATTGATTTTGAATATTCTTTAGGCATTTGTACCAAACTGTGAGTGATATTGCTGGTAAAGCTTTAAAAAAAAAAAAATAAATTTAACAACTTGGTTTTCTTGTGTGTTAGGCATAGCAGAAAATACAAATTAGCATGGTTGAATTTTAACACTATTAGTTGGAGGTCATATTGGCAACCAGTTAAATTTATCGCTAGCGGGTAAGTGTCCTTTAAGTTTCTCGTGTGATTTTCTTCGTGTTTCTTTATATTGTTACTGATGCGAAACCGTATTTGTTCTCGCTACTTTAGAATCCCACATTGGACAGCTTAGGAGATTTAGTCCCAGACTATCTTTAATAAACGTAGCATCAGGTTGAACAATTTACAGTTCCGGTGGTTTTATGAGTGACAACCGGTTTACCGCCACATGTTTGGATTGCTAAACTACACCACATAATTGTGGAAATAAAAAAAATAAGAGTTACTACTAATAGTGCGGTGCAAAAAAAAAAAAAAAAAAAATAAAAATAAAAAAAAATATATGTATAAAAAGGTTCTTAATTAGTTCTTAAATATCTAAATAATTATTTATATTATTTATTGTTAGTCTAGTGATTTTATTTAGTGTAACAATATTTATTTCCGAATCGGTGTATACGACAAAACAAAACAAAAAAAAAACTGCGTGGAACAGCCGAAGCGCACTAATATATTTTTTTTTAGGCACCCCATCTGATCCTCAGAGTACTCTCAGGGAATTTTGGATTGGTGAGTTATTTATTAAAGATTTCAAATATATACTATATAAATTTTTCAATATATTATATATATAGAACATTCGTCGTGTGTTCTTGTTCTTTTTTTTTGCTTCTTACACTGTGGTGCGGAAATAAGTTATTATTTTCTTTGCTATTAATTAATTGTTATTTATGTATTATTATCAGCCCGAATATAAGAATATAAATATATGACGGAGTTTTCTCTTATAAATTGTTGTAATATTTCTTTGATCTATAAATTTCAAGTTAGGTAAATAAAAAACCGTAAAATGGAATAGTTTCTTTTACTGTATGGTGTTGTTGGTGCATTAGAGAAAAAAATGTGAGCCGCGGTCTTCTTTATTTTTTTTGTGTGTAAATTCCACGTGTAAATAATGTTTTTTGTTGGAGCCTATATTTTATTGGCGACTATGAACCTCCCAAGCCAGCTGCAGACTACCCACCGCAAGACACGTGTTAGTCGCCAAGGCCCTGTAACAATAGGAGCAAGATATAATCTTCAGTATATGATCGTGTTAACATTTAAGGTCATTATCCCTTATAACAACAATTCCAAAACCATAATAAAGCAATCATCAGCCAGTCCGGTTGAAATATTTTTCGACAATACACCTGGTATTTACTTCTTTAGCCCAGGAAGAACGGTTAGATTGTTGTTCACCTTAATTTGGAAAATAATTTTGTATAGCTACTGCAATTCACAAACAATCTACGACACCTAACACAATTAAGCGAACATCAATGGAAAATTGTGCGGGAGGAAGGAGCAACAACTAACCTGGAAGTAAGGTGGATCACTAACATGTGACTACGAAGTTCACGGGTAACAACATCAAATGTACTAATCAGATTAAAGATTCGACTTATATAAGGTGTTTCCATTACCAACAAGAAATGGAGAGGAGTGTGTTTACATCAAACTATCAACAGATTAATTAATTTAGAAAGCGTAAGAAGAAATTGCCAAACCCAGTTGCCAAACACAGTGTATATCCATTCTCGTTTGTGCAACATCGAAATTAAAAATTGACGTATGGTTATAAAATAGTTAAGCGAAGTATCACAATAAAATAGGGATTTTATTTCATTTCAACATTTGTACAGAAGTTTTAATGTAATTATAGTGTTACGACTTTCCTTTTGTCATAACAATCATTCTTAGTGTATGTGTACTTCTATGGCGAATCTCGCGTTGTGACCGATAGCAATGCCACCTAGGTTCGTACGTGTTTGTACACGTGGTACTTTCTGTACTAAATTGTTTTATGCCATTAAATGAGCGAGCGAGACCAATGTGCATCGGGTGTGTGCGAAGCAATGCGCTCTTGAAGTTTTTTTTTTGTTATATGTTGCCCGTTTACATCAATGTAAATTGATGCAAACGATAGACAGAGAAGACAAAAAGATTTTTTAGAACGTTTTGGCGTTCGTTATTTTGATGCGAGAATTTTGTTTTTTTTTATGTGAGTGTGGGTTTTAATTTTGTAAAAAATAGAGTCGAGTTTGAAATTTTAAAAAGTAAAGTCGAGAATATTTTTTTGGTATTGGAGGGTCGGTGCAAAAATCTTCCAAATATAAATTTTTGATGGAGAGCGAAGTAACGCTCTAGTAATTAATTAGTAATAAACTACCAACACAAGTTAACAAATAGAAAAAACTCTGTATTGCTCAATTTGTGGAAAGTTTATAAAAAATAAAAGTTAAGATTTATAGAAAATCAAATGATTTTTTTTTTAATCTCAAAAGTGATTCTGTTTTGCTTGAGGTCATTTAAGGTTGAATTTCCTATACAATTTTTTTTGTTTTTCGTGCAAGAGTGAACTACAGTTTATTACGTTTCCCAATTTGGTGTTTTGTGGTAAACGGTAATAATTAAAAATAAACATTTAGTAGCGAAAATTTCCTGGTGTTTATAAGGGACGTGGCGTATAGTTTCCTGTATTTATAAATGGCCTGGCCTGGTTTTACGAAGGCGCCATATTTTAGTTACGGGAAGCCGGCAGAGGCTCGTTCACAGTCATTTAGTGAAGCGTACCGCATATTCACGGGGGCAATTTATTTTCTACAAAAGCCATTTTATTAACGAGTGGCGGAATATCAACGTGCGCAATCTTAAATATTCGGGTGCCGTATATGGGCGGGCGGCTCGCGGTGTCTCAATTTATTTTACCGGTGCACGCGTCACCTTTTACGGTTAACCAGGTGCCAGTTAACTCATCAAAAGAGTAGCGCGTTTTTGAAGAGGTGGCCAACCGACCATTTGTTATTTGGCGTCGGCAACGCGGTAAAGGCCGCTTTTCGTGACTACGATTAATTTTAGCAGTAATTTTGGGCACCGCTACGGTCAACGGCGGGAACACGCCACAACTTTTCTGTGTGAGCCAAACGAAGGTTAAAAGGCGTGTTATCAACGGTTACTCATATTAACGTGTGTAACGTGTTTTACCGCATTTATACGCTTCGTGCCACGGTTATCCAGTAAGTCAAAAATTTTCAGCGGACGTGCCGCCACGTGAAGATACAGCAACGAATGAGTTGAGGGCATTCAAATTTATCTTTGTGAATAACGGCAAAAGGGCCGCAACAAGTACGGCGGTACTAGATATTTACGGGTGGCCAGTTGAGGCCATTCAACATCATTTTACGGTTGTTAGGCGAGACAACACCTTTATTGACAGTTTCGGCGGCCAGTTGAGGCGAGCCATATTATTTGAAGTTTATCTGGGAGAGGCCCCGCAACGACGACGGGTAGCCAACCGGCTATTCGTGTTATTGGTATCGGTGAAAGGCACCGCAGCGGTCCGGGGTGGTGACCCTGTGGCATGACGACCAAGGTCACAACCGTATATATTTATAATTGTAAGATACCTACGATTTTTTTTTATTTTACTTTTTTTATTTCTTATAAGTATATTTTAAATTTATTTAAATTTTAAAAATTTTATTGTAATCGAGCGCCGCATAGCGAGTGTATGTCGCGCGCTCGGTGTTCACATTGGTTTCGCTCTCTTGTCTGATTTGTTTCGGCGATTATAATTTTTTTTTGTATTTCGTCTAGATCCATCTTTCTATAAAATGAATTGCTAAATTTGTCGGGTTGGGTATGATGGGAGGTGAGACTCCATTTCGTGTTGGCGTGATGTTTGCGGCCCCTTGATGCTCGGCGGAACATTCGGTTTATTATTATTTATCATTTGCGTTTTTTTTTATTTTGAAAAAAATTTATTTCTGTGTATAAGCCAGGAACATCGTAAGCCTCAAACCCCACGACCCTTCGCACTTCTCCCTGAGAATGTAGCCGACAAAAATCACTGTGTGAGGCCTCTGCGATGTTTAGTGAAATCTGCAGGATGGCAGAAGCCATCCTGTAACAATAGGTAAGTTAATAGGTGTTATATATTGATATAACAGTTATTTTTAAAAAAACATAAGACTTATTATAATTTGAGAAGTTCCACAACATGTACAATAGATTTTTATACTTGCCAAATAACAGACCTTATCGATCCATTTTACGTTCATAACCTAAAAATTTTGAATTCAAATTTACTTTAAGAATTATTTCAGTAAATATATATATCTATGGTGATTTTTATAAATGATTAATATCCTTTTAAGAAGAGGTAATTTGAATCTAGAGAATTTCAATTAGTTGTCTTGTTTTTCGAAATCAAATCTATTTGAAAATGCAACAAAAGCAGTTAAACTTGGAGGATTTTGTTGATAAAATGTGGATTAAATATATAAACAGAAGTCCAGGTCCAATTTATGTCTCCAATTTATATTAATGCAATGTAATTTCGATTTTCGAGATGAAAAAATATTATTGATTGTCTTTAATTTGAATCATGCGATCCGAATTTAGAACGGTATAAAAAAACGTTTTGTCCCTATTTAAGATCGTGTTAATTAATGAAATTTTACTTTATGACGCCATTGGTATGAAGGATTTTCGAAAAGAAATCCATCAGTTTCAAAACGAGTGGCACATTTTTTGGCCGAGCCCAGGCTACCGAAACCCATATAAGATCTTGATTTACTGAAATTAAAACATACATTGAACAAAATAGACATTCTAATATTTTTGATCACTGAGCGAGTTTTTAACTGCGATGAAAGGGCATTATTTTTAAGTACAAAAGAAAATTCAGTTCTAGTCAAAAAGGGACATAAATCAGTTTATTCTGTAGTTTCTAATGAAAAGAAAATATTACAACTTTGATAATGGATGGACATACATCCCACATGACCCTAAGAGTCAGTTTTGTAAAGAAAAGGGTATCGTTTTGATTGCGCTGCTCTCTAATTCAACCTCGATTTTACATCTCATGGGAGTAGCGTATTTCCATCCGTTGAAACAAGAATGAAGACGCGAAATTAAAAAAATCGCGCATGGATCAAAGTGGTGAACGAATTTCGCACCGTTACTATATTCAATTTTAAAGAATCCATCCTTTGAAACCAATTTAAAAAATGGCTTTAGAACTTATGGATTATATCCTTTTGACAATGCTAAAAGAAAAGAGAAATCTATAATAAAGATAATAATTCAAAAGAATTTAATCTAATAAAACATATCGAACATCTGGAGCAATATATGGGAGTTGCAAAACCAAAAAGGTTTGAAACATCAATTACCAGTATCTCATGGACTGGATTATATCACTTTTTGAATACTGGAAGGACCTCAAAACTAAAATTTCAACTCGTAATATCAGTGAAGAGGCAAATGACTACGCCGAAACTCCGATTTATTTTGGGGAAACTTCGATATGTAATATATCTAACATAGATGCAATGGATGCAAAGGAGATTGACTTGGATGCGTTTTTGGGCAATAACTCCAACGTTACATTACATATTATAGAACCGACGGATCCGTAATAGTAGATAACCTAATACAATCACCACAAAAATAAATGAATTCGAAGCGGAAGAGAATCAACTACTGGATCAATACGGGCAACAGCAAACACTAATAAAATTATGTGATGGCCAAACAAATTACAATTTACCTACTCCTTTTAAAAAAAATTGATTTCGCCCACACTAAAAATAAAAGGATCTATGTCTTTGAAAAGGGAAAGACTACCTGCAGTTTTATTCCTAATACAATGGATTGCCTATACTAAAACAAAATTAGATAAAAAAGAAAAAGAATTAAACGTAAAAGAGGAAAGGAAAAAACACCGGTAAGCAAAAAAGGAAAACTTAAAGACTAATCGCTGTAAAGATTCCGGCCAAGGAACACTTGTCAGAAATAACCAATGCAAGAGGTGTATATTCAGTACCCGAGATTAAATCTGTATGTGATAACAATTAAATCATTGTGATAAACTTTAATACTTAATTAAATAGTTAAGTAGATAAGTAAATTAATTTTAATATGAATTACTTATTTATTATTTAAGTAATAACTAGTTAATGTAATTGATTTTTTTAAATTCAAATGTGAAATTTAAAAATCATATTTGTATTACTTTTTACGCTACTTGCCGTAGGCACTTGGCGAAACACACTTATACTTAATAAACACATTTTTATTAATCACTTGTTTTTTGTTTCGCAGAATATTTTGAATATTTTTCAAAAAGTTTAAAAAATCACTCGATCGATTTCGACTTGTTAGGTCATCATCAGGAGTATCTACTGATTTGTATTAGTAAAAAATTTTGTTATATGGTAGAAAAAAGCAAAATAAAAGAAGGAGGGAAAAAAATAAGCAATAAAAATTAATCTACGGAGCGCCCAGGTAGGCGATGAGTCATAGGTTGAGTAACAAAATTCAAGGTATATTATTGCGTACGTGAGAATAGAAAAGGGCGGGGTCTGTAATTGGTGAGAACCGGATTTCTCTCTGTTCGTTAAGGATATTTTGGTTAAGAAATATTGATTTTCGAATTTCGTAAGATTCTAAGGTATCTAAACGTCTGCCTTTGGGTTGTACATGTAATATGTCTAAATTGTTCAAGCTAGCTGTATGATTTTCTAAGGTTAAATGGTTATGGAAAGTTGATTGATTGCAACCAGATAAATGTTCTTTAGCTCTAACTCCAAAATTGCGCCCAGTCTGACCAATATAGGAGAAACTACAATCATTGCAATTGATCCTATAGACACCAGATTTGGAAAGGCGGTCAACTCTAGGTTTATTGTTAAAAATCATTTTCTTTATTGTGTTATTATAATAAAAAGCAAAACTAATATTGGTATATTTGGACACGATGTTGCTAATCCGTTGGCTCGTTTTTCCTATATACTCTAAGCGACGCCAATTTTCCCGCGTTGGACTATCCGGTGGATAAATACCCGTTAGAGTTTTACGCTTTAGCTTTTTATTTAATAACTTTAATATAGTCCTAGTTGCATATCCGTTATTCGTTGCTATTTGAAGAATTATGTTAAGCTCAGTGTTATAATTTGAATTTGACAGAGGGATGTTTATTAGTCTATCTATGAGTGAGTGGAAAGCTGACATTTTAATATTATGGGGATGGTTTGAAGAACTAGTGATAACAGCGTCTGTATACGTGGGTTTCCGATAAATTTTGAAGTCTAAAGTAGAATTAATCCTGGTTATTGTTATATCTAGAAAATTAATACATTTATTTTCTTCTTTTTCTAACGTTAAATCAATGGTGGGATATTCAGAATTTAACCAAGTAAGGAAAGAGTCTAACAGTCTATCAGTTCCATTCCATAGACATAATATATCATCAACATTTGTATTAAGTTGATGTACTTAATTACTTATTGTATTTTTATAAATTATTTATCTCTGAAGTTTTATTTTGTTATTTAATTTTTTAGTTAATAAAAATATTTTATTTCTTAAATTGTTTGTTATAAGACTTTTATACATTTACTATCCACAATCTGTACACTGAAAAAAACCATCTTATCAGAAAAAATTCACATAAATGATTTAAATTAAATGTTTTTAAGGTTGAAATTTTACGAAAAGCTAACAAATGAAAACAGAATAACTTGTATATTTCAGTGTACGGTATTTAATAGACATCGTTAAACCATTATGTAAAAAATAACGATCCGTAATTGGGGCATTACCTAAGTGCCGAATAATCAATTAAATTAAATAAATCAGATATTCTACAAAACGTCAAAGCCTCGCGATTTAATTGGAAATTTATTAGTCTAAGCACCCACCCGAGGTAAGCGCACCATCCCTAATTCCATTGATATAGTAAATCACCTATTTCGATATGCTCCGACCCTCGGTAGGCGGTAAATTGGCTTAACGTTAAATAAATTTCAATATTGAACTTGTTGAGCATACATCTAGGTTGAAGCAATCAACATAAAACTAGTCGAATCATGAATGTTAGAATCCACCGGCAGCACATCTAGACCCGGAACAACAATTAATAATAAACAAATGATCGACCAAATATCTTGTTGTGAAAAACAAAATATTGACGATGGGACAGCAGCAATGACTGACCTTTATAAATCGAATATTTTGAAATATTCAATAGTGAAATTTGAAATTTTTTATTTTATGATTTGAATACTAATCTATTTACTATGTGTTGAGCTTGAGCCTGTACTGCTGCAAATGCACATAAATTTATTTGCTTCCAAAATATTCATACACACAAAATTTTGAACAAACAAAACTTATGCATAAAATCATAATAATTTAGTATTAACATAATAATCCATAATATAGAGTGTCGGCAAAATAATTTTCTGTTATGTTGTATTTACACATACATATACACATTGTGATATATGTACATATATTTAATATGCTGAAGAGCGGGGGGTACTTTTAAAAATGTTTTTGTTTACAAAACATATCCTTCAACCTCCATCCCCCAACTAAAATTTCGCACTTTTTATATTTAAAAGGTAACTATTTTTCACACACTCTTACTTACCTACGACGTGTGTAATACACGACACTAATTATTGATAGGTAAAATCTATATACTTGTAGTTATTGTTGTTTTAATGTGATTATCGTAAAATGTGGATTAATTAAGTTTTTTATACCTAATTAAAACTAAATTAATTAATTGATTGCTATTGTTAATCGGTTGTTTTTTGCATTAATCCGTTCAGACATTTCGGCGGGGGAAGAATTTCGTAACATTTCTGTTATAAAATAAAGATGAATATATGTAAATGAACTGTATACGTACATGAGTAGCACGGTAATTAATGAAGTCTGAACTACAAAACCAATGACAGTTCTTTTGAATATTTGAATGGGTCTTCGTTTGATGTAAAGCCTACGATTGCACTGTCACCGACTCAACCTTTCTACCAGTGCCAGTGCCAACTGCAAGTACACAACTGATGCCAACTTCTGAGACTTCTAAATCAACATTCAACGAAATTATAGTAGAAGCCTAAAAACTTCAGTCAAAAGCAGTAAATCTCATCCAAACATCACCCACTGCTACATCAGTCACTGATGAATAATTTAAGAGATTTGTTAGTAATAAATTTCAAATTGTGAGTTTAAAAGCAGTTTCGATCATCCCAAAAGTAAATGACTACATTTCATATCAAATATATGTTTAATTCTGATGCTTCACCAAAGGGACTTTTCATCAAGGAACTTGAGTTTGTAAAAAATCATCGAAACAACCTAAACACTTGCAAACCTGGCGACTCAACATGCAACTTTAACAATGGTTTCAATATAATTACTACGAGCGAGGATGGTGATGTCAATGCTGATTTGATGTAGTTTTCGCGTTCCTCAAACCTCATGAAGACAGCGCGAGTTAATACCATTAAAATTAGAGATGCAGTATACCGGTGTGAAGTATGTCAAACCTTCTGTATCTTTCTAGTTCTGAAAACGTTTGACAAAGAAGAGCTTTCAACATTCGAGAAACTTGCGAGAAAATTGGATTATTTGAGAACGACAATCACTGGATACCTTGATGGAAGAGGTAGTATTGTGTCACCCGCCTGCGAAAATAACAGAGCCATTCGTCATACTGATATGCACTTGCGGTTTGTCAAACTCACTTCAGCTAAGTGGACAAAGCTGTCTTATCAGAAGATATATTGCATAGATTTCTAGCTATGCTCACTAAGGGCAGAATGATTACAAAGAACCGGTAAGGAGTTGGTCGAGTCTGGTCTGCCTACACTATACCATAGTGAATGTCAAGCAATTTGACGTGCACAGAGAAGCTTACACAATAAAATAATAGAACGTGCTGAGTATGATAAGTGCTGTTTTCTTTCTTGACGCAACGGGTCAAGCAAAAAATATGTTTGCTGAATTTGCTTCTAATAAAAATTTGCAGTGGGACGCACGATATTGCAAAATAGAGCAACAGAGGCGCTTGATTGCAGCCTGCAGGGCACCCGACTGACTCCAGTAGACGAAATTAATGCATGTTTAAAAGCGTCGTTGGTTTATGGACCAAGATTGAACAGTGAAAGTCAAAAGGAGACAAACGAACAGGGTATGGTTCAGTTCACAAACAAATTTATTTATGTTGTTCCGAAGATGAGCTCAATGCTAATGGTTTACCGGGCTTAAACCGAAACATTCATGATGAAAATTAGTTGTGTGAAAGAACCATACTGGCGCCCAAAATCGAGTCAGTTTCAAAAATAAATATAAAAAAAATCCGGTTGAAATACTCACCGATACTTCATTTAACAGCTCAATTGCTACAGTTATGTCATCCGATGATGCCCGTAGTTAACTCATTGAGTTTATGGACTCTCTGGAGCTGTCTACAGTGTCGTCTCAAAGACTTGATAGAACTTGCTTTGCTCATTTTACTGTTGCGTAACCTGGTCGCAAGGAGATTATGCAAGGACACTTGATTACGTGCATCGAACTCTGCACTTATTGAAGGCCACAATTTTAACCGGAGGAGATGCGGAAGAGAATGTCCTGATAATAAGCATTCCCATAATACAATGCAATTTGCATTTTCGATTCAGGCGGCTGCAATTCCCGTTTATAAAGTTGACCATAAATAAATTACAGATTCAAACCTGATAGGAACCTTGTGTTTATTTTGGAACATGCTGCGAGCTTGAAGGGCTCAAAATCTACATGATTTTGCTAAATTTAATAAATCATTTGACATTGTTCAAGGAGTAAATTTCTATTGTGGATTTTATTTCTAGAAGGGGTTCTATTAAAACTTGCATTGTTTATTTGCTGCGGACGAAGCCGCGGATGAAAGCTATTATATATATTATTAGAATTCTACTCGGTGGTCGAATGGTTAAGGTATAGGCCACCAAGCGTTAACAACCCAAGGTCGCCAGTTGGAATCTATAGTCAGAGCCCGTAATTTTATTAAGGCGATTGTTATTCTTAACACGCATCCATGTTGTTGGATCAAGTATTCCTCCAATACTGTTCAGAAGTTAAGATGTAAAAGAAGTAAAGCAAGTTAAGAACTAAAAATTAAAAGTGCAAAAAGTAAAAGTAGAAGTGAATAATAAAAGTGGATTAGTGAATAAGTGATAAAAACTGAAATTAGTAAATTGCTAGGAGGAATTAAAAGTGTTGGAAATAAAGTTTGAGTAATTTATTTGCAAAATCCAGTACGAATCCGTATCAAGAGTCGATACGTATTCGTACTGAATCTTACAAACAAAATATTCACCGTTTCAAGTAAACTCCTATACTTCTCAGCAGTTGAGAGAAAAGCTGCAGATTCTCGGGCTTTCAATCGAAGGAAATAAGAACGCTCTGCTTTGGAGACTGCAGAGCGCCAAGGAAAAGTATGCTGAAACAGGAGGGCGCAAACCATGATAATCTCACCGACGCCAGAACCATCGACGATACTGCCTGTTACCCTAAAACATGAGCAGAAATTCTAGCATTACCAAGAAGCAGTACAAAATGAAAGAACCGAGGCGATGGATGAAGCAAAAACAACCATTCGGGTACAGCCACCTACTCCTGAACAACAGAAACCAACCTTGTACGTGGCAGATATGATGTAGGCACTCTTACTTCAACTGTGTTACGACTCCGTGGTCATAACATTAATTTTTTTTACTGTTTCGTTTTCAAATTTTTAATTTCTCTTTGATTGGTTGAAAAATGCATTTTACTGATGGCATTGCCACCTATGTTATGACATTGTGTACCTTAGCGACACCATTGTATGCCTCTTGTGCGTGTGTGCAAACGACTAATTATAGACGAGTATTTCTGTTGTGTTTTCTTGTTTTGGTGCGTGCAAGTGACGCGCACGAAAATACAACAAAAATATTCGTCTGTATTTTTGTTTGGTGTGAGAATTTTTAGTCTAGTTTTGGAATTTTTGTATAGAACAGTCGAGGGTTGATTTTTATTTTCCTTTTGATTGTAACATTGGAAGCGTTAGTTCGCTGCTTATATATTCCGTTTACGGCAATGCACTTGCAGTTTTGTTGAACAAACTAACAGTGGACGCGAAAGAGGACCATTGAAACAGTGTTTGAGAATCAAAACGAGAACTAAAACCATAAATGAAGTATTGGTGTTGGCTTTAGTATACGAGCCAGCCAGAACAAGTTTTAGCCACTGAGACAGTAAAGTTGCACATGCTGGATTCCGAGGATATTACGGAGATAATAAGAATGAAGTTGAGGCAACTAGCACAAAGCTATTGGAGTCACAGAAAGTTACAACAGTCACGAAATGAGCAGGTAACAACAAAAGGTAAAGAAGATTCTTCACTTACAGGAAGTTAGGTCACTACATTCGAGATTATACGCAATGATGAAAAGATTATTTTCCGAAACAGTCTGATTCCCGAGTGAGAGAACCTGACAACCAACGTGAGAAACAAAAATCGGGAATACTACAAGGGTTCAAGAAACAACCACGACCAGGCGAAGACTCAGCAAAATACATCAAAGATAAGGCTGCGAAAAGAGAGTGCACGACAGGAGGACTGAAGGACGAGTTGGTATACCGAGTGTAGGTAAGATTCTAGTAGGAGGTCAAGCATAAGATTCTAGTAAGTTTGATGAGGGCTAGTCTGGCGGTGAATTCAATCGCCAAAGAGAAGGCGATTCAGAAGGCCGCGACGGGGAGACGCGCTAAGACCGCCACGCATTAGAGTTGAGATAGAGAATAGCTGGAATATGATGAGACAGCGTCTATAAAACCGAGTTAAAACAATGTAAAAGTCAAATAAAGGGTCGCGTTCTCGAAAAAAATAACGTTTTCATTTGCGCCGAAGAACGCAAGAAGGTGGAATCGTAGAAGAAAGCTACATCACGAGTGTAATAAATAATTCAGAAAAGCAACGAGACCAGCGTGAGACAAAAAAATTTTCGACGAGTGGCCTTACAATTACGGGACAAAGGGGAAACCAGATCTCAAGATGCACTACTAGATTGGATAGGTCTATCAAAGATTGTCGAGAGGGTCAACGACGATGTGTATAAAACGCGGGAGGAGGATTAAACTTGTGTAGAGCCTGTTCCAGATGAACAGATTTAAGGTGGGGTAGTGTTACGAATCTCTACACACGCATTAAACTCGGTGGTCATGCGATTATGGCATAAAGCACAAAGTGTCATTACCACCAAAAGTAGCGAGTTCGAATCTACCCAGAGCCTATAATTTTATTGAGACTATGTATAATTATTATCAACACGCACCGATGTTGTCTTGAATTTTTGACTCTCTTTGATGGATCGATGTTGTCGATTCATGTACTCCTATTTTATATACAGGGGAAAGTGGAAAAAACGAAAACAATTGTAAATAGTGACGATAAAGTCATCATGGAAAATAGTGGAATTAAAAACAGCGTGCACCTTTAAAACAGGGAAAATGACGACGAAAATGATGTCGTAAACAGTCCAGTGCGAAAAGTAAAAGTGAATTGACCAACAGTGCTAAAGAGTGGAATTAACACTTAGGTATATTAAATTATGAATGAAATGCTAATTTTTTTCGAAACATTCCAAATCACAATTCCTCGTAAATAAAAATTGAATTTCACATTGACATGTGCTGCTACTTTCGAATGGAATATGTTTTATATTACGTCCTAAGTCCTCTTATGTTGTTTACAAAAAAAAAATTTATCAATTTTCTGTTCGTACAAGGTAACTAAATCCATAACGACTAGGAATATGGCACGTTTTGTGGCAGAATACGGCTAAAGAATTTAAATAGTAGTGACGAACACAACTAACAACCACTAGACGTTAATGTCTAAAATTGTATTGCGCAAACTAGTAAATAAAATAATGAGAACACCACGAAAATAATCAAATTAAATTAATTTATATCCTGAAGATGAACAAAACATTGCGATACAACAATACAAATACTGCTGGTTTACATCCTGAAGAGTGATCAAAATTAACCAACCAAAATATTTAGACAGTAGTCGGCTATATAAAAAAAACAAAAATGTTTGTAGGATATGTGTTTGTGTGTATCCACAGCAGTAGCACAATCCAAAAAGGAAAAACACAAAACCATTTTCACAAAAGAAAATTAAACAACATGATCCTTATTTTTTTTTTTTACATGATGCGCATTAAATTTTATCCATGGTCTATAGAAAAGGATATTTTATCATCTCCTTTTTTTGGTTGTTGTTAATGTTTTTTTTTTTTTGCAAACTGATAGTGTTGTATTATAGGAAAGCTCGCCTGCCGTATTCGTGTGTAAGTTCTGCATAAAAGTTATCTATATACGTTCGTATGTATGAATATGATATAGGGATACCAATCGAAATTTAATTTTATTTTGTGAAACGACCACAATACTACTTCTGAACGTCCTTACATATAGGACGTTACCGAAATATATCTACCTAATTCTAGAGTATGATTTAAAATGAAACCATTTGTCATTTCCAAGTGAATTCACACAAGAACGCAAAAAGTTTTTATCCTGCCGTAGTACGAGCGATATTTTTTGATTAAAGTTTGCTGTAACAAGTAGTAGCTGGAATACACAAAAAAGCCGAATGATTTAAAAGATAAGAAATTTTATTTTTAAGGACTTTTCCACATTTGTGGGTACAGCCGTATAAACAACTTTTTGGGTATATTATTTTATTTTTATGTGTGTGTGTGTGTTAGAAGGGATGAAATCGGTTTTGTTTATTTGTACAGTAAACACAACTTGTAAGTATTTGCAAAGACAAATTTTGATTTTTGTTATTCAAATGAATTTATTTTGAAACAATATAGAATTTTAATTTTCATCCTAGTGAAATGACCTTTTTCCACACAAGGATATGTATAACATTTTTTATTCACCCGTTCTATATTCGTTCATCATCTGTTCCTTAGATAAGAGTATTAATTTAAAAATATATCCCTCGTTGTATAATAACCCATGTATGGATATATCGAGTTGTAAATTACCATATGTTAAGAGCATTGGTCTTCATCCAAACAACATGGACATTAAAAAAGGACAAAAGCTAAAACAAATTTACTAGAATATTTTACAGATTTGTAACCTAGATTTGGTATACGGCATCGACAAAAAAAAATGTTGGTCTTTTACAATTCAACCATATAATTTGTCAATTAAGGCAATTTTATGTGTATACGTATATGTAAGTACATAAAATTGTCTGTTCCATCTGTCATAATCGTATTAATTTAGACAGAAACAAAACCGCGCGCACATATTTTTAAGCGCGTCTGGGAATTTACAAATATTTTTTCATTTTTATGGCACACACAAAAAAACATTTTCTCGCTAATATGCCTTGAAGAGTTTTAACGTGTCCGTTCGCGCGCCCATTGCGGAGACAAATAATGCGCCAAATATAAAATAGATTGGGGAGACGTTTTGTTCAGTTATCCGGTATAAAACACAAAACAAAAACTGAATTTTTATATCAGTTTATTTTTATAAGCGTAAAGTTTTGTGTCTGCTGTAAAAAAAAAAGGCTGTACTGTTTTTTTAAAATATGAGTAATTATTCCCAAAAGTCAGATTTTGTTCATGAAAACATTGTTCTTGATCTTTGTCAATTATTTTTTTCAACCTTTCTTAGGCTAATTTAAATTTCACCTTGATAGGAGGAAAAATACCGCAATTTATACAAATTTTTATGTACATATTTTATATTCGGCACAACAATATTTGCGATGGAAAAAGTTTTAAATTTAAACGGGTGTTTTTCATAATCGATCCGTTCGAAAATGTGTTAGCATAAAAATGTTGTTAAGGAAAGCGTAAAAGTTTTTACGTCGCTTCAATTGCTTGTAACGCTAATTATGCACATTAGGGCAGTTGAAATTTATCGATTCAAAATAATATATTATATGTTTTTTTAATGTGGTTCACCCTATTTATGACAAATTTTATTTCATATTTGTTGTTCTGTATATTTTTTTAAATATTTTAACTGAAAATTTTCTTTGCAGTTTTGTTGTAGTTTTTATAGATATAGTTTTATAGAATTGAAGTATGTAGATGCAGTTAGGAATTTATTTTAGGACCATATTTCAAGCTGAAAAAGCGGCAGAGAACGAAGCAATTCCTGCCAGGACCAGAAACCAGGAAAGAAATACACACCTTGGAAAACCTTGGAGAAGACGATCCGAAAGTCTTTGAGTACAGGTTAGACCAGTTCGAATTAGGACACACTTCCATGAGAACACGTCACGGGAAGGGCGAATTAACCAAATGCCTCATAATTCCACCAAGCTATACCCACCCCAATTACCAACCTGGAACTAGTGAGTCAACAATTCAACATATTCTAACGCAAGTAGAATGGCACGCCTTTATGTAAGGGATTCTTGGAGAAATAACCTTTCGAATTGTTCTGGAACACCGTTGATCGTAATCCAGAAGACACTTGGGGGCAAGTAAAACAGGCAATGATTGTCCGTGTTGCATCAAGTATCGCGCATGGCGATGTAAACGGTTGCTAAATAATTGCAAACAAAAGTACCACAAAAAAACGGTTCAAGAATTCTATCAAGCGATACAGAAGATCGACTAACAGTCAAACAAACCAATTTCAGATAGTGTTCATTACACGCTTTATAACCGGTGTGCGCCATCAACCAGCATTTAAAACAACGATCTGAAACAACCCCAGGTAATCGTCCAATGAACCCCATTCCCCCGTCAATTTAATTTTCAATTTCAATTTTATTTTTGTAGTTGCTGAACAATAACCACCTACTTAACCATAATAACTATAATTTTATAACCTAATAATACACATTCGAAATCGCTGACTGTTCTAAGTGATTTTTTTTTTTTAAGTGTAGTGCAGTAGTGTTAGTAGTAAAAATATGTCTGATTTTTAAATTTTAAACTCAAAACAAACTGTGTACATATTAATAATGTCGATCCAAAATAAGTGCATTGACTGTGAAATTATAATCGTTGATGAATAGGTTTTTTCATGCAGCGGTTACATATGTAACAACGTTAAATTGCTGAAAAAATTTCCAAATGATTTACGGAAAGGTATGAAATTGGTGATGGACGATGTGCCTGGTTTGCGGTGGTTCTGTACAGTAAATGTGAAAACGGTTTGAATAACATCCTATCCAATATCGACAAATCACTAAAAAAAATAGAAAAATCAGAAGAGACCATAATCGATAATGTTCTCAAAAGAATGAATCAAGTAGAAGACACATTAACAAGAGTGGTTCGTGCCTTGTCAAAATCTGCTGTTCAACCAGAAGCAAGTCGGGTCACAAGATCTATGACTGAAGCCTCCATCAAGAAAGAACAAGTCAAGTGAACAAAAACCATACGATACCATCACTAACATCACCGTCAGCCATCCAAGACCGACAAATTATAGATCATTTAAAGCCAACACGAAATAATAATCTACGGGCACAAGTATGTTCACAATCAACCATACCTGTCTCTAATATTAATACAACTGCCAATGACGTTCAATTAATGGATGAGTACACGATACGAGTGGCACAACCCAGAACGTGGCTTTTCGTTAGCCACATACATAATTCAGTGCCGGATGAACAGTTCCGCAAACTAGTTGCCAAGATCGTGAATACTGACGATCTGTTTGCCTAACGCATGGTGCTGAAAGGAAGGTTTGGAACGAAATATGATTATGTATCATATAAAATCAATATTGTGGCCAGAAGGACTGTTTGTCAAAGAATTTGATTGGGGTTTTTCAGTCAGCTCATACTCGCCACCTAATCCAGTAGCAAATTTTATTGGTGGGAAAAATAGTGCCACAAATTCGGAATTTAATCATGACACCCCAACCTTGTCACATCCACGTGAATAAAATGTCTTCAAAGGCTCAAATGTCAAATGTCTTCAAATTTTGCGTTCGGAATTCTTCCCTACTCAATATGTGGTTTAAGATGTGATCGCTCACCACAAACAAACATAAAAAAATCCGGTGGCGGAGTATTCATAGCTATCGATACATCACTACCTAATGAATTGGTAGATTTAACGAATCCATCGATCGAGCAATAACGTGTTGAAATTGTCATCAATGATAAGACAGTGCGAATTTACGTTGCGTATATTCCACAATTATGGAAATTACCAATATGGCCCATCATTCAGACATAATTTTAATAACTGGGGATTTCAATCTCTGAAATGTTAGTTGAACTTATGGTGAAAAAACTAACGAGATTATGCCTGTAAACATGAATTCGGATAACGCGTACCTATTCATTAAAATTTGAGCCAAATCTGTGAATTAAAAAATGGACGAGCTCAAACCTTGGACCTTAGTTTTACTAATGAACCAGGTTTATTAAGAACAGAAGAATCATAAACACCTTTCGTAATTAATGATATTCACCACAAAGCAATAGAAGTAAAATTGGAAACCAAAGTGAATAACAGGTTCCATAATTACCAAAACCGGAAACCATATTACAACTTCAGAAAGGCCAATTCGAATAACTTGCAACAATATTCTAAGCAAATAAATTGGAATGCCGAGTTTAACAGCGATGACATAGATGTAAACATCTATTTAGCAAACTGAACAAATATCTGAACAAATATCCTCCATGGTATGACAATCAACTTATCAGTCTTAAAATCAAAAAAGACAAGGCTTATAAAGAAAACCTCAAATTGCGTTCCCAGGATAGTAAACAGAAATTTACTGCATATAACCAAAATTTTGAATCTTATTTTGAACTGAGATACAGAGGCTATGTTGGCAATCTAATGAATAAAATAAAAGGCAATCCCAGACACTTTTAAATTTTTTTAAAACCAAACGCGAAATTGATGGTTACCCAGCCTGGATGAAATTTAATGATCAAAATTCTTGTGATCCACAGGTCATAGCCAATATGTTCGCTGAGTTTTTCCAATCTATTTATAAAGCCTCAACCACTAGTGAATATAGTACCAGAGACATCCTAAAAGAGATATTTCATCCTATAAACGTAAAAATTTAAATTGCGTACTCATTTTCTGTAAATAGCCGCATACAATCAAAAATATTTTGTTTTAATGCGTAAAAATCACAGATACAACGATGATATTGGCATTATCAGAAATAAATTTTGTTTTAATTTTTTAGTTCGAATGAAAAATCTCTTGTGGTTGTCTGTGATAAGTACATTCATATTTACTCCACACATAGAGCCAGAAGGCAACCGGCGAGCTCATTTTTAAAAAATTATAAAAATTTGGCAATCCCCCTAAGCATTTTGTTCAATCAGTCATTAAAATTGGCAACTTTTCCACAAAAGTGGAAAATAACCAGTGATGCCTATTTTCAAAACTGGATCTAGAAATGATGTTTCTTACAACAGTGGTACGAGTATTACATCTGTATATCTGCTATACCTAAATTATTTGAACTAGTGATATGCAACTCATTCAAAGCAGTGCTTCCACGGTATTTATCACAATGTCAACATGGTTTTATGCCTAAAAGATCTGTATCTACAAATCTCATAGAACTTTCTAGCTATTCTATTAAAGAAATTGAGAAGCACAAACAAGTTGACGTAATATACAAAGACTTTGCAAAAGCATTCGACTCCATCAGCCATTGTAAAATATTTAAACACATTTTCACGTTCGGGTTCAGCCATTTCGTAGCCTAGTTCAAATCTTATTTGAGTAATCGAATCCAATATATTGAATTCTTAGGTAAAACGTCGAATATAATACAAGCAACCTCTGGTGTACCACAAGGATATCAAGTTGATCCATGGATTTTAACAATCTTCATCTTCAATCATAAATGGTATTACCGAAGTGATAAAGTATTCAAATATCCTGATATTCGCAGATGACTTCAAAATCTTTAAAACTATCGAGTTAGCCGACGATGCCAATAAACTACAGGAAGATGAAGACAACCTAGCGTTATGCTGCGAGTTTAATTTTCTAAGTCTCAATATTGGAGCAAATCTCTATCACTTCACCGAAAAACCAACCCTGTTTCACAAGGCTTTAACATAAATGGTGTACTCCTTCAGGTAGTACTTGAGGCTAAATACCAAGGGGTTACTTTTGTTGAAAACATGAACTTTACTAAGCACATTGAGCTGTGTATCGCTAGGGTGAACTCCATGCTTGGTTTTGTCAAACGTTGGACGGGTGGCAATTTTGATGTGGAAACAATTAAGATCCTGTATTGTGCCTACGTTCGATCCCAGCTGGAATATGCTGTAAATGTGTGGTGTCCGTTCTACGAAGATCATATCCAGAGTTTTGAAAAAAATCAAAAGAAGTGTATATGCTACTTGGCCTGGAAAGACGGATGGGTTTATGACCATGATCTACCATACTAAGTAAACATACAGCGACAACCACCTTATTTAGCCAGGTGCAAGACATACAACTTGATAACTCTTGAAAATAGACGTGAATTGCTTAATAAGACATTTGGTCTACTAGGTCTAATCGACGCACCGGATGTGCGAAAGTCAATTAAAATAAATGTTCCTGGTAGACAATTAAGAGATCATGACTTCCTCTACTTACCAGACACAGAACCAACTATAGCGTGTAAAAGTTTCAATAGAACTAACTATTTATTTGATTTTTGTTTAACTAAAGATAATTTTAAAATTAGGTTAAGGCAATTTTATGCCTTTCAGTGATTTTTTACTTGTTACTTTACTTTTATATTTCAAATTTTTAAATGCAACGCGTATTTATTTTATTTTGTATTCTTAATTTAATATTTTTCGAGTCAAATTTGTAGACTTTATCAATATAAATAAATAATTAAATAATAAGAATTTTAGTTGCTGCAATTGTGGAGATTATTGCGATTCCTTCAAATAAAAAAGAATTACTTTAGAGTATTTGGTTTCGGTTCTGGTGCTAAGAACACTCACCAGACTGCACCAGATGCAACCCAACGGAAAACTGGAGATTCAAAGTGAGGTACGCTCGAAAGTCTCAATACCGAACCGCAGTTGTACCTGAGCCACCGACGTCACTAAAAGTTACACCCATAAAATATTTCTATTCACTTCCTTGCCAAACGGATAACTGGCAATTGATTCAAATATAAAGATATTTTCGCGAGCGCGAAAGGTTAAGGGCATCGAGGATTATTCTAATGAGTGGGTGCGGTATCGCAAGTTAATTCAGAATTCTACATCAATTGCATCCACACTCTCAGAGTTGTTGAAATGTAAGGGAGGAGTTACTACTTCTTCTGATCTGAAACAATTAAAATCTCTTTTGTCAACAGTGCCAGTGTATTTCTGATCCAGTATTCATACAAAGCGAAAATTTTTCATACAAAACGGATGCATCAAAAATCGGTGTAGTTTTGAACCTACGAGGCTTATGAATTTGTGCTCATCACAGATCATACTAGAGTGCAATGGTTGATGAATCAAACATACTTGTCTGACCGTCTAGGTGGAGTTTAAAACTTTAAGGCTACAATTTTCGAACTGAATAGTTCCCGATGCACCATTATACTTGTATACTCGGACGAAGTAGCGGCGTTAGATGCAGTCAAAAAATCACCGCAAGTTGATTTGCAATCACCATCGTACTGTTCTTGTATGAGCAACCCATTCCTTTCTGCTAGAATTGCGCTGGTACCCAAAAACCACACTTATTGACAATAACTTATTTAGGGTTTCCTTAAAAAAACCCAAAAACACAATCACGATTGATCTAACTCACAAACATTTTATATATTCTCATCGCTATCTGAGCAACTCATGACCCACGACGTTTTCGTCTATAATACTTTCCTGTGGAAACCAATGCTGAAAGGTGCAAGTATCAGATATTGACAATTCTGTGAATCTTGGTTGTCCTTGGCTTCGAACAGAGTGGCCTCTAATGTGGATATAATTTAATAGATTCTAAGTTTAGCTGAAAATTTGATAATGAACGAATACTTATTTCCCGAAATGCGAATTTCACAGAAATCATTAGTAATAATCTTTCCACTATATAGCTTCCGTACCACCTTCCTGTACTGTTACTTAAAATTGGTTTTTGTAATTTTAATAAATGCTGTTCTCGTGATACGTTTATAACAAATGAAAAGTATTTGTATTTTCTTCTGGAACTTAAATAAGTTTATATTTTTAAACTAAATCACGTAAATTATTCGCTAGTATAATAATATATAAAATATATCGAAGTAAAACGTGTTTGTTTACTGAGTAGTACATGGTCAACCTGGACCACATCCTCATAACACGCATAACGAGGAACACACTTAAAAATCCACCACAAATAATAAAACCAATGACAGCCTTGAGCGGCGATGAGAATGAATTCATTTAATTTTAATTTGGCCCATGTCCCACTTAATCTACCACCCACTTCCACCATCTGATTCCCACTCATCTCTAATATTCTGAATTAATTTTACAGTTTAGAACTGTATATCAAATATTGTAGTATGAAGTAACCACCAATTTAGTTATTCGAAAATTTTAACAAAAAGATCGACGTTAGGCACTCATAATTAAAATCTCAAACAAATTGTACCCGATATGGTTTCCGACTCACCGAATTGATGGGCGGGTTTTTACTAATTATTGATAGATTTATGCTGTGCGCTTCAGGTCGATTTTTTCTACTAAATTATGAACTAAACTAAATTGCTCAGTAATTCACAATAAACATGTATAGGTGGCAGTAACAGCAACAAAACAAACTGTGCCTGACTATTCGAAATACTAAATTGTCGACTTATCGTGGATAAAGGAAATATTAAATTTCCGACCAAATGGCACAGTGGTTAAGCTTTGGCGGTTGGATCGGGAGGTGCCAGGTTCGATTCCCTATAGGGACAGGATGCAAAGTGAAATTGTATCAACAGATTACGATCTGTGGTTAAATGTAGCACATCTATGACCCCCTGTCGGTGTGCAAAACTCATGGGCCGACCCATCTTCCATGTCACTATAGGCTGGCATGGAGCTTGCAATGTGCAGATGGTCTTAAATCAGTCCTATAGCTGTACGTCCTCGAGTTGGCCGGAGGGCGTAAAGGAAGGACGTTAAAAGCTTAACCGCGGAAGAGCAGGGTGAGCCTTGAGCCCCAAAACAGATCGCATAGTTAAAAAAACAAAAAAATAATAAATAAATAAATTATATTAAAATAATGAAAGATGATATGAAAGTTGCATTATTTGCAAATGTTGTTAAAAACTACGAAATGGTTAAAAATACAAAAAAAGGTCATGTTAAAATTTGTACACAATAACACATTTGTATTAAATACCACATATTGACATTTGACAACAAATTGAAAAGTTACCTTGCGAGTAGACTTTACGCTTGTAACCTGGCGGCGAGTAGCGTAAGGTCATCTTAAAAAGTTTAGTTCATAATTTAGCACAAAAAATAGAAACAGGCACACAGCATTAGACAAAAAAGTCAGCGTCAGGCGCATAGTATACACTAGTTTCATATTAGTTCATACCCGTTATCAATAGATGGCGTAAAACATAATCCACTGAAATTGTATTCTAATTCGCCAATTTAATTTTTAATTGCCAATTTGAACTGTGTTCATAAATATACAAACGCATTTTTATTTCATGGGAAATGCTGGCGAAAATAAAAAATTTATGTCTAGAAACATGGCCGCCATTTTTCATGATTTATTTAGCGAAAACAAAAACCGCTACTATTTACCTTTTGTGTCTTCGCTTTTCCCTACTTTATAGTACAGTATTTTAATTTACCGCATATACTGTTAAAACGGCATTTACTCTAGATTTACCTTAGAATTGGCCCACAGCCTTAGACAGTATTTAGTACTAAATATTAGACCCAGTATATTTTTGGATACAGTAGTACAAACTAACGGCGATTTAGTAAGTCATTTAGACAGTGGGTCTCAAGCCGATTTTTGTATCCTAATATCCGACTAACAAAATTATAGGTAAGTTCATGCTAAGCCATCAAGGATGGTGCAAAACAAGACGTGCTGGTGAATAATATTTTTAATGGGTTATTGACAAATGTGATCTAAATTTGAAGTTCAGATGTAAATATCACGAAAAATTTAAAACACCAGAGACATCTATATGTAACTGTTATGAACTAACCTTCATTTTACTTAGTTGGAAATTTAAACAAAAAAATTGACTGAGAAAAGGTGATTTCAGCCACGCTTAAGAATTTATGGAAATCTAACTAATCTGAACTTTGACTTTGCTTTCACTGAACTTTTAGGCTCCATGCTAAGAATATAGCTCACTCACCCAATAAATGAAAAGCGCGAGCTACACGAACTGTCCTGAAAATAGATAATTTCACGACAAAAGAAGATTTCAGGCATGGTTGAGCAATTTCGGAAATCTAAGTATGACTCCACACCTATTTAGACCTGAAACTTGCGCTTTGGATATTTTTTTGATATTATTATTAGGTTTTAGTCTCGAGCCTAAAATTATGGCCCACTTACAGATTGGAGATTTTTATCATTGTTGAGAATGTTTAGAAATCTAACTACGAACCCACAAAAACAGTGCTCTAAAACTTTGTATGTGTGTATTCTATTGTTAGGTTCGAGCTTTAAAATACATCCCGCTTATATAGGACAAATATGATAAGTAAGGTAGGTGACGCCAATTTTCGAATACAGATCACTTTACGAAAAAATGAGATTTCAGACATGGTTGAGAAATTTCGGAAAACCATCTATCACCCCACATACACATTGCCCTAAATCTTTGCCCTTTCGTAAACTCGCTCGAACAAACAAGTTAGAGCTGTGACTTTGGAGCATAATCCACTTCCGGAATCAGAAACATTGAAAATAGAGCAAGAACTTTTAAATTGTGAAGGTGGCATTGATTCCGTCGTCGAAAAACAATTACGACGTTGGAGTTAAAAAAGGTAATGTTTTTCCTGCATGCCCTCAACCTAAAATAAAAAATCGAAGTCCCTCTAATCTCATTTCTGTTATCTGCGTATTTGGTTGTGTCGAAAACTTACCAAACCTAGGGCGGTATGTCGTACCATCACTTCGAATCGAAATTCGAAAAAAGTCGTATGTTGTTTCATTTTCGAAAAGCAAAAAAGATACAACTTAAACATTTTCGATTCGACTTTTTTCGAATTCGACTTTTTTCGATTCGAAGTGATGGTACAACATACCGCCCCTGGTAAACAATATCGATAGATCTTTTCGGACCGTGCCTTCATCTAAATCAGGTAACGCTTTCTCATTTGTTAAAAAATTTCAATTCGTATACTTGAACAAAATATATTTTTAGTTTTTGGAACTCCACATTGTTTAATTTCCGACAATAGTTCCTACTTTACTTGTAACATGTTCTAATTATTCTCGAAAAAAAAATATAGTAGAACATTTCAGGAATGCCCTCACAAAATCACTCTTAAAATAAGCCAACAGAGCGAGAAAATAGATTGGTTTTATCAGAGTTCAGAAGATAAATTAAAAAGTATCGTATAGAATGTGATAACTACCTAGTAGCATGTGAATTAACAACTACTCACCTCGAATCAACAGAATAATCAACCTACTTTTTAAATTTTGACAGAGAAATATATATCGCCATAACAAATTATTAACAAAATAAATTTTACTTCTGTTTTTCCCTTAATTTTGGAAGTAGTAAGAAAACCTCGTTACAAGCTATAATTACACTAATGTAATATAAATACGTTAAGTAGTATTGGAATACCACATTATTTTAAAATCCATTACTTAAATCCCCCCCGCACCCCTTTACTATATTGAATTTACCATAAGCAGCAATGATCATCTAATACTGAATTGTTAGCAAAACGAAATGAAAATTTCACTGTACTTATACGTAATAAAACACTGATGTGTGAAATTTTCATTCAGTTTTACTATAATTATCATTAACCAATTAAAATTAACATTATGCACTTACCAGCAAATTTAAGTTAGCAGTCGGTTCACATAACACACAAATTTATTTAAAAAACACTTTACACTGCACAAACGAGTTTCGTCTGTTCACATCGAAAATTCGTACACAACAAGAATTACAGCTAATGTGAGATTAAACAAGATATGAAAATCTAACGGTAATATGTAACAAACAAAAAATATTATTCGGAAACACAGAGAATTAGATATAAAGACATTATCATGACAGGGTGTTTAAACTGGTATTTGCGAAAGCTTTTACTTCGCATGTCAATATTTGAATGTATGTATCTTCGCCCAAATTCCATTCCCGAAAAATGCGATGGCAGCACTAAATATTGCTATCATGACATTTTTTACTCTTAGTCCAAAAATCCCAACATTTTTCTTCTTAGCCCCGAAAATACTTCCTATCACGATAGTTAGAAACTGTCATGACAGTCGAAATTTGCGGGGCCGAGAGAGGAGAAATAATACTTGTAAAAACATGTGTGTGAAGTAGGCCTAAATTTGATGTGTATGTGAACATGGCCCTCAGAAAATTGCGATGTCAACAATAATTATTGCAATCACGACATTTTTTACTGTCAGCCCCAAAAATTCTTGCTATCACGACAGTTAAAAACTGTCACGGCAATCGAGTAAAAATAATACTTAAAAAACATCTTGTTTTAAATGTGTACTCGACAACACTATCACAAAAATGTTTCTATGCATATGTGCTTAGATGTAACCTATAAAAGTCAGGAACTATTCGTTGGCCCAATAGCAGTGAACATCGTTGGAGATTATTTAGTATCTGTAAAGCTTTTTTGCTCTAAGTCGCGCGAAGATCCATTGCAAAAGAAAGCACTTCCCCGATTAGCATTGTGTGCAGCAATGCTCCTTACACAGCAATTATAAATCTTTATAAATAATTCTTCTGTACGTGAGTATGTGACTGACTCCTCCTAAATGTTGGCATGTCACTACTCCTAAAGAGCTGGACCGATTTTAATAAAATTTCGAGTGTGTGTTTGAGTGAGTTCCTGGATGATTTAGATTCACAATGTGTAAGGTGCACTGCGATCGGAGTCTAGGTATGTTTTTTTATTTTTCACATTTTTCGCATATCAAAACATATAACCTCAAAACTTCCCATATTAGAACATATACCCACAAAATGTCCACCCCACCACCCCAAATATTTTATAAAATGAAAAAAAAAATCATAAGTTCAAGAATAGTTGACCGTTAAAACCTTCTGAGAAGTTCATGAATAAATGAACTTCTGTGAATAATTCTTTTAGCTATGTTTGTGTACCATAGGTGGCGCTGATATCAAATTCTGCGATATTTGACGTAAGCATCAATACATGCACAAGTCACTTGCTTTGTAGCTTGGCGTTATTCTGCCAATTACGCGTGTAAAATGGTGGAACGGTTGACATTGGCAACCGTTGGGCGGTCGCCATTGCTGTACAAAACCGACAAAGCACACATAAACGTTGAGTTCTGCAGTTCAGGGTAGCGATGTGGCTGTATTTGCTGTTCAGATTTAAATGATAATGACGAAATAACACGTTATCAAATGGGCCGATTCATTAGCAGCATTGAAATAATTTGGCGCATTTTGAGTTTACCCATAAACGAGAGAGACCCTGCGGTTATACATTTGGCCTTGCATCATGAAAATGGGCAGTGTGTTTTACTGAAGAGACTGCTTTACAACAAGTATTAACTGCCCCAAAAACTACACTAACTGATTTTTTTGAACTATACAACCGACCAGGTATTTTCGGTCAATCTTCAAAGACATTAATGTATACCGATATGTGCCACGATTTTTCACGTGGAACAAGCAGTCAGATATGTAAGCCCCACTTCCGACAGTGAACTGTTCCATAGTCGAAGGAACGAGAACGCTTTTCGGGGTTGTTGTTCCTTAACGTTCTGGACCCAGTTTCTTCCAATAATTGCGAACAGTTCATGGTATATTGTGCAAATGCAGCACTGAGTTCCTTTCCTCATCAAATTCGCCAATTATTCGCCATATTGTTGACGACAACTTTTCCGTCGCAAGCGTCAGTTCTCTACAAATATAAAGATTCAATGAGCGACGACATTTTGCATCGCATTTGGACCACTGATCAAGATCCCAATATCGATCTTTCGCCGGAAATATACAACAAGGCGTTAATAAAGATTAAGGTTATTTGCATTTTCATTTCGAATATGCCAATCATTCATTTCGGTTCGCCATTGACTAAATTAACTTATTTTTTGATTTTGTTTTTGGCAACAAAAGATCATACAATGACGAAACGGTAACATTGAATTGTCAAACCCAATGTCAAATGTCACTGTATAGTTAATCGAAAATTCGGATATCGAGAGAACGTTTGTCGAACCCGGTAATAGCAGGCAAGCCGACGTTCGAGCAGGGCAACGTTCGTCGGGTCTGCTAGTATTATATAAATTTTAATGAGAACGAGATATTTTCTACAGGCCAGACTCAATCATTACTCGCCACTGGATAAAATAGCACAATTCAGCCGATCTGATTTCTCAAGGAGTGTGGTCCACCATAAAATTCGTTCGTTTCTATCTCTGGGTTTGAGAGCCTCCGTTTCTGTAAAAACTAAATTTTCAATATCTTAACCGATATAAAATTTTACAAAAACTTCCAAAAACTGCAACGAGTTATTACGCTGAAAGACCAAGGTGGTACCGTCGATCCGTGTAACTGCATTGCAAATATTCCACACCAAAGTCGTGGACTTCGTCGGGCCTTTCTATATTCACTAACGAATCCGTTGAACACCAACAAAGGTATAAATATGTCTTGTTTATTTACCTCGTGGCGAAACCTGTTCATACATGAATCAGCCTCTGACCTTAGCTCACAAGCGTTTATGGGTTATTTCAAACTCTCTCTAGGAGAGGGCCAATTACTCTGAATTGTGAAGCGTTCGCTTTAGAAAATACTTACAATCGATATTTGAAGAGGATCCATCATACTGGAGATTCACCCCTAACTTTGGTGGAATTTTTGAGGGAGGAGTAAAACTGGCTAAATTCCATCTGCGCCGTACGATTGTTATTGCGAAGTTCACATATGAACAACAAATGAAGTAAATCATTATTTCTAAGGTTTAAGTAAACTATATTTTTGAGATACGTTCTATTAAAAATTATATTTAGAAATTGAGCATTTTTGACCGGTTTCAAATAATATTCCAGTCAATTCTAGAAATGTCCACGGGGTTTCACTTACATTTTCGAATAGATTACACAATATTCTACCGTTATAGTGATTGGCGTCCGATTCTAACGGGTTTGGCTATGCCTATCATAGAATCCATGTTTGCATTTGTACTGTCACTACCAGAGATGTCCACAGCATCTGGTCTAACAATGATTTTTGGAATTTTTAATTTTTATTGATTTTCACAAAAATATTATTATTTCCTTTTACAAAACTTTAGCAATATTTCCAATTGGATTTTAAATTGACATTCTCAAACAAGCGACGAACCCGTTTTAATTGATTTGAGTTATACGTTACTCGCTTCTGATAAACGTTTTTCTCGTAAATAAAATTTTAAAATTTTTAACAAATTTTTCTTTGTTATATCGCCGAACGTAAAGATGTCCACAGGTTCTCACCCACATTTTCGAATAGGTTACACAATATTCTGCCGTTATCGTGATTGGCAGAGGGTTCTAATGGGTTTAGCTTTGCCTATTATAAAATTCATGTTTTCATTTATAATGTCACTACCAGAGATATCTGCATAAGTCAAATTTCTACCAAATAACAAAAACTATACATGCGTGCAAATACACAAAAATACGTTTACATGGAACACTTTGGCAACAATTGTTGCGTGGTTAAAAAAAATTAATAATTGAAATTAATTAATTCAACAGTCTCATATATAGACATGGTTTTTTATGACGGCCTTGGTATGTACTTTAATACAAAAATACGAAATGGTCGGTCCCTGGGGTCGGTCATATGAATAACAAGCAATAACTGCAACAGTTGTTGCACGAAACTTCAATGAAAAATTTTGTTCCTCAAAAGCCAAAAGTCCCAAATATTCATTTTGTGATTTACTAACACAATTGTGCGAGTACGGCAAAAGAACCATGTCAAAAATTTATTTTTGTATGTGTTTTGAACCAACTTACACATTTGCGCATTCCTTTCAAACTTATTTCGTTCGAAAAAAAACACTATAACTATACATACAATTGTGTTGGTTGCACTTCAAATCAAGCGGAACCTTTTATCAAAAATGCTATTACATACTATGATTTTTAACTCACACATTTGGGTGGTTTGGACTTTAATTAAGGCATTTTTTTATTTTTTTAAGTTGAAAAAGGGATATAGGTCCCTGGGGCCAGTCATATGAATAACAAGCAATAACTGCAACAGTTATTGCACGGAACTTCTGTCGTTGCTTCTGCCCATTGTGATTTCGATTTCTCGTCTAATTTATTCAATAATTCAACGTGTTTTCAACGCCTCGATTGGCATTTGATCATAAGATTGATCCCTAAAGTTTAAGTTTTGCGGCATTCTTCCCTTATTGGATGCACGTTGTTTTTTAAGACTTGCTAGTTCCCTACCGACTATTTAAACCAACTGGTTTTGAACACTTCACGGTTAATCGCACCGCACTGATTTTAGTAACGGAAAATTACCACGTAATGTAAAATATCATGGACCTCGCTCGTAATCAAGGTAATGATTTAATAATTTTATTTTATAATTATCACTATTAATTAATACTCGTATTATAAAAACTTGGGGTACGAGATTGACAGCCTCCACGAAGTATTCATAAATGGATTTACGGGCGTACTACCTGTTGTGACTTAATTCTTTCGTAATAGTGAAGCGGAATAGCTAATCAGTTAATCAAAACTATGCAATGGTTCGAACAAAAGAAAATATTACCCCAGGTGATACCCCAATATCAACCACTCAACAAATCCACTCTGTGTGGAGACTGTCAACATCAACAAATACACTCTGTGTGGAGACTTTATGGATTCTAGGGATGGCCATCTATATTGCATTATCACGGAACATCAATTCCGTTCCAGAGAAGACCAAATTTACAATGATCACAGATAAAGAAAAATAGAAACAACTCGGTAGATGACCAAGCCGATGCTTTTTGTAACCTTTTACTTTTTTAATTTTTACTTTGTACGTAGCCTAATCTAGTAAAACAACTGTTGACTTAGAAAAGAAGAATATGGATCTCTTAACGAGATTAAAGCATTTATGGAGCAATTATTTGCCAAGCTAAGTGAAGAAATCGAGCATCTAAATAAAACGAGAAAATAAAAAGATAAAAATGAACCGGGATTCAAAAGAAGATTGCGATATAGGAAGCATTGGACCAGACAAATTCATTTAGCCTTTACATGAAGTTGAAAATCGAACCATTGAGGAGAATCACAACACGCATACCCAAATGCAAGGAATGTCAGGCATTTAATCACACCCAAAGATAAGATGTGTAAACTGCTCAGGTAATCTTATTACCCAGGCATGTACAATAGGGAGAAATGTGACAGCCAAGTATACAAATTGTAAGGGCCAACATCCGGCTTATTATCGAGGCTGTGAGGTTGCTAAACAACTACAAAAATTAAGAGATAAAACAAGAAATCAACCGCAAAATCATGAAAATCGAAGGGTTAAAATATTAAATCAAATGGATCAAAACCCATAGCCAAGCAACACAGGGCTATTAAGTTCATTTGCCCAGGTAGTGAAAGGTTTGGGTTCAACATGGGCTCCGAAAATAACCAAATTATGGAAAACATTATTAACAGGATTGCAGCTATTACAAAACAGCTAGATGACCAAAGTAATCTGAACAACATGATACTTGATCAACTGTGGAAAATGCAACTCCCACAATGCAATCCAACAAAAAATGTTAAGTAAGAACATAATTTTCAAAATAGCAATCTGGAATGCGAATGGGATTATGCAACATATTCCAAAAATAGAAATATTTTTAAATTCGGAAAACTCGACTTTTTCTTAATAGCTGAAAGCCATTTAGTTAAATATTCGTTTGTTAAAATACGGGGTTATAACTTATATCACTCCATTCATCCAGCGGAAAGAGCAATGGCGGTTCGACAAATATAAAACCCCATTTAGAATCAAATATTGAAGAAGAAACAATTCAAGTCACTACTGTAAGGATTCTAATTAAATACAGACAGTTTACTGTATCCGCAATATATTGTCCTCCCAAGCATCTAGGCTTATGACGTCAAAAGATAAAGAATTTCTTCAAGCAGGTTAGACATTTTTGATTATTCACTGTGGAAGGCGGCAAAAGGACTTAAAAAACCTCAAATGCTAGTGCCTCGTCAACTTAAAAAGGTGGATAGAACTTGAACAAGAGGTACTAAAAAGAAGGCTGACCTGTTTGCGGAGTATCTCGAGGATACCTTCCAACCACTACTAAGACAAACGGCTTGATTTTAATATACGCCCAGTAACTCTCAAAGAATTAAAAGAAGTAAAAAGTAACATGAATCTTAAAAAAGTTCCTATTACATACACATAATTTGGTCCATGGCAATGGAAAGTAGTAGAAGTAATCATAACAGCAAAACCTGATAAACCGCACCTAACGATAAAAAATCATACAGGCCAATTTCATGTCAAAACTCCTTGAAAAATTATTACTAAAAAGATTTAAACCAATAATTGAGGACCGACACCTAATTCCTCCTAAATTGGTTTCAGAGAAAAGCATTCCACAATTGAACAGGTGCATAGAATCACCAGCATTATTGAAACAATGTTCGAACGTAAAAAAGTATGCTCCAGCATATCTGGACGTCGCCCAAGCATTTGATAAATTCTTGCATAGTGAACTGGAATTCAAGCTGCATATAGATCTGCTGAGGCAATTCTATACCATGATAAGATCATATTTATCCAATAGATATTTTCGTGTTAAATATGAGGATGAATACACCGAGCTAAAGATAATCTATACCGGTGAACCGTATGAGATTATCTTAGGACCCATGCTGTATTTATTATGACCAAGGGATATTCCAACAACAAATCAAGGAACCATACAGCCACCTTGCCGATGACACATTAACAATGGTGATAGGATATTGAGCAAACTCCAGAATATTACCAATGCGGTTTGTAAGTGGACTAAACGCTGGTGAAGCTTAATGAGACGAAATCCACGCGTATTAACTTAACATATCTAAAGGCATGTCAAAAAGAAAAAAGAAGAACTTAACATTAAGTCCAGAAAAATGTATTGGCTCATAGGTAGAAGAGACTCTGAGCTTATACAATTCACAACAAGCTGCTGCTATATCGGCAAATACTGAAGTCGATATGGACCTACGGTATTCAACTCTGGAACATGGAAATCTCTATATTCGCCATATGATAGATAACAATGTCGTTGAAAGAAGACTTCAAAGAACGAGGACACTTAACCTAGTAAACTTACCAATATAAAATTAGTATTTTAAATAGTTTTAATTAATTATGGGACTAACCATTATGTTTCACCCCAACAATTCAGAATTGTTTAAGAAATGTAAAATATGGAAAAATTTGAAAAATAACTTGCTAGATACAGTCTCAGTTGTAATTAGTAAAGGAGGGGAACAATTGATTTTAAATCTTTTTTGATACGGGTTCTAAACTTTATCTAAAGCTAGTAGAACCCATCGATTTCGTTGAAATGAACGAAGTTAGAAGTCAATAATTTTAAATAAAACATTTAATTAGCCTTGAAGGATATTGTAGTGTTCTGCTGGATAGGTCCTGCAAACTTTTTGGACGTAATAATTAATATTCCTGTAAAACTAACCATTAACATTTTATGTTCGTTTTATAGAGATAACGCACACCGATACCCAATTTATGGGAATTTACGATGAAGATAATATAACAAGCAATCAAAATTGTTGGTATTAGATGAACATTATGAAGGGGGAACTTGCAAAAATAAAAAATAAAAACAAAATCAATATTCCTTAATTCAATTGTTGCTTGTAAGTTGTCTGTACATAATTTTATTATTTATTTTGTTTTTCGGGTTGCTTTTCTAAATTTTCTAATTCAATTTTCATTGAACATTTTCTCGATTCTCTTTATTCTATTATTTCCTACTAAATTATTAAATAACATATTTTACATCCTATTACAGCGTAAAAGGAAGTATAAAAATAATGTAGGTACATTATTGACCTCCTGAGTCCGGAAGAGTGGTTTTCGGAAAATTGCCTTTGTATGTCGGTATGTATTTTCTCTACGGACTAAAAAGAACTGCTTGAAATAAAATATTCGTTGACTTCTACGTACGTGTCTATATGTACAAGGTGGAAGAAAGTCGGGTGTTGGCTGCATCACATAACCCCCTACATTTTTCAATATAATTTTGTCAAAATACATAATCAGTTTTTAGAGAAAAGATTAATTCAGGATTATTATTTTATATGTAGTTGGTATATACCCTTAAAAATAGAATACAGGAAGTATAACAAACAAAATAAAAGACAAGACAACTTTTAAATTAGATTTCTTTCATAAATCTTGTCAAAAATAATTAAAATAAGGTAAAAATGATGAAATAAAATTTACGGTGATGATGGTGAAACCGTAATAATTAAAATATTAGAAAAGTGGCAATTTTAATGAGTACAACATTTTTCAAGGATACAAAGTCAGTACAAAAAAAACCGGCAAAAATAACACAAAACAACAACAAAAAAAGTTTCGGCAAAAATAATTTTGAAAATCTACCCTAATTGACTCTCCATACCAATACTCCACCACCACAGAGCTTTTTCATAATTTTGCGGTTTGTATTTTATAGAATTTTATAGAAAAACACAAAATGTATGACGTAGTACGTAACCATCATAACAAAATAAAATAAGGTATCCAACGATAACTCGAGTGGAAAACGTTTAATTAAAAATTATAATTTTAAATTGTTATTTTTACGTTGGTACATAGTTCGGTATTCCGATTTGCGTACGTGTATGATAATTAATCAAAATATTACAACTTTTTTAGTGCACAAAGATGCGTAAAGTTTATTTTAGACGGGACTAAGATAAACAGCACATCGTACCGGAATTATTGCGAAATTTACCGTTATTTAAACAATTACGAAAATATAGGAATAATTAACGTTCACAAATTCATGTTTAACTAAAAATTATTTATGCAGTTTATAATTCCTATGTACGAGTATATTAGTTTGTAAAGCAGGTTGTAACTATATACCGAACTAATAATTTGATTGATTAGCTAATCATATATGCTGCTTTATACTAGTACATAACGTTGTAATTATAATGAGAATTATATATTTATGACATTTACATGATGAGGTATACGATTTTATAAAATCCCAAGCGGTTTACAAAATTATGTACGACACATGATATTATGTGCTTTTATGTTAACAACGTACATTATTAATAATTAATATGATTGTCAAATCAAACTAAAAACGTTTAATATTTAAGTGAGGTATATTGTTACCTAAAGTAAGGTATAGTACCTGATCATACTCAGTTTAGCAAATAGTAAGAATTTTTAACTCACCAAAAGTTCAAAACTATTTAATTAGGATTTTTTTAAATGGTTCAAATATATTATAACATTTATAATTATTAAAATCAAGATTTAAAATATTTTGGAGATGGTCCAGTATATTTGCAGAGTGGACGCTGATTCCGATTTGTTTGTAAACGCACTAGCTGATTATTCCTATACAATAAAACACCAAGTACTTCGCCATGGAAATAATTGTACCAAAATAATTAGTTTAATATATAGTAGTATTCAAATCTCGCTGGAATTCTGACAGTTCTCGCGCAGAAGTAATATGGCGGATACACAGTGATGTATTAAGTATAATATTCATGTTTATTGTTTAAATTTATTTGTATTTAAATGGAATAGGAATTTTAGGATACAATTGAAACACAAAGTTTAGATTTTATAAATTAAAATGATATTTAATTTGATAAGTTAAGAATTAATTCAAAATTCCATTAAATTGAAAACTGAATTTGCTTTTTTTTGTTGTTGTGGTTTTGTGCGATACGAATCACATTTGGTTATTTATTTTCCCTAGTTCGTACCAAAATTAAATATTGTCATTGTTTCCAAAAGGCGTGCAATATTGTTTTAGACCTATTAATTTTCACTTGATATATGATTCTAATAACATAAATACATATTATTTTTGAATGTTTTGTGTACCCTCATCAGTATGGGTCATTTTACTTACAAAAACGTATGCGATGAGTCTCTCAGACTCATATGGCATTTTTCTCATTAAAATCAAGTTTATTAAATATTTCAATATTTATTTTATAAATTCAACACTAAAATTCATTTGAAATAGAAAAAAACAAATAAAAAGTTATTTATTTATCCAGTTTCTGCAAGTCGCGACCTTCTGCTAGTGTTCCCGCACAGTTGTTTATTCATTTGGCCAGGTTCAGGAGGGCACATGTAACACCTTCGTTTTTTATGTATTAATGCCTACATTTTTAAATGCAGGTTCAATATTTTCAATCGAACTACTATTGGTTAAAATTTGTTGTACACCAATTTTAGTTAATTTGAAAAGACGAGCGGAACTACGCCTTTCAATAATTGGTACTACTAAATTTTGCATGAATATAGTTATTGGGTTAGGTGCCGTTCTGGATATAAATTTATCCAAACCTCTTAGCTGTTATTCCAGCTAAGTAAATTAAAATATAAAATTGAGCGATGGCCATCTATTTGTTTTTCTTTTTACAGAGAAAGTCATTATCGATTATATCATCGAAATACATCGTTGACAATAAAATTACGGCACGGTTTTTTTAGGACGTAGCTCATCAAAGTCATGTTTTTCAGAAACAAAAAACCTTCGTTTTCTACACTACGCAAATGGTTTAGAAGACAATTATTTGATGTGCATCTTTTATTTTTACGCAGTCCTAACACATGTCAACCCTACACTTAGCAAATGTTGTATCAGCCCCATGTTGATAAAAAAATTATCAGATGTTATATTCCTCTTTGAATTATAAAATGGAGTGCATAATTGTCGAATCACAGTGAATTATAAGTTGATTGCTTTTGTAGTCCTTATTTCTCCAAATATACGGAATCCCCTTCAGAGGAAAGCTTGTGGTGCTGTCGCAGATCCCCTAAATCTTCATCCCGCATTTGTTCGACTTTGAGCCGTGTGAGTTGTTTTATCGTCGAATCGAATATATTTGGCCAATAACTTAAATATTTGGCAAGACATGGCTTTGCATAGAATGTTACCTAATATAGAGGATGCCAAAATACCTACAAATCTGTTATCGCCGCTTCTTTCTCTAAAATGTTATATTGGCTCTCATCGAACATTAGAAAAAGTTATTTTGATATGGACAATTTACACACAAGCTTTCCTTGTAATAATAGATCATACTTGTTCAATTGTCATTCACTTTATTGGTATGTAAATTAGAATTACAAGATAAGATTTTTCTCACTGACTAACTAAAATATAATATATAACAGCCCATATGTTCTCTAACGATACATAAAACTCGAGCGTTAATATTACAACAATAATCCTGCTTTTAAATCATTTGAATTAAAAAACACACGGTAAAATACGTTTGGGCCAAAATGCATGAAAATAGTTTTTAAGATGATTTTATACAGATCAAACTTAAAATGAGTCTCCGAGACTCAACTCATACTGATTAGGGTAACTGAAATATAATTATTTTTCACGATTATTTATTATTTTATTTAGGTTTACTATCTAACATAAATGCGACCCATCAAAATGTTTATAAAAAACTTTCTACACCACTGAAAGCTGCGCAGAACAGTTAAAAAAATTTTTTTTTTAAGATCTACGAAATTGGGACAAAAGAAAATACAATTGTGTTGAATTCTCGTCTAAATAATATCATTTAGCAGCGCAACAAATCTTACATGTATGCTACTCCATAAAAGATGGCACCACCAAGTTGAAATATTACATAAAGGTTGCCCATGTCTGTGGAGCCAGCATGTAAAATTATCACCAGTATGTAAAATTGTGATATGGAAACACTCTTGGCTTGCATCTGAATTAATGCAATTTTAGTACAAGATAGAATTAAAATTAAAATTTATTAAAATATGTATACAAAAAAAAAATATTAGTACAAAAAACCACTTAGCCCCTAAGTCCCCGGAATGGTCGAATTATTATGGCATGGAATTTATTTCAAATAAATTATGCATCTCATGAAGTATATATGAAGTATATGAAGTTATCCTAATTTTCATCCCAGGGCATTTTTTATTATTTACACGCGATACTTTTGAATTCATTCCTATAGTGTTTTCAATTTATACCTCTATAATGCACCATATTATGAGTTGAAAATTTTAATGGCAACTTATAGGGAGCCCCTCAGTTCGTACTAACACCAGTCGTACGTTACGATTGACAAACTCTTCCAGCTTGGAAATGGCCCAAGCCTTCATGGGCACGTAAATGGGCTAGTCCCAAAATCTCAGGTTAAGTTAAATAAATTTTGTATCTCTTAAGAACTTTATAGGCCAAAACTGGTTCTTTATGGTTTGAGTTGGTATGGGTTATACAAATAGTTTGGTGAGCTCATACGGCCGGCTATGATAGGATTTGCACAATCTTCAAATTACGATATGGCCCTACATAAATTTATATGGTAATCGTCTATAAATTCTAAAACATTCCTGGAACGGAAACAGCGATTGATCTTTTGAGATGATAAGATATCGGCTAATGACATGTGACCAAGTGGGCAACCTGAAACTTTGGAACGGCCAGTGCTAGTCACTTGGTCAGCATTCACTTAATTATGAAAATTAATTATGAATGAAATTATGAATGAAATTTTTTGTGTGTTTGAGTGGGTCCTCTATATGGTTTAGATTCACAATTGAACCAAGTAGGTGGAGCTGCGATCGGGTTCTAAGATTTTTTTTTATGTGTAAACATCTTTACGCGCGTATGCCAACATTTTTTGTATGGTAGTAAACTTTTAAATGAAACGAACGGAAATGACGTACTTCGTTTAAATATCTTCATTGAAAAACAAGAAACATAGGCAAAAAAATATAAAGTAATAAAAAAAAACAACATAATACATATATAAATTTTGTACCATAAACATAGTCTGAGTGTATGTGTAGTATATAAATCAAATAAAAAACCTCTTAACGAGGTAAATGTTCGAGTGACGAAAGCCGAATTCAATTCACAAAATTTCTGATATCAAATTTGTGCCGAAAAAAACAATTGTATTCGATTTGTCAACGATTTTTCGGAATGTTAGTGCATTCAGCGCGTTGTTGTTTAACATTCAAAAAACCGTTGACAAGTTGTTGTTTTTGACAGCTAGAAAGAAAAATGTAAACAAACGCGCCGAATGCACTAACATTCCGAAAAATCGTTGACAAATCGAATACAATTGTTTTTTTCAGCACAAATTTGATATCAGAAATTTTGTGAATTGAATTCGGCTTTCGTCACTCGAACATTTACCTCGTTAAGAGGTTTTTTATTTGATATCAATGATTTTGGCAAGGCAAATTGAAAATGAATTGAATTGCGATTCGTTTTATTGTTGTCAGTCGTTTTCTATTTCGACTTTGAGTTCACACACACACACGATAGCACACAAGTTGCCGCTACGTGTTATTGTGCCTCATAGACAGACGCGCGCCATTGAAATGACCAAAACCAACAACAAAGCCATGCTAATGCAACAAATACAGAAAAACTACACTATAGATAGTTGTATTAGAATATATGTGTACATCGTATGTGCCCACTAGTTTAATAAGTAGTGGTGCGAAAGAAAAAAATTAACATGAGATTGTTAGTGTAACCAATACAATCTTCTGTAGTTTGTTGAATATTGGCATCTGCGTTTCAGACTTTGTTCAGAGCTTAATTGTTGTTCGTTTCGCGAAAAACGAATTACGCATACTCTCACACAGCTGCCGGCTGTGTGTTACGAAGTGTGAATGATTCGTTCTTCTTCTCTCGATATTCGTCACTCCAGTGGCCTGCGTCTGTGTATGAGGCACAATAGAACGTAAAACAATAGAACGAAACTGTTTCAAAAAAAAAATGGAAAACAATAAAACAAAATTGTTGCTATTGAAGAATGGTTCAATACGATTTATGTTTCGAAAGTATATGCTCTTGGCCTCGAAATAGTAAAGACTTATACATATTATCTTTTTTATGTTGAAAAGTAGGGTCAGGTCTCATCATTAGGTTCAGGTAGGTAGTTTTTTTATTATGTCCAGCACGATAACCTACGTTCTGGTGTACTGTTTCTAGTGTGTGGAAGACGATTCTATTTCTTTATTTTGCATGTAATTTTTCAATCTTCATTTTGTAGTCTTTTAGTAGATTTTATTTCAGAATCCTTTACCACATGCCACAAACAGGTCATGCCGGGTGTGATCTTATTACACACCCGGTTCTCGTAGGCTATCGTCTGAACATTTGTAGTCTAGTTTTTAGTGTATGTTACAGAGTGTAACAGTGCATCCGGGCACGTCACAACTGTGCGAAAACTGTGTGTAAAACTATGCGAATAGTATAGCCCCTAAATGTACGCTAAGTACACCATACGCAACGGTCGAATTTTATTTTACTGCGTGCTACCAACAAAATTGGAAATTGCTCAAATCGATGCGAATAGATGGAACCTCTGTCATTTCGATTATATTTCTATTTTTTTATTTGGGAAATGGTTTGTAAATGTAACACCCTGTCCGTACGTCAAAAGTCCCGCGTAAAATTTGGCGGGTGTTGGAAAAAAAAGTATAAAAAGGCCGAACAGCAGTGCGAGCGGGGAGAAAAATTGAGAATTTTGTACGAGTCTTATAATAATTTTTGGTTTTTTGGTTCAAATAAAAAAAAATAAAATGAAAAAAAATAATAATAATAATAAATGGAAAGTGGTCCTATTTTTTTTTAATTGTATGTAAATAATATATAAGTTCATAAATAAAGTGAAAAAACTTTATTTTTTTTGATAATTAATTTGTGATAATTAGTTTGTGAATAATAAACCGAACGGAGTTGAAAAAAAATTGTAGATAATCAGAGCTATAATAGACTCAAGTGTTTTGTGCCAAAAGTTAAAGAGTGTGTGCGTACAAAGAGAAAATGTAATTTAATTACGAATTCATTAATGTAATTTATGAACTAAGTGAGCAGGAATTTATAAAAAAAAAAAACGAAAAAGTATCTTGCGTATGTTCTGTTTTTTTTGTGTGGTGAAATCAAAAAAAAAATATAACAGAAAAAATATATAAAAAAAAAAAAATCATTATTAACGTGAATCAGTCGTCATAAAAATTACCAATAAGAACCAAACCGTAAAATAATTTGAATGTGACGTGACTCCACGCAACACATCTACCATCAACTTATCTACTATCAACAGCAGCGCATGAGGTACCAAATAGTTTTGTATTTTTTTTTTGTTTCTAATTCACATTCTTATTAATAAATTTTCTTTGAGTTTTCTTTTTTTACAAAAATTTATTTTAAGTAATTTTTTTTATACACACATATAATTTAGTTAGTTAGTTAGTAGGGATTAGGTTTTTTTTTTCTATTCTGTCTAACCATTCTCCATTTCGTTTTTTTATCATTGAATTTGTATTTTGTTTTGTTTTTTTTATGGATCTGGTTTTGAATAAATAGATTATTATTGAATTGGTTTTATGATCGCAATCAAACAAAATTTTTTGTGTCTTCTTTTTTTCGAGCTATGGGTTTCTTTTTCGTTTTGGTGGAATTTTTCTTTTGGTGTGAATCTTGTAAAAGTGCAGTGATGAAATAAATTGACGAGCAAGTTGAGGATGGATTAGAGTAAGTATTCCCGTCATAGGTAGGTAGTTGGCATCGTCCATTTCCTTGCGGTTACACATGGCTCACATACACTCTCCAAATCCCACGCCCGACCCTGATGCCTAGCCGGCAACGACCGCGGAAGAGTCCCTATGTGAGTCCAACTTTCTATAGCGTTTGTGTGGCTTGGAGAATTACTTCAATTTATTAATTTCTTTGTTTTAATTTTTTTTATTTCCTAATTTCCGGTCGCGTAGAATTCTCCAGGCCAAACAAACTGTTACAAGAGTAGTAAAAATTTAGACCAGATGCATGTGTTTTTGGTAGAAATTCGATTGAGTAATTCAACAATTTTTTTTGCATGTTTCTTGCTGTTTTGTCACTAACTGCATGCGGCTACCATTCATTTTTGACTCCTTAAACAATTCTATAAAATATACATATTTTAGTGTGTTAGTTGGAAATAAAAGTTAATGGTAGCTAGCCTCTCGCTGATATTCCATCTTCATGCGGTGGGAGGAGAGATTAGATCTATTTTTCAAAGAAATCAACATAATGATAAAAAAATATCGATTTTATGATAAAAAAATATCGATTTTAATTTGTCAGTTTTTTCATTTTTTTTTGTTATGAAAAAAGAGTCACTGGTAAAAATTCTCTTAGCAATGATAATAATATGATGTATTTATATTTGTTTCATTATAATACGTTGATTCACTATCATTATGAACCGCAACGGACCGATACTAGGGAGCATTTGAGCCAAAAAATAAAATTTTGCAAAAAAATTAGGGTGGCTTTTAAGTTATGGAGGTCAATATCTAAAATATACGAGTTTTCTGGGAAAAGCGGTTGATGTCATATTGTAGGTGAGATTTGTGGCTAATAATCTTGAAAATATGAACCAAAAGTCTTGGGCTCATTTTTTAGCAATTCGGCCTAATGTGGCCGGCCGATTTCGCATTTTTCAGTTTTTTGGCCTAAATGACCCTCCAACCTAATTTTTTGAATTCTTTTTTTTGCTATTTGATAGCTGGGGTCAATACCTTTCCAACGATATGCATATGTTCAGAGTATGTCGAATAGATCCAGCACTGTGGACGTGGCAAAATGGCCAAAAATGGCAAATCAAAAAGTTGTAGAACAAAAATTGCTTAGCTTTTTAAGTACTACTACAACCCCTGAAAATATGAGATCAAATAAAAGAGGTACGGACAAACAAACATATAAGCAAGATTATATGGTGACGTCATAGAAAAATTTAAAATTGTCATAACTTTGGTCTAAATCATCCGTTTTGAACGTCTGAGGTGTCGTTGAATTGGTATTGACGTCTACAATCATAATTTGCTAGTTAGAAAATAATTTTGGCATTTTTTGGGGCAGTTATACGCGAAAAACTGATTTTTTGGGGCAATTTTCAGAAGGTCATATCTCCACTCAATGTTTGTAGAAATTCATGTTTTTATACATTATTTAGGTTTATTTTTCAAGACCTTTCCAATGGTATATAACATGATCCTGGCGGCCTCAAAGTGAAAAAGTTCGAAACTTGCTGTATAATATACTTCGTTCGACTTCCAGCACAGTAGGTGCTTTCGTCACTCGTTTGGACTGCCGTCCAAAGTGATAGTATGGAAAGAAAACAATGAAACATTTATAAAATGATATAGAAAAAATAAAAATGTAATATAGCGTGTGCCGCCACAATACATGCACTATAGAGTGGTACCTATAACGAGATAGTATACTCTTACGATAAAAAGCACAGTCAACAACTTGTGTATGTTGCTTTATCACGAGTCTCGTTATAGGTACCACGCAGTTCATCACGTCAGCTAACAATGATCATGTCTTCCACCATGTACGTAAAAAACCTTAATTGGTCCTCTTCAAAATGAGTTAACGCGCCTCACCATAAAACCGCTAAGTATAGCTCTGAATGTAATGGCGGATTTTGTATGAGATCGCTTCGTGGTCGCTTCACCACGACCTAACTGATACAGTCACGCATGGATGCTCGTTTCTTTTGCTCTCAGAGATATGGCTACGCAATGATGAGCATGTTCAATTTTCTTAATTTTTCAGTTCAAAAGGGATAGCAGGCGGTCGGAGTAACAATATATAAAAATTCAAGTAGAACTCATACAGTCACCTTGCATAAGGAAATCAACACAACCCATTGGCAATATAAGATGCTTTCGGTAGTTGTATACACCTAAACCGAATAAAGCTGTCGAATACGTAATCAAGTATGTACATACATTTCGTCCTTGCTCCGCATTCTGAAAGAATTTCAAAAATTCTCCAAGGAGACTAACATCTTTGGCCGATGATTATGAGCAGAATATTCATTTTGCTGCTCCCTAAGCTGAATCATCTAATAAACTTCCTGCGATACGAAATGGATTTGCACAAGAACTCAGATCGAAATATATCTACTTCGAGATATAGGAGAAATATGAGATATATCTACTACGAGATATGGGACCGCATCTTTGATGCTTGCAGCAACCATAGGCCAATTGCGTTGATTATACCGAAAGTGTAATAGACAAATTTGACGATAATCAACTAATGAACAAATCTGGTTAATAAAATATCATTTCTTCTTCCTTCAAAGTAAACCGTACACACGCACTATGCACATGTTATGTTTCTCAACGTATTGTGTTTTAACTTTTTTAAGAATTCTCGAACACCAGAACAGATAACTCTAAAACTTCACTCAACCCTCCCTGACCCGGTAGGTTACGCTGCGATCGGGAACTAGGATTTTTTTTTTGACGAAATTTTATAATATAATAATAATAATATTTTTCTCTTTCTTTTCTCTTTCATATGCATATTTTTAATTCATATTGAAATTTTCAATTGTTGTTTGAATTTTTGAGTTTTTTGACATTTTCATTAATGAAAGCATTAGTTGAAAATTTTGAATGGAATTTTATCACAGTAAAAATACGATTATCCGGGATCGAATTAACCGGAACACTCAGTTAACCGGAATTTTAAATTCAGTTGGGTGTCCTGAAAGCTCTAATTGTACGTAGGTAGGGCTAGATTGCAAAAAAAATTAAGGATAAAAGCTAATTAAAGTATTACAATAATATCACCCTATTGGAAAGACAAGAAAAAAATTGGCCTGTTTTAACAATAGAAAAAGAAATAATAAAAATTAAAACCATGGGCCATAACATACCTCAACACCTCTGGAGCACGAGAGTTACTCTATGTATACTATAAGAAATATACAGTAAAATGCTCAAACAAAATTAGTTTCCTTTATTTGAAGTTGAAAATGATAACAACAATAAAAACGATACAACAACAATAAAATCAACAATCCCTCAGAGACAAGTGGTAATGGCTGCAACTGATGTAAATACTCGGCAGTCCTCGACTAGAATTTCTTGCGGCCATTCCAGAAGCTTTGAGACAAAGAACAAAACGAGTACCTTGTCAAATGTTCTTTCACGATTACAAAATTGGTGCAACTTCGTTGATCAACAATAGAGAATCTGAAAATATGGTACATTAGACCAAAAAAAAGTTGCGATTGAACTAGGGTTGATAGGCCAAAATGAAACTGACACAATCAATAACGATAACGCAGATTAAGAAGCTAGTGTGGATGAAAGTGACATGAGGCTATGTTTAAAGAGAACCTCATTACATAAGAAAGAATTGAACCATCATACCGCATGGTAGGTAAATAAAACAACTGTAATTCTTATAACTTTTATTCCCATTTTTTGACCAAAATTCGGCCCCAGATGTCACCAAATTTTCGGGGCTACTTAGTGACATATAAATAGAACAAAAAATAACTTGTTAAATTCATTACTGAAATTTTTGGAATCCCTTGTGCTGTTTTCTTAATATCATAAAATTATAGTAATGAGATATGTATTTGTATGATCCTAATGCTGCACCAGCACCTTGTACCACAATTCAAAGAAAATGTTACTGTAATTTTTTACAAATTAATTACAACATATAGACATAGTTCAACCCTCAAAAACCTACCCCTAAACAGTGCAATTCTGCAAAACCATATTTTTCGTTAAACCATGCTTTTGGCATTTCACTTAATATTTCTTGTATCGTACTGGGTGTGGTACTGTAATTTTAACAAATTAACTACAACCAAATATACTACAACATATTGGCATAGCTCAATTTCCAAAAACCTTCCTCTAAGGGGTGCAATTTTTTAAAAACCTTATTTTTCGTCACATTACGCCTTTTGCATTTCTGTGAATTTTTGTTGTATAGTGCTGGGGGTGGTACTGGAATTATTTTACAAATTATTTGCAATCAAATCGCGTAATTAAACCTATAGAAAACTACCCTAAATGGGAGAAACCGTTTAAAATCATTGTATCGTACTAGGGTTGATACAAGAGGTTTTTACAAAATAAATCACAATGTATTGGAATAGTTCAATTGCCAAAATCTGCCCCTAAAAAGTCTGCCCCAGCTCTTTAAAACAATATTCCTATGTATAGGTCATACCCCCAAATAGCAACCTCTGAATTTATTACAACAGCCCACAAAACGAAAATACACTTCGTATTTGGTGGGGGTTTTCGGGACATGGGGAGATTTTATGGAAAATCGCTTACAACGTAAATTTGTCGTATTGCGAATTGAGTAAAATCATACATACTAAACACCCTTGTACCCTATAACTTTTCAAAGGATGATCATTTTCTGTTAGATTGGATCTTCATTAACCCGAAATAACACTTAGTATTTGGTGGGGGTTTAAAGGAGTTTCTTTATTATAAAAATCATGTAAATCATTATTGTAAACTTATTTACATCATTGTATATAAATTATAATTTACTCGTTTATACGAAGTTTTACGCATACATTGACTCAAAAAATAGCTTATTTGGCTTTTTAGGGATGTTTAGGAAATACTTCACTATCATCAATAATCAATCTATATTTTAACTTTACGCGGAATTTACTCAGCTTCTAAATTTAATGTCAACTCGAAATTAACGTTTTCGAATTTGATCATTTTTCCTTCCGACTTGTTCTCCAAATTCGAACTAATTAGTAATCATGATATAGCTCTGCTGCTGAGTAAATGACCATTCACTTGATCTTAATACCCTCGCGGATCATTTTGAAAAGATGGCAAACAGGCAAAAGATGGCAAAGTGGTTAGCATGCTTCAACTGGAGGTCCTGAGGTCGATTCCCGGTGATAACATGGAAAAAAATCACTTGGTTAGGATCATTGAATTAATCGCTCACTATGCGAAATGAAAAATATGGTCATAAAACCGCAATGTTAAATTAAAAAAAATGTTCGTCAATGAGAGTAAATATATTATAATACGAATAAAAAATTTGTAAAATTGGAGTAACATTTTTTTAAATAAATTGTCATTTCTATCAAATCGAAGGAATCTTTTATATTTAATTAAAATTACATCAAAACGAAAACAAAATTTTCAAAATTATTACCATTTTAGTGAAGAATTTTTGATACACTTTTGTCAAATTTTATTCAAATAAATAAAACAGTTTGCTAGCGTTATATTGATGGTGGTTTTATGAAAAAGATTGCCAATTTATTGAGAATGACTGTCACATTTTTTTGAGTGTGAAAATAGTAGTTTTCTTAATGAAGCTACGATATTTGAAATACTGAAAACATTGATCAAAATTTAATTTTATTGAAGATTTTCACAAAACAGTTGTGTTTTGCAAATCGAGCTTCCAAAATTAAAATTTAAGCTTTTGCTTAAAATCTGTTTGGAGTGATAAAATGATTTGTAAGCGATTCTTGTCACAAAAGAACATATTACCACCGAGTTCTATATAATACTTCCGACATTTTTACCGGACAACTGCTAGTCGTACACACCAATGTGCATGAATTTATTAGCTTGAATCGAATAGAAGTGTGAAAGAGGGATCGATGTATGAAAGGCCAATAAAAAGTCAAATTAAATTAAAATAGACTAGATGACACCAAATTTTGAGGGCCAGTGAGAGGGGATTATATAGGGTGTCCCGTTAAGACTGCCTATTTTAAAATTTGAAAAACAAATGCAGTATTTATTTATTTGGAGGTTATGTATGGAACATAATAGCCGATAAATTACCACCGCAGCTTCGGCTTGATTGAAGCAACGGCGTATCGAATCTCGTTTTAATTCAGGTATTTTACTTGGGTTACTGGCATAGACCGTTTATTTCATAAATTCTCAAAGAAAGAAATCCATCTGCTTGAAATCGGCAGACACAATCTACGTCGCGTGGTGTGAGATAACTCTCCCTTCAAATTTTGGTTTCAACATTTCCATTGTTTCGTTTACTGTGTGGAAGGTTGCCATCCTGTTCACAAATGATACCCGTAAAAAACGTGGTATTACCGACACAAAAAATGGCGCTTAATTGTAAATAGGCGTTCTTAATGAGACACCCTTTAGTAATGAGTAATTTCTAATGATTAGTATAAGTCATAAAAAATATATTTGTATTTTTCTATTTATAGATACAAATTTACACAATCGGGTGTGAATCAATCTTGGAAATGTTGGCATGGAAACCAATAGTGACGACGAATAATTTTCAGAGTTTTGTTCTGTCCGAGATGTCCAATCAAATCGTGTAAATTTCGGATTACTTGCATTTGCATAGCTTTTGGGACATAAAATCGTAATTTTTTCTTACCTATCTTTCGATAAATCAAACCATCTCTCAATTCGAAAAATTGACTTTCTCATCCAGGATTGAGAACCGGAGGCTCAACCATTTTTGATTTCAACATGGCGAATGATTCTAACTGTGCTTCTTACTAAACTTAAACGAAGAATCTTTTTTGACTAATTCTTGGTACGGTTTCGCAATCAATGAAGTCTTGTACAAATTTCCGAAAAAAAGAACACATTCCCAGAAATCGTGGTAATCGGGTATTCTTCAATCACTTTGATGTTGACATGATTAGGTCGTATTCGATCTAAACTGAAGTGTTTAATTAATAAGTGTTCGTCAATATTACGGGTTGCAATCAATGTATCATCGATGTAGATAACAAGTTTGCCTTCAGCAATTACTTTATGAAAAATCATATTAACAAACTTCTGAAACACAGAAGGTCCATTCTTCAATCCAAACGGAAGCTACAAATATTCAAATTGCCCATGTGGTTATAAATGACGTATACTTCACTGAATTAACTGCTACGCTCACATGATGGAATCTGGATTTAAAAACCAAACTTGAAAAGTATTTTTTCTCATACAGAAAGTCCAACAAATCTTCGATCAGAGGAAGAGGATAATTATTCTTGACGGTAATCTTATTTAGACGCCTATTACGCGACCTCAGAATAACAAGATAAAAGGTTCTATTTACTTAAATATTACTTAATAAACACATTTTATTAACCACTTGTTTTTTATTTCGCAGAATTCGCGGAATCCTATAATTTAGCAAAACGTTGTATCTGCAAACTTATTTCTAAATTACGATAAAACTAATTACGCAATCCCAGAAGCTCCTTCTAAATAAAAAATCTCGTGACTTAAAGAATTTTAATTTTAATTTAAATCTGGAAAAATGTCATATAAAAATAATGAAAACCACTTTTAAAACTTTGAGCTCCGTTTTCTCAAAACTATAGGCATTGCACATAGAACCATGTTATTCTAAGATCGCGTAATAGTCTACACACATCCTATATTAATCCTTATTACATTTTTTTACTAAAACAATGCGTGAACTATAAAGGCTTTCACTTGGCTGTATAATTTTCTTTTTTGTTAAGTCGTTAAATATATTTGATACAACTTGGCAATGATCGGATTACTTCATTGCCCACTAGTTCAATCGTCATTTTAAAATCGATTTTTGGTTTATCTGGTCTTACCAAATTAACATAAAAATCGTCGAAAATTTGTAAAAATTAATTTCTTGTTTCAATCCTCAAACATTAATTAACATTTAATTTTTCTTTGCAATCAATTTCAAAGCAAGAAGTATCAATATTTAAAATATCATTTTCTGACATATTCTCAAATTTAAATCTCTACCCAATAAAACATTAATTTTCATAGTACGAGTATTATCAGCAACAACGTGAAATTTAAGTTGGTATAATTTTTCGAATTTTCATTTTCGATGCATATTGGCTGAATGGAATGGATTAAATAAAAAAGTAATTATTTCTTCAAACAATAATCGGTTTTTATTTTATTCATAAAAAAAAAACACAACCATCTTCTACAATACAAAATAGCACAATCAATCCCGTGTTTATTCTGTTTACAATGCCTATATTTATCTCTATCTTTCATTAAAACAAACCCTATAAACCAAATGAAAAATATTCACCCAACGAACATTTAACTACAATTTCATTTCTATAACTAAGTTTCTTATATGTGTGAAAAATCTAAAAAATTCCATAATTACAAGAATATAAAAAAATCTGAAGTATTCTCGCCATATCGATTTTAAAATTTAGGGACATTCCTTACTATCATAAAAACGTAGTTCAAGATAATGATGAAAGTGACCAAATTTAGGTTCTGACAGGCTTGTTAGGAAAGTATCTTGTTGAAATTGTATTTGCAAAATTGTACCAAACATTAATTGAATCATAACGTAACTGGTAAACGGACATTTTATGTGAAATTAAGAGCAGTGGCGTATAGAAGATATGGATATTTCTTACACTTTAGTAAAAAAAACTTGTTTGCATTTTTCCGGAACTACATATCATTAAGGGATTGGGTAGCGCTCCTTTCTCTTTGCTGGTTTTCAAAATTCAAAATTATTTCGATTTTGTTTCCACACGCTTTAAGCTACATTTTAAAAGAGGAAGGAATGGAAAGTCGAATCGATGGTTTACTCAAATAATAATTTCTAGGTAAACGTATATGTCTTTTAGGAACACCGATCAATCCAACAAATCATATTACTTTGCCAAAAAAAAAATATTCTTCTTCAAGCTGGTATCGTGGTTTCCTTAATTGCTATCCAAATGTTCCAATTCGGTATGCTGTATAATAAATCTTAATATTGTAATAAATTTTACAAAAACTATTACTCATTACTAATTACCGTCTTCAAAAGCAATTTCTTTGCACAAAAAAACTTTAGGTTGTCCTCGCCCTCGCCTAACCAAAAATTTGTTATTGAGCAAATAGAAAATATTTTCACTGTCAAGCCAAACAAATTTAATTAAAAACTTTTCATATTTAAATACAAAAAAAAAATGTTGGTGTTTTGTTGGTTGTACGACCACTCAAAAAAAACAATATTTAAATGTGACAGCCTAACTAATGAAACTCACACGCACCTACCACCCACACACACACACAATTTTTCCAGATTCAACCAAAATATTTTGCAACAGAGTACTACCCGATGAAAATCAAGTTTTAACAATAAAATTTTTTATTAAAATATTTAAGTGGAAATGTCTGTAAGATAAATGGAAAATATTAGTTTTTATGACTCGTATATATTGTTGTGACGTATGTATATATGTATATACGAAGGATGCACCGTGGCAAATAGTTTTACGCTTTCACCCTAATTACACTAGAGGTCAATAAGGTGTTTTGTTACCGATTACATCGGCATCATCTTGCGGTGGAATAATAAATCGATTTTTTATTTTTAAAACATTTATGAACGTCTGTATATCTGCATAACTAAAACTACATAGTCTACTTTATATCGGTATAACAACTATGTAGAACGTTACAATGTATCATAAACTATAGCTGAAATATATTCCTGGAAATTAAGTTTTAGTTTGTATTTGTTTTTTACTATCAACAGGTGAACGATATTATAGAGTTTTATTTAATAGGAAATTATCTGTAGTTTTCATTATAGTTTTGATTATTTTAATTTTGTATAATACATATAACATACAGTTTAAATATTTTAAATTGAATTTGTCTATAATTTACATATCCAATGGCTGTGGGTTTTATTGTAAGAAAGAGGAAACCGAATAGTGATGTGCACATCAGAGCACTTGCATCACTTCGCCGATCCAAAAAGTTGAATAATTTATCTTACCTTACCTCTAAGTCAGTTGCTTTCTTTAAATATAACATCGAAAATATCAACCTCACCTGAATGTAGTGCTTTCATCCATCAACCAATGAGGCTTTGGCAACCGAGAAACAAACGGCAAGAAAACCGAACGCCTAGAACCTAGCATAGGAATTTCTCTCCTCTGAGCCAATACCAATTCCAGTGGTTAGGTCGAAAGGCGCTTCTATAACAAGCAGTGAGTTCACAACCAAAACCAATTTTTAATAATCCACGCTCTAACGACGAAACGAATTAAAAGATGAAAAAGACCATACTGATAGAAGTTTAGAAAACTCCTATTCCTAGTTATAAGGAAACAGCGCAATTGCCTGTATTAACGATGAGTTCCACACGGATGATGAAGAACTTGCAAGAGAAACTGACTGGATGCATAAACCTTTAGCCACAAAGCTCACTTTAGAAGACGAATAGTGGTATAGCTTACAAGATAACAGTAACCAAGAAAATAAAGTTAGGATGTACAGCCTTCTTCCCAACTACAAGAAGGTGGATTTAATAAAACACTTCATGATGAAAGAATTGCAAATTTAAAACGAAGTAAACATCCATAAATTGGGGTAAATTGTAAATTGACAAGAAGCCGACATCATTACAAGACTAGAACTATACTAGAAGCCACAAATGACTTAACATCAAAGCAAGAACATTTAGAATTAAAATTTGGAACGCGAATGGATTATCACCGCTTATTCCGGAGCTAGAATTATTCCTAAACCCAGAAAAAATGGATAAACCTTAAAGAAAATATTAAACATTACGAAGGAAAAAAGTCGACTTTTAAATCGCTAGGATCAAATTTTATCATAGGCGATTATTTTAATGCAAAGAATACAAATTGAGGATATAGATTTACAACCTCTAACGAATAAGCGAACAACTGTAAAATTCAGTCCAGCCATAAACCAACATATTGCCAACGGGCATACATCAAATACTATATCTTCTTGACTTCTTCGTAACAAAAGAAGTTTTAGAGGATACACGAAAACAGAAAACAGTAATGAACACTCACCTGTGATCATAACTCTGGGTACAATGATATCAAAACAAAAAACCTCGCCCAAATTAACAAACAATAAAACCAATTGGGATTTATTCGTGCAGTTAGTAAAAGAACGAACGAATCTGTGAGTTCCAATTAGAACAGAGATGCAACTGGAAGCTGAGGTAAAAGCATTAAATAATACTGACCAACAAGCAGCATGGGAAGTACGCCTATTCCTCATACCAACTCCATAAGAAAATATAACTATCCTCTCGAGGTCAGATCTCGGGGTTAGAGGTAAAATAGAAAACTCAATGTACCACAAAATAAAACAACTAATGAAGGAAATAAAGAACGAAATCATAAATAAGCGATTCCGATGTCTTTCTGGACTAAAAAAGGATGACGGTTACTCACTTTGGAAAGCAATGAAGGAGTTAGAAAGTACCAAAACTTATATGCCACCTAAAAACGGAAAATACCAAATTCTTTGCAATTGTTTTATGAGACTTTTTTTAAAATTTCATAAAAATGGAGACGGGAAAACGCAAAATAACTGAGGATGGATCAGATTAAGAATAAATACGAAAGAAAAACGTTTTTTTTTTCGAGAGAACGTCGTTCAAGCGAACTTTTGTTAGTCCCGTCATATGTTGCTCATTTGGAAGTTAATTACTGGGCAAATTGTGAAGGGTTCCCGAGAAAGATTTACGTAAATAAGTTAAAATAATCAAAGCAGCTTCAGGAAGGTGGCTGAAGTAATTATGATTCCTACTTCCAGTCGTAGAAAAAATATTTGAAATACTTCTGTTCAACCTAAAATTGACGAAAAATGTGTAATTGCACCACATCAATTTGGGTTTAGAGAAATTCACTCTACTATTAGACAAGTTCGCAGAATAACGGATGTCATGAGAGAATACGATGATATGCTCCGGTATCTTTTTCGATTTTTTCCTCGAGCTTTCGAGAAAATTTGGTACCACGGGCTTGAATGTAAACTGTATCGAGACCTGCTTAACCTATTTTATCAAATTCTTAAATCCTACATTGTAAATCGACACTTTCAAGTCAAACTTGGAAAAGTCTAACATCAAATATAAGAAAATGTGCTGGCTCATGGGTAGAAATTAGGAGCTCACAATACATAAAAAATTGTTGTTAAAACCAGTATGGACGGTATCCATCTTTGTGGTGATTCGAAGAAGACCAATGTACAAATGATACAATGCTTTCTAAATAAAGTGCCGCGAGGGGTTATGGATGAGCCATGGTACATTAGGAAAAACAACCTGCATAGGAACCTAAAAATGAAATACCTTACCGAGGAAAGAAAGAAACAGGCAAGGAAATACGTATGGCGATTATCTAGGCATGAAAATGCAGACATACTTCGTATGTTGGACACCACTAACGGAGTGAGTGGACTCAGAAGGCGACAACCGCTGGTGTTGGGTATCATTATTATACGAGAAACTAGTTTAATATATATATAAATTACTAGAAGCTCTTTGAATCAGTTGAAGAAATAAAACACAAAAATAAAAAAATAAGAATTTTAAATACAAAAAAGGATAAAAAATACTCCTTTCTAGAATACACAATGAGGGATTCTCTCTCAAATCGGCCACCCCTACATATTTCAATTTTCGAGATAAATAATCTGTTTTGGGTTTTCGTTAAATTTCGTAAGTTTGTTTTAGATCTTGAAAATGACGGACCATTAATGGCGGAACAAAAATGAACTATCTGCTAAATATAAGTATTTTTTATTAAATTTTGTCTTCTTAAAGCATAATTTTAACTCTGTTTACTTAAAAGTGCATCTAGGGGAGACGCTGATTACAAATATTTTATTTGTTTTTTTTTTTAATTCTAAGATGATGGACCCAAGATGGCCGCCAAAAGTTTCCAAATTTTTTACATTCCTTTATAATTTTCATCGCTAGAAGCATGACCTAGAAGTAATACGAGGCCACTAAACAAGAATTTGAAGTCAAAATTTGAAAAATTCAAAATGGCAGGCCAAGGTGGCGTATCGAATATGGCCGAAAGAGCCCTTTTTCGACATTCATAAAAATCAATAAAAACATGCTTTAGAGGGTTTTTGGGATCGGTGATCATTAATCTGAGGTTAAAATGTGAAATTTCAAGACGATTAAAATATGAATTAAAGGGGTTTCGGCACTGATAATTCATGATCAGAATTAAAAAGTTCTATCAAAAATTAACGGGATTTCTAATAACAAGTGTAAGTTTTTAGATTAGAAATTGAAAAGACACCCGGTCTTGACATAACTTCCACAGAATTATTGGAGCACTATATATGATCTTATAGTTGGATCTGGAAACAGGAAAAGCTTTCCGAGGTATCGAAGACTGCACTCATATGACCGCTGCATAAAAAAGGCGACCATCTCAAATGTGTAAATTACAGTGGCATTACTCTGTTGCGCACACCGCCTACAAAGTGCTTGCTAATGTTGTACTTGCTCGAATCATCCCATTGCCGAAAATATCATCGCTGGCTATCAATGTGGTTTTCACTCCGACTAACCATACTCACCATTTCACCTTGAGGATGATGCTGGAAAGAAGTTGAGAGTACAACGTCACCATTCAACAGTTAGCTCTACAGAAAAGATGGCCTTTTTATGTAAGCGAACAACATCTGACTCCCTTTATAGAATTATTGTGGGCGGGATTATTCCTGATGCCTTCGAAACAACGATCAAGTGTGCGACAGGGAAATGTGGTCGTGCCAGATGATGTCGCGCTTCTTAGCTGGAGACCTAATGATATCGAAGATAATTTAACACCACTTATCCTCCACGCGAAACGACTGGAAACAATAAAACGGGCAGTACAGAGCAAAATGAGAATGTTTTTATATTTAGTATCTTGATAAACACAATTTGGCCACAAATCTTGTTTCAGAGAGAATAAACAAACAGAAATAGATTTTCTTTGATTTTTTGTATCCATGAAGGAAACATACACAGCCTATCGCACTCAAATTGTTGGTCGGCAAAAAGAGTAAACCTGACGGCAAATCTTTTAACGGGCAACCATAACTTTTACAACGTCGAAGACTTCAAATGCCTCGTGTCGGATATAACATCAACAAATAATGTCCAGGGAGATATTAAATTCCGCATATATTGTCTACCTCTATGACAAGAAAAGAACGTCAGTTAAGATTGCGAACAACGCACATCAGATTCGAATGAATTTCGAGCTCAAACGTCTTCTTGGAGATTGTGACATTATCGGATTAATTAAATCCAACAGAGTTAGGTGGTTGGGCCAAGTTGAACGATCCACACCACAGTAAGTGATAATAAAAGTGTCCCGTCAACAACCAGTCGGCAAACGTCGCAAGAAGGACGTAGACTAATTGGCGCATTGACGTCGATCGAGACGTGCGATCAATAGACATAAAAAAATATGACCTCGAGTTTTTTACTAACTTTTCCATTTGCTATATGGCCGATGTCAAAAATGTGTAGACTAAATGTAAATGTAACCCAGTGGTTTGTGGCCGAAACCGATCCGTCAAAAGTGAAACCTGACACTAGAGCTATTGATAAGAGCTTTTTAGTTTTCAGCAAATATTTTGATAATATATCCTTTACAAGATTAATGGTCACAAACTAAAACATTCTAAATTAAATTTTCAAAATTACTGGTTCAGATCAGTTTTCAAAAAATTAAGCAGACCCTTGTAAAGCCCAGATAGACTGATTGATCGGAATATATACCTTCATGCTTAAGCTTTTCCCATAAAATGGGATTCCTTTTTTCCACGGAAAGTGACAGCTCCGAGGATTTCTTTCGTTCCACTTTCTTTTTACATAGAAAAATAAATTATATGTCTGTTATATAGCTAAAATCAAAAAGGTCCTTTTTATAAAAGATTCATGCATACGCTTTTTGACAAAAAGTTCGGCCCAGACGGATGTTTTGATCGGAATGAAACTTCATTATTAGCCTTTTTCCATAAATAAAAATATTCAGCGATTTTTGACCAAAATCGGTTCACCGGAAATGGTAGCTCCATAGAAGCCTTTTCGTTTTTTACAAATATTTTGAAAAATATAACATTTACAAGAAAAATGATTAAAAACTAAAAGATTTTAAATTAATTTTGCAGCAATACCGGTCCAGACCAGTTTTCCAAAATTTAATAGGAAATGACGATTTTTGACATAAAACGGGGTTTCAATAAAAAGAAATCGTCCTTGTACAGCCCAGACATCTTGCTTGAGCGGGATGAAATTTTATATTTAATTTTTTTCTACAAATTGGGAGTTGCCAGTGAAATTTAGCAAAAATCCATCCTCTAGAAGTGACAACTTCCATAGGCGCTTTTCGTTTTTCTATCATAAGTGACAGCTTCAACTTCAATAGAAGTAATTATAAAAAATTTGGACCTGGAGGTTTTTGCAGGTGTTTGGCCTGATCGTGATGAAACTTCATACCTCGGACAGATTGTTTTACCGAAACGAAACGATTAAGTTTTTTTTTTCAAAAATTAGGAGAAAATCGGTTAACCAGAAATGACAGCTTCCATAGTAACATTTTCGGTATATTCAAAAATGTGTTGGAATTAAGTTGGAAGGTTCGTACAAATATTCGGCCCTATACAGGTTTAACGCATTGATTGATAGGAATTAAACTTTATGATTAAGCTTTTTCATAAATTTAGAAATTGGCTCCTTGCCTTGGAGCTTTTTCATATTTTGCAAATATTTTGAGCTATTAAAAAGATTTTAAATTAAATCTCAAAAAAATATTGTAGATTATTTTTAAATCATACCGGAGATGACGGAATTAGAGTTCTATACAGTTTAATTTGGACAACTATGCGAAATGTGACGGACATCAACGAACTAGAAGAAGAGGCAGTAAGAGCTTAACTAGGGTTTTCCGAAATTTATTTTAAGGGTTTTTTTTATTATATATAGGGCCAGTCGTATCAAAAATCCGGAACAAGTTTAATATTTCTATTTATAAATTAAGTGTGGTGTATTCGAGATCTATGTAAATTTGTCGAAAAAGAAATTCAGGTATTGGCCAAAACAATTACACCCTCAAATTTCCAAATTATAATCGGTGCTCTCAACCATTTGCAAAAAACTATTCTTAGTGATTATTAGTTGAGCTAGTGATATTGAGATTTTAGAAAATGCTAGCACTAATTTGACGAATATTGGCTTGATTGAGCAAAAAGAAGAGATACTGCATGTTTAATCTGAATTGGCTATGTTTCGATTGCAAAATCCATTTCATAAATTCGCCGGGCTGTAATTTGACAGTTCTTTTGACCATTACGACATGTGCAAAAGATATCCGGAAAACATTTGAGATCTAAATCGTCATCACGAATATCGATACTTTTATCGATCAATTTTAAAAGTAGATAAACTGTTGTCGGTTCAACATTCATATAGCCATTCATAAGTGGATAGACGGTCATATTTTCATAAAAATTACCAGATGCTAGATAGGATTATAATCTCTCAGCCAATTGAGTGCCATATATATTTTCTCGACGTCTATGAGAGATTGCCACATGTGCTTTTTATCATTTGGAATGCCACGCACAATAACCATGAGCCCTTGATCTTTCAAAATAGCTTCGGTTGGATCAGGCAATTTTTGCAAACTATTTTCGAGCGGTAAGGCCAAGTGGAAGACTCGACCCTTTATTTTCTTGATTACATCGGATTTTGGACGCTGTCTGTTGTGTCCACCCATGACTGTGTCCATGGATGCATCCGTGCAATCACTTGAAAATCTTAGGCCCGTTGAATGAAGAGTTTTTCAAACTCATTCAAAGTTGCAATACAATGTGGCACTTCGTCAAAATCTAAACTATTGAACAAGCAAGTGGGTGGTAATAAATCGCTCTTAAATTTCAACAAACAATAGTTGCATGGATGCTGATCTAATGCAAATGACTCGTCTTCTAAATAATAATCATTTATTAAATCCGCGAAATGAGTTGTCTTCTGATATAAGTCTTCAGTAATTGTACGTAACTGTGCTTTGGTAACTTCAAACAAGAGATACAAGTGTGAATGAGCCAATCACTTTCTCGTTCACGTAAGGCTTCAAAACCTTTACGATATCGATCATACCACTCACTTTCCTCATTGGAACAAAAAGCATTCACAGAATAAGCGGCCAAATTACTTTGAATATCAATGCAAATTGTCTTGAGCCGTTCTAAATTTCCATCGAGTAAATCTTTCTTAAAATTGCGCACTTTAACTCGCGACGAAATGTGTACATTATTTTTTCTATTTGTCTAATAAATGGGAAATGACGAGATATTCGCCGCAGGAACATTAATAATGAGGTACAATTACCCTCTTTATTATCCTCTTGCACACATCAATTTTATCAATAAATTGTTCAACATCAGAAGGCTTCAAATTATTAAAAGAAGTAATCAAAGAACTGAATCTGTTTTGAATTATGGTTTTTATTATATTTACGAATATTTGCATTGCAAACCCATTTCGCTGTAGTTTGCACGCTATCAAAAATGTTCATGCTGATGTTCGTGTGTGCAGCGATGAACCAAGAAAAGCGTCAAACTTTTGATTCTTTTCCGAAAACCAATCAGATTTAATTTTAGCGGTCTTTAAGTGTTTTATTAAAGTGAGAAAAGATTTACAAAAGTTATTCAGAAGTGACTCTCTGTAATGGTAGATTTTTGAGACAGTCTTTTCAACTTCTACAACTGACTCATTGGCATTAGCATTTGCAAAAACTTTAATGAGATCAGCAAGGCTCATTTCCAAATTGTAGGCATTTCGAAGCGAAAGAAAATAATTATTTTGACCTAACTCAGCTTCTTTTCTAGCTCTTTTTCTAGCTCTCAAATCACTTAATCTATGATTGCGCTCTTCAATTGCCTCATTATTTAAAGTCGCTTCAGCGCGTTTTGACATGTCAGCAAGTCTTTGAGATCGTTGCTCATCAGTCTCAGCGTCGCGCAAAAATTCAGATCGCCTTGCTCGATCAGAGAGTCTGTGAGCTCGTTGCTCAACAGACTCAAGACTGCGACTTAACTTCTTTCGCTTGGCATCTCTTTTCTGTGTTTCATCCTTTCGCAATATTCGAGATATTCTGTCTTGTCGCTAGTTGCAATCTGTCTCTCAGCCCAAATTGCTTTCATTGAGAACAAACACACAGCATTTTGTTTTCCAGATATTTTATCTAAAGAGCCACAATTTGTCAAGAGATGCTTTGCTCATTCTTCAATTGAATCAAGCACGCATAAGGCGGCAACACCGTTTGATTTACGAAAACCACCACGGCCTCAACTATGTGAATCGAAAAAACTATATTTTGCAGAAGAAAGAAAAACTGCATAGGTATATCCATTGCAAATGAATAGAATGTTATTGTGTCCCTGTCTAACAAACTTCAATTGATTTTTTTCACTTATTGATGTATCGTCATCACAAAAACGGTTATCGATAAAAACGTAACGATATACTTCTTCAAACGTCAAGAGATTTAAACTGTTCGCGAATTGTTTCTTTGAAACCGAATACAAATGATCACCGTTTGTTAAAATTCTATCTAAATCTGAATCGTTCCAATTAATCGCGTCACTGTCCGGAGCGAAAATTGATTTAAAAACTCTGTAAACAATCGCAACGGAAGAAATCGCGGTACACTGATTGCCTCGATTATCGGCCAAAAATGTTTCATTCGATTGGTTGAAATTCCCTACAACAATCTTGGACTCCTTCGCTTTGAAATTGTCCGCAAAATTTTTACGCTTGTGTGGGCGCCCCATTGTCGATGAAAAACGCGCGAGGTGAAAAAGTTAATTTCAAAATGTGCACAAATCGAGAAAAAAATTACACACGGTAAATTGAAAGTAAAAAATTGAAAAAAAAAACTATTTAAAAAATATCGGAATTAATTTAAATTTAGAAAAAAATGGTGAAAACGGCCGAAAAATTAGAAATTTAATTTGAAAAACGTCCTTAGCTCACACACCACGTGTAAAAATGAAACTAAAATCCACAAAAAAACGCGTATATTTAATTTTTTCAAAAATATGAACGAATTTTCGATTTTGCACACGCAAATATTTTTCACAAGGACACGAAAATGGTCGCCGCTGAATTATTCGAATACACGTGAAAGTTAAGTAAAAAATGTTGTCGCACGAAATTGACTGCACCACAATTGCGCAAAAAATCACTAAAAATCGAAGCAAATTCTATGCATGCACACAAAAATCACAAAGAAAACAAAAACTATCAAGAAAACTATCGATAAAAATCAATAAAATTCAATTGCAAATCAATAAAAATCACCGGTTAAAATTTCTCCAGAAACCGCAGTGTTGACACTTTGAAAACAGCTAAAACAGCTAAAACGTTACGAATAGTTTGCGAATCGTAACAACTGAATGAAATGAAAATAAACCTGTTTTTCAATGCAACCTTGATTGAAATTGATGATTTTAATTTTTTTATATGAAGTTTGGACTCCTGCCGCAGTAAATCCGGCGAGTTCCATAATCGACGTGCATATTGAACCATTCGTCAATAGAAACAGTTTCGTTCTATTGTTTTACGTTCTATTGTGCCTCAACGCACGCCACTGGAGTGACGAATATCGAGAGACGAAGAACGAATCATGCACAGTCCGTCTCCGTAACACACAGCCGTGAACCGACAGCTGTGTGAGAGTATGCGTAATTCGTTCTTCGCCTCTCGCTCGTCATTTCAATGCCGCGCGTCTGTGTATGAGGCACATTAACACGTAGCGGCCACTTGTGTGCTATATCGAGTGTGTGTGAACTGTTTTGACTGACAACAATAAAATTTTCAATTTGGCGTGCCAAAATCATTGATATCAAATAAAAAACCTTATAACGAGGTAAATGTTCGAGTGACGAAAGCCGAATTCAATTCACAAAATTTCTGATATCAAATTTGTGCCGAAAAAAACAATTGCATTCGATTTGTCAACGATTTTTCGGAATGCTCAACAACAACAATTTGGTTTTCTGCACAAATTTGATATCAGAAATTTTGTGAAATGACCACGTTAAGAGGTTTTTTATTTGATAATATTAAACTGAACAACAAGTCCCAAGTTTCTTTTCTTGCGTGGGCTTTCAAATTAGCCAGTATCTACAGACCTAGACATGAATTAGAGAATAATCTTGTTATCTAGGTAGTTCAGTATTTGAACTAATTTTCGACTTAAGGCACATATCACAGGTACATCCAGTTTTCGATCAAACTGCTGTATTTTTCGCCCATGCCTGAACACATCACTCAATTATTGAGGGCAGTTTTATTATCATTTCCACATATACAAATTTGTATGACGTCATTTATTAAAATATTGTGTATCACAATCACACACAAGCGCATATACGACATTGCCTGACTCTCGAGATATCATATTCATATATAAAATTAAATTTATCACAAAATGAATTTGGGACATAAATTAAAACTTGAGCTGAATTGGCTTATATATTTTGCTGTTATAATTTTTTTTTTTTTTTGTTTTTGTTATATGCTGCTGTAAATTTGTGTACATATACACGAATATATTCACAATGTTACGAAAATTTCTTTTCAATTTGTACCACTAGGGATATCCAATCACGTATATTTCACAAATTTTTCAACAAGTGTACGTACTCGTCGTATGTACAACAGCAACAAAAATTTATTAGATGAAAATTTATGTGAAAAACTTGTGTTGACTTTATATTATATGTTCATTTTTTATTTTAATAAATTTTTTCACGTGCTATAAAAATATATGTGTGTGTGTATATAGCTTACCTTCAACCGTATTCCCACATGTCGAATTGGTCACCGAACAATTTGTTGGAAAATCATAATCATCTGTTGTATTAACTATTGGTGCATTCGTTCCATTAAAATTATAAAAATACTCGCCAAAATCTTCCAGCAGCAGCATAAAATTGCTGCCCGGTTCATACGCGGCTAATTTACTATTATCGCTATTTGAATTGCTATTGGTGTTATTATTTAATTGATAATATAAACTTGAACCATCATCATACATGACCGTATTATTATTTGATGATGTTCGATTTGTATGATTTCGATTAAAATTGCCACCATCACCACTGGCGGCGGCGATGGCGGCCGAACCACTCCCATTCAGCTCATTATTTGGCGAGCCCTCATCGAATAATTTAAAATAATCGGGCGAATTCCAATTATACGAATCGTTTGCCATATTTATTCTTGTGTATATTTTTTGATATTTTAATATTAATTTAAAATAAATCGATTTATTTTACTATTTGCAGTTAACTTAAAATTAATTTATTTTGATTGTCACACATTAAATAATAATAACGATAATAAATAATTTGGAAATTTATAATTATAAAAAAAAATTGAACTACAAAATTAATTTCTAAATATTTTGTTATCACAATAGAATTTTATTTATATAAATATTGCTAATCAAAATTATTGTAATTTCGAAAGAAAATTGATAAAATTAATCGTCCATTTGACAAAATTTTTTTTTTCTTCACTTTTGGAATAACAAATTTTTTTTTTGTGCGCGTATTAAAATCAATTTCGTTCCGAGGCTTTAGTTATATCACGATATTCGAAAATTGTACATAAACGTGTAATGAACTTTGTTGAAATATCCTTTTTTGGTAAACATTTTTTTTGTTGGTTGTGTATTCCACCACGATTTGATTAAAAAAAATATTCTGTTTACTTTAAATCAAGTTCGCCCCCTTTTCCACTGGGATGAATGTGATTTTTTATATTGTTTTATAACAAATACTTCAAACTTTTAATGTAGACACGCCCGATTATATCTGTAACGATAAGAAAAACACAAAAATGTTATTATCAATTGGAAAATTTGAAATTTACACGTGCCATGCAAATAAACATGCCACGCGAGTAAAGTGTAAACGAAACAAAAATTTAAATAAATCTGCACGCTTTACACCGTGAATAATAAATTAGCCCACCCCGTCGACCTAGCTACCAAATAGGATATTATTCACACCATCAAATAGTGGTACTATGAAAAAAAAAGGATTATTTCGTTTTATTGAAAATTGATTTTTACCTTCGGATGAAATCAAATTTATGACGGCGATATACGACGATGCTGCCTAAAATGGGATCAGTTTTAAATTTGATATAAGTTTAATGAAAAAAGTTATTTCAAGATTTTACAATAATAATATTTCTTCTGGCATGTATTTATTTGACATTATTTGTCAGGAACAATTTGAACGTAGATATATAAAACGGTTAACAGAAAGGTGTAATTTAAATGTCAATTATGTAGTTTGTCGATATTAAAAAAGTTTATCAGTTAATCATTGTTGTTGTACTTGTATTAGAAATTGTTATTAAAAATTTAGAAAAGTACCTAACGTTTTATTGATTTAGGAAATTACAAATTGTTAGAGGCACAGTAGAACTTGCGGAGTAAAATCCTATAATAACTGCAAAAATATTACTTCCACCCGCAGAACCTGTTTGGTTTTTATCTTTTGATTTATAATCGCATGATTTATTATTGTTTCGACAGCTATACGGCAAAATAATAATAAACTGCTCTTATTTCGATTCTTGTAGTCGTAATTTGTAAAGAAATGAAATACAATGAATATTGTTACGAGTTTCGGGCGTTCGGTACGGATTCGAAATAGATTTTATATATAAAACACTAAGCGTTTAAAGCTACAAGCCTTATTTACCAACAGCTTTAACTTCTTTACTTTTACTTTTTCTGTTAATTCATACTATTCATTTTTTACTATTTGACTGGTGTTGGACATTGTTAGAGATTATTCCATTAACTACATCTATCGATGAATGTGTATCGCAATTATGCACGTCCCTTAAGCTAACAGAACCTGTACAACAGAACATTACAAGATATCATAGATAATATAGTGTAATAGTAGGCTAATTAAATGCTCTATTAAAAATGTTGGGCTTCATCCCTTCCAACTAAAATGATGGGTTCCGCTAGCTTTACAAAAAGTTAACAGAACCCATATCAAAAAATGTTTTAAGAACAATTGCAAAATTAAGGTAAATTAAATGTCTTATATCTCTTCAAAGAGCCCAAATCAAAAATTGGATCAAAACTGAAATTTACCGCAAAAAAGATCAATTGACATACAAATAATTTTAGGCTCATTATGGTCTAATCAAATGCTCAATTAAACAATTTTGGGGTCCACTCGGTCTTGTGACCACTCATCTTCGTTATCCCCCATAATTTACCTATCATAGATATGTATGTATGTGTTGGTGTTGAAGAGCAATAGTTACGGGTACTATATTTAAATAAAATTAAAATGTGGACGTGATAACATCGTGATTATCTAATAATAAATATTTCCTAAATTTTATAATACATATCATACAATTCCTATTTTTTAAACCTCTAATAAATTTCCTATTCTAATATTAAATTTTTATTATACGGAAGAAAAAATTTTCTTGACATGTTGGTCGTTGCTACTAGATTTGAAAAAAAACCTGCATGTATTACATTTAGTCAAGACACATTTTTGGAGACATTTCTGTGTAGACATACTTATTCAAATAAGTCTCCTTTCGAGGTGACTTATTTGAATAAGTCGGTGTCCACAAATAAGTCGGTAATTGGAAAAGGGCCTAAGTGAATAAAAAACACAATAACAATTATGTTGCAATTAAATTAATAATTACATAAACAGTGAATTCGTGTGTTCAATATTTCAATCCACCATTTCGCAACACTGGTGGCAGCGGATTTGGACTATAAGTTATAAATCAATTTTATAGATTGTGAAATTTGTGGATTTATTTTTCTCCTACAAGTGCAGATAAAACATTCAAAGATGTTAAAATAACGTACGTAATCAGTGAAAACTATTTAAATTGATATTCAGTGATAAAATAACATTGAATGAATTACAAAAAAATTGAATAGCAAATAGCTACATACACTTTAAAAAAAATATCTGTATAGACTAAAAGTATATAAAACAGTGTATATAAAAAGTATGTAATAATGATATTTACGAGCTCAGTGTATTTTAAAAATTTCAAACTGTATTTTTATGTGGTGCTTATACTCGGACATAGTTACTTACAGTTTTCTAAAAAAAAAAAGTATTTTTAATAATAAGAAAAATAATAATAATAAATTAAATAAAAATAAACATATTTTTTTTAATTATAATTCACATAACATTTCATTTGAATTAAATTTTTATTATCATAATCACCATTATTGCTATTTTCGATTTTCTTGAATTTTCTACAAGACTACTTAAAACCTAAAACCAATTCTAAAATGGCAGATCTAGATATTAGTTTAGCATTAAAAATAATTCCAGAATTCGATGGATCTTCCGAAAACCTACATAGATTTTTATCTTGCAGCGACATGATTTAGGAATCTTTAAAAACTACTGAAACAAGTAAATTTTTGAATCTGCTTAGAGTTAAACTTATCGGAAAAGCGTAAGAAATTGTTAAGTTTGAAGAATTTCAGCAATGGAAAGATCTTAAAGTTGCACTTAAACTCAATTTAGTTCTAAACGTTCTCTTGAATCAATTCAAGTAGAATTAAATTCTATAAAGCAACAACGATCCGAAGATATGAAAACTTTCTCAAATCCCGTTGAAACTTTATTTTACCATTTAAACGAGGCGTGTCTTTCAGAACCGGGCATTGAATCAATTAAAGATGTTAGGAAAATAAATCATAAAATGGCCCTAAGATCGTTTCAGGAAGGATTACAAGAACCGATGACGTGGTTAATAAAAGCTTGTCGATTTATCAATTTGAAAGAAGCAATTACTAAAGCGTTTGAAGAGGAGGCAATCCAAAAATATTCAATTTCAAATTATTCGTCCACTTCAACATAATTTTCCGCGTTTTGGCAACAACCCAAATCATCATTCGCTAACTTTGGAAGTGTTCCAAAATGCCAATGACGTAATAAAACAGGTCACATAGCGTAAATCGGTTTTAAACTACAACCTTCTGAAAATATGAAACATAATAAATCATTGGTAAATTCAAACGATAATGATTCTACAACTTACTACCGAAATAATTCAACATGTGCTTATTGTCATAATAAAGGATATCATATTCAAAATTGTATGAAGAGACAATTTAATGAAAAGAAAAATTAAGCAACTACGTAAAAAAAGGTAATTACTAATTCTTCATCTAGCACGGGAAACTTGCAAGGATGTAAACAGCCAAGTACTCCTCTGCGGATCCAGGATTGCCAAACTCTAGATTTAAAACTACTAGTTCTAACATTACAGATGACTTGATAACAAAAAATTCAAACTTTTCTGAATTGATTTTTGAAAATTCTAATCTTAACAATTTAAATGCCAATTCATCCGATTTAAAAAAATCACAACATTTCGACTTTAGAAGATTTGAATACCAACTCTAACTCTACAATGTTCTTAAAATTAACTTTACCACATAAACCAGGTGCTGATTTAAGCATAGTTAAAATAAAAAATTTTTAAAAGGGAAATTCCAAGGAGATTTGGAAGATTCCAAATCTCCTTGGAATTTCCCTTTATTGTGTGTTCCTAAGAAATCCAAAACAAATGAAAAGAAGTGGCGCATTGTCATTGATTATAGGAAACTTAATGACATCACAATTCCTGAAGTGTTTCTATTACCAAACATTACGGATATTTTAGACAAATTAGGTCGTTCCTATTGTGTTCCAACTATTGGTCTTGCTCATGGATACCACCAGGTTCCAATCGATTTAAAAGACCGTGAAAAAACTGCTTTCAGTACTGAGACAGGACATTACCAGTTTACTCGTATGAGTATGGGGCTGCGTAATGCTCCAAGTACTTTTCTAATGCTAATGAATAACGTTGTATGTGGATTAAACGGATTAAAGTGCCTAGTTTACTTAGATGACGTTGTGATATACGGTAGAAATTTAGCAGATCATAATCAAAATTTAACCGATGTATTTTTATGTCTTCGACAATACAACTTAAAAATTAATCCCGAAAAATGTCAGTTTCTATGCAACGAAATATATTACTTAAAAAATTATCCAACGCCAAAAAACACTCGTGATATAAAAACATTCCTTGGTCTTATTGGATATTATATTAAGTTTTGTCCAAATTTTTCAAGCATAGCGAAACCGTTGAAATAAAAATACAAATTTCGTATGGGATGCTTTTTGTGACGAAGCTTTTTCAAAAATGAAACTTTTTTTAATAAACCCACCTATTCTACAATTTTCGGATTTTACAAAAGAATTTGTACTAACCTGTGATGCTAGTGACGTTGCGATAAGTTCGGCTTTGTCTCAAGAGACAAAATGAGCCGATTTGCCTATCGCATGTGCTAGTCGGGTTTTGAACAGTGCTGAAAAAAAATTATTCAGCCATAGAAAAGGAGCTTCTTGCCATAATCTGGGGAACGGATCATTATTGGCCATATCTTTATGGTAGAAAAATTAAAATTGTTAGTGACCATAAATCGTTAATTTGGCTGTGCAATATCAAAAACCCATCATCGAGACTGACAAGATGGCGAATACGGTTAGATAAATATGACTACACTATTGTTCACAAACCAGGCAAGTTATATAGCAACGTTGATGCTTTAAGTCGTATCGTTCCGGATAATCCTCAATGCAACGTGGTGACCCGTTCAAAATCTAAAATGCCTAAACAACTTTCTCAACAGGACAGTTTTTTTAATTGTGTTTGTCAAAATTCTAGTACTGCAATTTCTCCAAATTTCTACAAATTTACAAACATCAAATTTTGTCCCTGAGGCAAATTTACCAATTTCTAATAATACTTCTTCCTCCAATATTGAGAATAAAAATACAATTTTTTCCTTATCAAATGAAGACGATATCAACACAATAATCAAGGAATACCATGATGGACCTTTAGGAGCTCATCAAGGAATATACCGAATATTTAACAGATTACGCATTTTATATTATTTTCCAAGAATGTTCACAAAAATAGAAAATTATGTACGAAATTGTGCATTTTGTCAAAAAAGCCTTCGAAAAAAATTTTCTAGACATTGTTGGACCACTTTCAACATCACATAAAAGCAACAAATATATTCTCACAATGCAATGTGACCTAACAAAGTTTAGTTTTGCCATTCCCTTGCCTGCGACCAGAGGCTGAAACAGTTGCTAAAACTTTCGTCCAAAATGTTATTTGCACCTTTGCATCTCCTTCTTCAATTTTAACAGATCAAGGTTCAAATTTTATGGGAAAACTGTTTAAACACATATGCAAATTTTTGAAGATACAAAAATTTAATAGTAGTGCCTATCATCCACAAACAAATGGGGCATTGAAACACAAAATCAATTGACATACAAATAATTTAAAGCTCAATCAACAATTTTGGGCTCCACTCATTTGGGATAAAACTTTAGGTCATTTATTTTAAAGCTAGCAGAACCCAAACCAAAAATTGGACCAACACTGAATTTAGAGCGCAAAAAATATCAATTTACAAAAAATAGTTTTAAGCTCATTAGAGCTTAATCAAATGCTCAATTAAAAATTTTAGGCTCCACGCATTCATGATTAAATTTCCGGTCATTTAAGTTGAAGCTAGCAGAACCCAAACCAAAAATCGGGCCAAAACCAAAATTATAATGCAAAACAAGATCTATTGCCATCCAAATAATTTTTTGCTCATGTTGGCCTAATCAAATGCTGCATTAAACAATTTGGGGCTTAACTTGTGCGTGACCAAACTTCATGTCATTTAATTTAAAACTACCAGAATTCAACTCAAAAATCTGGCCGAAATCGTAAATTTACAGAAAACCATGATCTATTGACACACCAATAATGTTAGGCTCACTATGGCCTAATCAAATGCTACATTAAAATAATTTGAACTCCACTCATTTTGATCATGCTTCAGGTCATTTAATTTAAATCTAGCAGGGCCCAAATCAAAAATCGGACCAAAACCGAAATTATAACACAAACCTTTATCCATTGACGTACAATCAATTTTAGGCTCACTATGGCCTAATTAAATGCTCAATTAAAAAAAATTCGGCACCACTCGTTCTTGCCCAAACTTCAGGTCATTTAATTTCAAGCTAGCAGAACCCAAATCAAAAATCGGACAAAATCAAAATTTTTCGCAAAACAAGATCAATTTTTTGGCTTATAGGGTGAATTTATGTTTTGTTGGTGGGGGATTATAATAAATTGGGTTATAGGCAACACTGTAATAAAAATGAATAAAAAATATGTCACCACGTCCGATTTACTCATAACAAGAGACAGCCGTGTTTTTATTTCCACATACCAAAAATCTGTTTTCAACAGGTTATGGACCCATGTTTTTGGCAGTTTTTTTTTATTGTAGAATCAAGTAAAAAAGCCATTGTTAGTTGAGTGATAAAGTAATTAAAGTAAAAGCTTGTCAGTAAAAATTCGAAAATTAAAACAAGTCATTGCGTCGAATAGTGTTCCAGTAGAAAAATTAATGGGACGTGAAAATTATAATTAATGGGAATTTGCCATGAAATCGTATCATGAGCATGAAGATCTGTGGTGTTGTATCGAAAATAAAAACCAGACAGCAGACGAAATCAAGAAGGCCAAGCGGGGAATACAAGCAAAATCAAAAATCATCATGTGCGTGAATTCCAGTATTTATGTTCATATTCGTAGTTTAGAAACTTCAAAATAAGTGTGGGAAAAATTAAGAAAAATATTCCAGCATGACGGACTATCGAATAAAATCGCCTTGATGCGAAAAATGATTAACACAAAAATTGAAAATTGTCCGTAAATGGAGCGGTATATAACGACAATTATCTGTGCTTCGCAAAAGTTAAACGACATTGGTTTTGTAGTCAGCGAAGAATGGATTGGCACTTTTTTGCTTGCGGGTTTGCCAGAAAAACTCCAACCAATGATTATTGCCATGGTGAGCTCTGAAACGAAGGTTACGAGGGAGTACGTAAAGTCAAAATTACTCATTAGTGAGTACGGCGGTACCAAAAGTTCGGTGAATACAGCGTTTATTTCAAAAGGGAATAGAAAGCAATTTAAACCAAGATGCTACAACTGTAATCAGATCGAACAAATGAAACAAATAATCATGATGAATCGTATATCGATTCCGGCGCATCATCGCATATGACAAATAATATGCAAATTGTATTAAAAATTGTTTCCGATTGTCAACGCCTAAAGAAGTTATCATGGCTAACAAGGATAAGGTGCCAGTCAACTGTAAGGGAACGTGTAATCTGGGCATTATCGTTGACAGTAGAAAAACAACTGTCACAGCAGACGTAATGTATGTGCCCGAATTATCAACGAACTTATTGTCTGTGGGTCAGATGGCTAAGAATGGTAAAGTGGAAGTTTTCGATGACCGCCCGAAAGCATATGTACAAACTCGATTTGGATAAAATTGCCTGTTGTTCATTCGGGTCAGTTGTCAAGGACAATTTTGAATTGTGGCATCGCCGGCTTGGACATATGAGTGTCCAATATATGAAAGAGTTGCGAAAATCGTCGGTAATGGACATTGTTGAACCTAGTGACAAAAATGACATTTGTATCGTTTGTTGTAAAGGAACGCAGCCAAAATTACAGTACGGAAAATCGACGTGCGGATCCATGGAAGAGACATCGATTAATGGATCGCGATATTTTTTCTCCTTTGTTGACGATTATTCATTCACACAAGACGTGAGCTTACTTCTTAAAATCCAAAGTTGAAGTAGTGTCGGTTTTCAAAAAATTTAAAGCATTTGTCGAAAATCAGTGTGGAGAAAAACTCAGGACGGATACCAGAGACGGTTTGGACTTCAAGATTTTGTTGAACTTGAGGGTTTTTGGATCAATGGCTATGGTACATGTGCCAAAACAAAATCGAAAATGCTCCATCGAACAGCACAACAATGCTGAATGGTTGGCTATTGTGAAAATTAGAAAGGGTATCGTATCCAACAAATGTCGAAGTTTTCTCAGCCCGTGATTTTATTTTTGATGAGTCCTGCGAATATTAAACGAACGGACGTTGATGTCCAGTTCTTCCAAATGTCAAATAACGAACAATCAGTGGTTAAGGATGTCACTCCGGTTGTGTCTGGTTCGTCGGAAATTCATTTGGAACGTATTTTTTTACCGTTGTCAAATGAAGTGGGAGATAATGACAGCCAAGGCGATGAAGATGAATGTTTCAGTGATGAAACGATTGTTGACGCGCAAGAGAATGGTTCTGATGGCGATTATTGTCCAGATATTGCAGAAATTAATCATAGTGGAAATAGGCGTTCAAAAAGGACACCGAAATTAAACAGAAAAAATGATTTCGTTTATTTGTCAATTGAGTTATCGACGAATGATCCGTTTAGTGTTGAAGAAGCATTGAGCTGCAGTGACAGTAATTTGTAGCGACGAGATATGGAAGATAAATATGAAGCGATTATGGCAAACGAAACATGGACTCTGTGTAATGTACCGAGTAACAGCAAAGCGATCAAGTAAAAATGGGTGTTTAAAACCAACTTAAAATTAGATGGTTCAGTTCAATACAAATCACGGCTCGCTGTTCCCAGCGTGATGGTCTGGATTATGAGGAAACGTATGCACCAGTAGTGAGGTATAGCTCAATTCGCTATCTGTTGGCACTAACTGTTCAATACGATATGAATGTTGAGCAGATGGATGAAGTGTCTGCGTTCCTTCAAGTTGAATTGAGGGAAACTGTGTATATGTTGCAACCAGAAAGATTCGCAGATGGAACAGGAAAAGTTTATAAATTAAACTTTATGGATTAAAACAAGCCGGCTGTGCCTGGAACCAAAATTTGGACAAGGCGTTGGTAGAGATCGGCATGACACGATTTAAAGCTGATAGGAGTATCTATTATAAAATCGACAGAAATTCCAAGTTGTTTGTTGCGGTATACGTCGATGATTTTTTTATTTTAAGTACCAACAAAGCACAGAGCACCAGGTTTGTAAGACGAACTGTCCAAACGTTTTCAAATGTAAGATATAGGAGAAGCTCAAAGCATTTTAGGATTCCGAATTACAAGGTTTTCGAGAAAAGGGTTTTTTATTGCTGGATCAACAGGATTACATTACCAAAATTTTGAATAAAAAATTCAAGATGTCTTAATCTAACCCCCAATCAACATAAACGTTAAGCTAGACAAAAGTATGTCACCAAACAACCAGCAAAGCCGAATTTGGAACATGCAGAAAATTCCATTTCAAGAAGCAGTGTAGGCAGCCTTCTATATATCGGAGATTGGAATTAGAAAACATTACTGGTTTTAGTGATGCAGACTGGGCGAGTGATCTCGGTGAAAGAAAATCCACCACTGGTTATGTGTTTCTCAAAAGCGGTGGATCAATAACATGGTCATCACGCACGCAACAAACCGTTGCACTTTCTTTAACTGAATATATGGCTGTCTCGGCAGCCTGTCAAGAAGCATTATGGCTTGAGGGTCCTAACATAACTTATTTTTTCATTTAAAAGAGAAAACAATATATAAATGTCATTAAAATTGAATAGGTACTGCCATCTGTGTTCCGTCATTTGTATTACATTATTTTGTAAATTGGGCATTAATGCTTGGTTTTATTTGGACATTAACATTCGGTTTTACGTAAACGTCTATTGATTTTTTGAGCCAGCCCAGTGTATTGTGTGTGTGTGCGGGCGGCTGGGACACCGAAAAGTATTTTTTGTTGTGTTTTGTTGTTTTGCTGCGTGCAGCTGTGGTACGGGTGTGCAAGTGACGCGCGCAAAGGCAACGAAAAATATTTTTCTGTATACTTTTGTGGTGTGAGAATTTTCAGTTTATTCTCGTTATGGTTTGTGATTAAAAAAGTTCTTTTTGGTATTACCGACAGAATTTTTTTTGGTTGTGAAAAAAGTTTTTTTTTTTTTGGCGCACACTTAAGGCAGCCAAGTGTCGTATTTTGGAATTTTTCAAACTGTCTTAGAGTTCAAGCTATAGTCAATATTTTTTTATGTGATTATGAATCCGATACGAGATTCGGGTATCATTAAGGAAACATTTTCTTCAACACTTATAAACACGACCTAATTTTTACAGAAGCGCCCCATTTTAAGGGCGCCCTTTGATATTAACGGGTGCCGTGAAGGACGCCCGACAAGTTATTTATGGTTGGGCGAGCCAACGCCTAACCATTCTGATACGATCTAAGGCGGACAACACCCACATTATTTATGGATGCCCGAGGCCATTCAACAGAATTACGGTTTCGGCAAACCAACGCCCAATATCTTCGGCGGCCTAGCAATGCCGAGTTTACAATAAAGGCGAAAGGACGCCCAACATGTTGATGCCCAACCCAGTAAAATTTTACGGTTAAGGTGAAGGATAGCCAACGAAAAGGTGGCCAGTAGGCCATTTGTTACTGTGGAGATCGGAGAGAGGCCCCGCAACAAGCAGGTAGCCATCCGGCCAGTTGTGAAATATTAATCTAACCCAACTCACTCAGTGACGGCCTACCGAGGCTATAACGTTTTTTCGGCGAGTCAACACCTAACTCAGGTACCAGGGTATAGATCGGGCAGCGGGCCCAACTGAGGGGTCAAAGGTACCATTTTATTTTTTTATTTTGCTTATTATCGATTTTGTTTTCGTATTTCCATTATTAAATTTCAATTAAATATTGGTGTAATCCAGCAAAACTTAACGGCGGTCGTGCGCGCGACCGGGGTTTACGTTGGTCTCGCTATCAAAAATTTGTTCGGCGATAATATTTTTTTATTTTTTACCTGATTCCGTTGGTTTATTATTCGCTAGGCCATAACAATTTTTTTGATGTCGTTAATTATTTTTTCTCTCTCTCTCTCTCTCTCTTTCCGCTATTTCCTTCCGTTTTGTTTTAGGATCAATAACTTAAAATTTTGCAGTGCGTTTACTTCTGCATTTGGATTATGATTCTTCTGCTTTGTTTTTATGTCATTAATGAAAATAAAAGGGTATAAAATGACTAACTAAATTATTCGGTTCGGTATGGTGGGAGGGGAGTTCTCTTTCTGTGTCAGTCCATATAGGCTGGGCTTGCCGCTCCCCTTCATCTCCTTGACAGGACATCTATAGGGTTGGAGTGGTGAATCCAGCGGATGTGTCGTCTATTCGGGGGGACCGTAAAATCCACGCGGTTTGCACGTGGCACTTCGGCGGTCTCAGGTTGTCGAAGTGAGAATTGTGGGAGATTTGTTGGAGATCTTTCCGAATAAAGAAAGGCCTGTCCTGTTGAGGAGACGTCCCTACCCTCTTACGGTGCTTTGTTGTGGCTGGGCATCGGCCTTTGGGCCGATGGGGTCGATGTGTCATTCGGGCGGCCTCTTCAACAGACTGGGTACTTGTCATTCGAAGAAATCCGGTCGCTGGCGGATGGGCATACCCAGTTATAAATAATTTATCAAGTTCCTCAAGTTTCGTTCGACAAATTCAGGTCGACTTAACTTAAATTCAGTAAACACTTTTGGGTCCACTAGTTTTTGCCTAAGCTGGATGTCATGTAATTTATAGCTATAGGCATAACTCAATTCGAAAATCTTGGAACCCATCATTTTTTACTGGGTCATTTGGTTAGTCCGTGAAAGCCTAAAATTATTTAAATGTTGATTAATTTTGTTACGTTTTAGTTTGAGTTTTAGTCTGATTATCGATTTGGGTTCAATGCTTTGAAGTGTGATAAAGCCGTATAATTTTTATAGAACGAGCAGAATAAAAAAAACTTAATTAGCCTAAAATTTATCTTTAATTTTTCAAATGTTTTTAAACCATTTTTTGGTATGGGCTCTGCTAACTTTAGTTTTTGTTGGAAGGTATAGAGCCCAAAAAATCTTAATAGATCATTTAATTAGCCTATTATTAGCCTAATTATCCTTCCTATCTTGTAATGTTGTGATGTATGGGTTCTGTTAGCTTTATTGGCGTAATTATGAATTATTTGTAGTTGTACTCGTTAACATTCTAAATCTACAATTCCTTTGTCCTTGTTATTTTCCATTATTCTGTTGTGAACTTTTACCAAGAGATTTAATTGTTTTATCTCCATTATTTTGTAAAAAAAATATTAACTGTATTTATTTTATTAAGTTAATGTTGTTACTGCTGTGACTTGTTGACCTATTGTTTAGAAGGCTGGGTCAACCGGGCGTTAGTTAACGCTTAGCTCACGATTAAAATATATCGTTTGATGGTATGCATTAAAGTCCATTTTTATTCCATTGTTTTGCTTGCATCTATCTTTTCTAGGTATAAACAAAACAAACCAGTCTTTTTAGGCTTTTGTAATTTTTTCGGTCACCAAAAAAATCCAGTCGGCGTATACTCCTGTTAATCTCACATTTTCTGTCGCAAAATTTAATTTGACATCGTCTTCGTACCTAAACAACTATATTTATTTTAATGATTTCTATTATCATACAAAAATCACTGATTAATTGGAGTCAGCTATTCCTAAAATATTTAAGGCATAAATAATTAACACCTATCTTGATCAAAAATGAGTTCATAAATTCTCGAAAATAGTCTAAATTTAGTATACAAATAATATTTTTATTTAGGATTCTTAAATCAAACAAATTAAAAATCACTTCACATCAAATAAATATTGATTCAATGTCACTTCAAGTGAATAATATTCTCATATACATAGAAAATAGCTTCAAACCCACAAAATCAAAAGCAAAACCAATCCCCCCAGAAAAGATGAAAAGCTACACAAAAAAAAAGAAAAAATTGGAATGAAATATGATTCGAAATCACTTCAAAATCATAAAAATTCAATAATTTCTAATAATAACATATTTTATGTGTATACCAAAGTGTTTTATTGTGTGGATGTGTGTGTATAGTTTTGTGGGTTGTCGATACATAGTAGTATTAGTGGTGTATTCTAGTATTCGCTCTTTTAATATAAATTGAGGATTATTTTTATTTTTTTGTAAATTGAATGAAAATTCGATTGGGCTTAATCGATTTATGTATTGTTTCCAAAAAAAAAAAAAAAATATTCGGACAATAAATTGGAAAAATTGGGACATTAGAATTTTTTGTTGTCCTATCAAAAAATATTTATTTGATTAATTGATTTTCTGTGACAATAGATAGACAACAACAGCTTTTCCTCTATAGACAGATACCAAAGCTTCATGTAATCTTTGGTTGAGTTCGTGACCAAAAAGGGTTTCAGTTTCACAAAGATCGATGTGGGTTTGTATTTTGTGATACTTTTGTATGCTAAAGAGATTTTTATTTTATTGGTATTTTATTTTAACTGTGTTGGTTCTACTGACTTTGGGAAATTTAAGTTACACGTGTATATTTTCTAAAACCATTAAACAATCGAGTTCCGGTTAAATATCCTCCGAATTTAAATTTTCCATTTCTCATCTAAATGTCTTTATCTATGGTGATATCTTGGTCTTAAACTGTACCTTGCTTTAGTAAAAGTTCTATTATTTGGGTTTCATTCCGTTTATGAAATGAGTGACTGTTTAGGCTTTGTGTGGGTGTAATTTGATAATTCTCTTGAAACCTAAAATAAATACTGCCAAATCGTCTTCCTCAATAAAGGAATTTTTTGCCGACTAGTGGCCCTATTCTGGAAATTCCCCTGGAATAATTTTTTTCTGGCATACTAAGGTTTTGAAAACCAAATAAAATTGGGAATACCGTTCCTAATAGGGCCGAATAGGGTCACAGGCATAATTATGCGTAGCGTTGTGTTTTGCTAACGTTTTGGTGTTTTGTGCATTTTCCTAAATTTTATTTAAATAGGCGTGTACTGATGTATTTTTATTTGGGTTTGTTACCCACAGTTGCGATTTGTAGAAAAATAACTCCTGTTTACTACCTAATGCGTCTCGGAGTATTTGTTTAACTTTTTGCAATTCTGTGAATTTCCGGCATAACTTAATTCCCATTTTCGTATTACCTACTGGTTGTAACTACAATTTAAACTGTGGTTCTAACTCTAGGGATACGCAAATGTTTCAATCTTTCATTCTGCTGTTGGCGTTTGTATTGCTAGGGTTAGTGCTCTATCGTGTTTCTCCGATTTCAGATTCACACAATAGTTCAATTACTACTTTCATTTCGCCACTTATTATAATTGATTCACCAATAATTCCATTTCGTGATTGCGATCGATGTTCCGAAACCCTATAAATCGAACTTTTGGTGCCAATCTCAGAATTGCTATGCCTATATCAGAATTTTTTAAAAACAGTGAAAATTTATATTGGAATTTTGTAGAACATTCATCCATTAAAATAATATTTTGTCCATTAAAATATTGTAATATTTGGTCCGAAAAGCCGAAAAAAAATCTTAAACAAATTAAATTCACGGACGATTATAAAATTCTTCTTAATTATATGTGTTGGCTGTTACACACACATACATAGTGAGAATTTCCTGTGGTTTCTGATTTAGTGATATATAATTCGCTAAATCGATATGTTCTTGTTTTGTATTATCGGTACAAAGCAAGAGTTGTATTTTTGCAGTTTGGTCGTTACAACCTGATGAGTAGACCAACTTTTTTATCAGTACGAAACCAAGCTGCCAAGAAGTTACCTAAGGGATTTCTCACTTTTGTAAGGGTTTGTGTATCATTGTGTACACTATTGCCCTGGGGTTAAAGGCTTGGGAGAGGGAAGCGCATTTTTTTCTACTTTTTTGGTAGAAATATTGTTAATAAATGGCCTCTTTGTTTCTGCGACTAAAATAGTCGTAAACATCGTATGGATGTCCATTAAAATTATATTTTGTCCGAAAAGCCGAAAAAATTCTTAAACAAATTTGTGGTATGTTTTCATTTTGGCGTGTTGGTCGATGTGCGGTGTGAAAGGGGTAGGCGAGTGACGCGTAAGAAAAATGAAAGAAAAAAAATCTAGATTTTTTTGTTTTTGGTGCGAGAAGTGGAGTCTAGTTTAGATTTTCATAAAAAATAAGTCGAGTTCGTTTTGGAATTTTATACAGTCGAGTCAAAAAAGATTAAATGAAAATTGTTTTTGGTGAGAAGTTCAGTTTTTGTTTTTGATCCTAAACCTACATATCAAATGGTGTAATAATAAAATGCTATTGAAAATAATATCAACTGTATTTTGTACGTTTTAATAAAATAAACTGACAAAAGAAAAACAATACTGTTTTAAATTTTCGCTTACTAAGTTCTTGTTGGCGTATAAAGGCGACATGAAAAGTGCATTCTGAATTGTTTAAACAAAAAAAAAATATAAAACCAAACAACATTTGAATTTGGGTTGTGCAGTTTGCGGAAATTTTTCAGTTTGACCAGTTTGCGGGGCCGCATTGTATATTTTCTATGCGGGTACCGTATTATTAATGGGTGCCAAAATTAATAAACGGGTACCGCCTTATCCAAGGGTATCGCATTTTCAACGGGTGCCGCACATAAATTAGCGGGTAGCACATTATTAACGGGTGGCCAGTTGAAGCCATTCCTATTTTCGGTAAGGCAGAAAGAAGCCATACAGTTATTTTTTCGGTAAGGCGAGAACACGCCCAACGATTTTTTCCGGTTTACGGATAACCAACGCCCAACGCTATTTTTTTATGGTTAAAGGCGGAAAGGCGCCCAACAATAGTAGTGTTGCTTTCGCAAATCCACTTATCTTAGCTAAGAAATGTGAAAGCAACAACTTTTGGCTTTAATTTTTAATGGGTTTTAATTTTTCTGTGTTGGTTATACTGTTAAAGTTAGCCGAAAGTTTCCAGCCGAAAGATAATGCAGATAGTGTCTTGAATACAACAAAAATCAGTTATGAACTCAAATTTAGGAGAATTTATAATCGGGTTACATCATTCGGGTGAAGGAGAAATTATTTCAGTTTATAGAAATTTAAAAATCGATAGGAGCGAGAGTATAAAGAGAGTTTAAAAATAGTCAAGACACTATCTGCATTATCTTTCGGCTGGAAACTATCGGCTAACTTTAATAGGGTGTGTTGGTTCATTCTACTAATATTTATTTTATTTTTTTTTTATTTTATCAAATAGAACAAATTAAATGCGGTATTTTGCTACCAAATAAGAAATGCCAAATTTCACTGGAAGTTAATTTTTCGAAAAAAATAGAAAAAATAACGCCTTGCGGTAAACACCATAACCATAAATTGGTTTTATTTCCTAAAAATCCTAAAAAAATTTTTCTTAACATTAAAGACAATTGGCTTTAATACAATGCAATTGTTGTTGTAATCTTTTGAAAGCAACACAGCTAATGTGTTTTACGGTTAAAGGCGGGAAGACGCCCAACGATTTATTTTTAGTTTAAGGCGGGAACACGCCCCACGTTTTAATTTACGGTTCAGGGCGGGAAGACGCCCAACAACAATTCACGGTTACGGGTGGCCAACGAAGTGGACATTTGTATTTATTTTGGTAACGGTGAGAAGACATCGCAACCCATTTCGACGGGACCTTTCTGAAGATCAACAAGGTACAATTTTTTTTGTTTTGTTTAATTTTTTTTTTATTTTTTCATTCAATTTTTATTGATTTGCTTTTTTTTTTTTTGTTAAAGTAAATTCAAGTTTATTTCAATTTTGAAATTTATATTTAATTATATTTGTAATCAAGCGTCATAACAGTAGTTTGGCACGAGCAGGGGAAGGCACATTGGTTTCATCCTCCAAATTTATCACGTTCCTCAAATTTCGGCCGACGGATTCTATTGTAAATTTAACGTAATTTCAGTTTTTTAGTTTGCTTTTAAGTTTTGTTTATTCTTTTACACAAAGTAGGCCAGGAACATGCAAGTCTCAACTTCCCGTTTTGAAGGACGTTTCTCCGTAGAGAAGTGCGTTGCGGCTCTGAAAACAACATTGCAGAACCGCAATATTAATTTTGATAAAAATATTACGTCAATAACAATTGATGGGGCTGTAGTTATGCAAAAAGTACGTCCAGAACAACCATCCATTTAACTCTAATTAATGTGTAATTAATATTTGTTATAAATAAATCGAATTCCACTGAATTCGAGAATATAAATACAGGTGATTGAACAAATTGATATTGAGTCTGACTTGCAAATTGTTGAGACTGAAGAATTTGGTTATGTTTTTTCTCTCTGTTCTGGAAAAGAATTGAAACTTATTATGGACACTTGAACTAGGTGGTCTCTAGTTCAAATGCTTGAAAGATTTATCCAGCTCAAAAAATGTGCTCTAGTGTACAGTCCACGCGCAACAACGTACCTTTGAAGAGTATCAATCGATGTTCTCGGAAAACTGAATATCTTTATAATTGAAAGAACTTTTCTAATGAGACAACAAAACAGCAATTCTTTAGTCTCCACAAACCATTGATTGACATCGCATTAGATATTGTTGTCAGAAGCTGAAATTTTGTTGATTAACATTTTACCTCTGCTCTTCTCACTTTTATGCCTATTGTTAACGATCTTTGGCGAGTGGATGCAAATCTTATGTGGATGCGGTATTGCCTCTTATGCTTGAGAATTTTAGATCTGATGATTTTTCACATAAATTGAAGCACAGTTTAGAAGATCGAATAGGCGAAAGACGAACAAATATGGAAACCTTCAGTATGGAACCCTTCAGTATTTAAACAATATTGAAGTGAGACTCACGAATCTTTCACCATACCAAAAGCATTGGAAAAGTCTGACTCACGAATCTTTCAGCATACCAATCAAAACCACAATACTCAAAATTATTGAAAGTAATGCACAAAGATTGATCTTGAACACAAATATAAAAAATTCCACATGTGTCCAGTCGGAATTTGACGATGTGGAAGAACAAACTATCCTTAAAGCGCAAATGACTATAATTAATGCAAAAGTTGAAGGACAACATTCAACATACTGTCTCAATTCAGAAAGCAACAAATCGAAGCTTAATTTCAAAAATTAAATCCGAAATGAAATTATTTGAAGTAAGCGAAGTGCGGGTAAAAGTTTTAGATTTCGTATACTCATTTTTGATTCCACCAATGAGCGTGGAGTTCGAGCAAGCATTCTCAATTGCTGGTAGCTTTTGCACAAAAGTTCGATCTTTCGTTTTTTTTATGACGGATGAATGGATACGAACTTGTAATATTTTTATATTTTGTACTAATTGAATAATTTAATTTTTGAATTTTACTTTTCTTCGTATTTTAAATTATTAATTTTTTATCTGTTTTATTTTATAGTTTAAAAATAAATGAAAAACCATAGTGCTTAAAACAATTTCTTTAAAATCAACGATTTGTGATTTTTGAAAAATTCTCCGTAGAATTTATGGGTTGGTAAATTTTCAGCCCGAACTTTCGGTTACCTCATGAGGTGAACCCCTACCACTTTTCCTATCAGGTGATTCATTTATTTCAACTTAATCTACTTGTTTGTTTGTATGTTAGTTTTTTGCAGTCAGATCTTGTAATCCAAAAGGCCCTGTTCCTGTTTTCTGCGCTTATTGTATCTAGATTCTTCTCAAGGGAAGGGCTGGATCTATGGATTGTGTTTTTTGGGGTTTTCTTTCCTGATGAGTACCGGACTGGGATTTTGCACACAGCGAGTCGCCTTTTTTGAGCGACTTGTAGCTAAAAGCGAGTAAAAGCGATTATGCACTATGCGAGTAGACACTCGCTCTCGCTTTTATTTCCGGCCATGTATATTGCATGGTGAGAAGAAAGGCGACAAGATTTTTGGATTATATTTTCATACTAAACGTCAAAAATTATAAACTTTGTTTGAATTGGATATCGGTAATATAATACATACTACCAATATATATTTTTATTTATTTTTTATTTTGTCATTTTTATATTTTCCAGCATTTACATACATATCTTCTTTAGACACATGCACATATCTTCTTGTCGGTATTGCGGTATGATACGTACGGGTTGGAAAATATCCCTCGATACTATTAACTAAAATTAATAAAATTAATTATTAACTCTACCTTGTATCATCGATGTCAAAAGGATTTAAATCATTCTTAAAACGAGACCGGATAATTCTCTAATTTTTCAAAAACTTATCAAAAACTTTTTTTTTTTATCAAAAACAATAGCAATGGGTAAATTGTCCATTGTTCACTCGTATAAATTATTTTATATTATTAAAATATTAATAAAATTTAAACAAAAAATCAACACAGCACCAAACCACAAAACGACACAAATAATTTTAAACACAACCAATGACATATTGACAGCTAAATCCATAGTTGCTCAATTTTCTCGCCTTTTACTTTTGTCGATTTGTGCATAATCGCTAGAACACTGTCGGACAAAACTAAAAGGCGAGAAATCAAAAGAAAACTCGCTTCTCGCCTTTTGTGCAAAATCCCACTCCTGTACTTATCTTCAAGTATTTATTTAGATTGGGTTTATTTATTTACTTTAGTATTCAATTTTGTGAATGACACACTTCATTTTGAGCATATCAGCTCATTTATTATGGAGTGTGCAGTCCTTGTCCAATTTCGAAATTTGGTCTTTGGCTCCTCTTTCATTCCTTTGCATCTTCTTTTATTTTCATTTATTTGGTAATTCTGATTTTGACTAGATTTAATTAAAACCTATCACATCACCCTTATTGTGGTTGACGTGTCGAGCGGCAAACGACACGACTTCGTGAGTATTGCTATGTTAGTTGTGTTGATATATTTGTCAAAAATGCTGTCAACTCCTGAGTGTCACAAAACCTGAATTAATTTATATTCATGTAATTTGTCCAAATTTAGGATCTAAATAGTTGTCGAAAATGGACAAACAGTGTGTAAATATTTATTTACCACATAAAGAATATAAATATAAATTTCGATGGTCAAACATCCAACAAATTTCGATGGTCAAACATGTAATAAATTTAGCTATGTGGTCAGAGAAAATTAATTTTGTTTTGTTGTTTCTGCAAATTTATGCGGTTTTTAATAAACTTAAAATATTTATTAAATAAATATTAAAACAAAAATCATTTTACATATGTTAAACTATTTTTTGTATTAAATACGGTCATCTACAAAAAAGATGGCGTTTTTACGACAGACGTTGATTGATAGCGACATTCATAATACCAATTTTAGCAGTCGTGGGAAAATCGACAGCGACACGACACTCACAATAGGGGTGATTCATTTTCGTATACGTATTAGAACTATACGTATTCGTATTCAGGAATACCAATTACAGGAATTCGTAATTTTTTTATTCGTATTCTTATTCAGGAATAGAGCCCCTGGGGCTTGTAATGTATTGATCGCTAGCGGAAGTTATCAACGTGAATTTCACGGTAAAAAAAATGTTTTTTTCAACCGGTATTCATTTCGTCATCTCTATCTATCCAATTCAAATAGAGTTAAAATATGGACTAGTGTTGTTATCGTATGATAATAGGTTACCCCTGCCTAACGTATCCGTGTCATGTTATCAACATTTATATTATTTTTTTGTATTTTTGATGTTGCCAGTCGAGGTCGAACTGTAACTGCATAATTACTGCAATTATTGCATAATTGTTTTTCGGTATGCATTGTTTGAAACATTATCGATGGATTGTGTTGAGTTGATTTTTTGAGTTGTGCCACCATAGTGTAGTATTGGCATAAAAAGAAAAAATATATTTATTTAATTTCACCACGTTGGTTAATTGGCGCAGTTCGCCATACCTCAAAATATACCAATGACATTCTAGTAAACTACCGATACTGGAATAAATTAGCGTCTGTGTTTGAGTGTTTATATAGCGTTATACCCCATAGGGATTGTGAACCATACACATCATAGTGCGGATGGGTATATCGCTACGCCAGCTTAATTCATACGTACCTCAAAAGGAACCAGAAAAGAATTGTGGCTTTCCAAATAAAACAAACAAAAAAATAAAATATCGTGCGTGAAATAGGACAAGAATCAAAAGCAAACACCTTCAAAATTCCACGAGGTACGAGGGTATATATTTCATACCGGACCGGGGAAAATACCGTATTCCTCTGGACAGTGAAGACAAACAACCGTTATACGTAGACGAAGCGTGTCCTCAAATAATTTCGATACGTGGAATTTATACGTCGATTATTTGTCGGTAAACATTATTATCCGACGCAAAAAAAAAAAAAATAAAAAATTATCGTAATTGTTGTCCCTAACTAGTGTACCTAGATAAATTATAAAGTTTTGTTTCAGTATAGTCTTTCGATTTTTGTATAGTTTTGGTTTTGGATACACATATAATTTTATTAATACAGCACCTTGCGTTAATTAACGTTTTGGAAAGGATATCCGAGCGCTCGCGATCCGGACTAAAATCGTAAGTAATTTTATTTCAATTTTTTTTTTATATACCTAAGATATATATTTTTTTTGGTATGCGTATTCAAACTAAAAATTAATAAAAAAAGCTTAGCTATAAAAAAAATGTTTAGATACTGTTAAAGGATTAGATTTAGTTTTAAATGTAAATTTATTTAAATACATATTTAGGTTTCTTATATATTGTTGAAACCATAAAAAAATGATGTTACTTGTCTAATTTCATAGAGGAATTTCGAGATGAGAGGGAACCTTTGATGATGTCTGCATAAATAATTAAATAATTCTTGGTGTGATTGTCTTCATACCCACCCAAACTACCGTGCTAGTCTGCCAGGTCCCAAATTTATAAGGAAAGTTCCATCCTTTACCCAAAAAGGAACACATGTTACACGCTCTATTCTTGAACGAACTATAATGAAAACTTTCGGTACCTAAAATTTTCGTTACACCATTTTCGTAATCGTAATAGAGAAATCATAAATTGTTATACTTGGAACCATTACGAAAATAAGAAAGAGGGGAATAAAAAATAATGACATTCCGTATAATGAAGTGATTAAAAATGTCATTCCAATTGAAAACCTTAAGAGAAACGGACGTTTTTTAAATTATGGTTGTGTATTTTTGTGCTTAATAATATTAATTTTTAGATATTTTATTATTAAATTTTAAATTTTTATATTTTATTTTATAATATAAATTATTATTGTTATCGTGTCTTCCACTATCCATAGTAAAAAAAAAAATCTAAAATAACGTAAATATTTATTGATTACAACACAATATATTATCAATGTTTCATTAATACAACTGTGCTAGTTTAAAAATATGACAAGCTGGGCACCCAGGGGTAAACCTAATTCAAGCACGCTGAATTCAATGGTGCTAGTCCCATTTCAACGTGAGTCCCCATTTTTGAGATATCGCTTTCGATATGTTTTGGCTCTGAGTCAAAATATACCCTCATTTTCTCGATGATAGCTCTTGAACCATTAAGATTTTTGTTATGCTTTCTTCAGCAAAGTTGTAGTGCAAGCCAAGACAAACAACTTTGCCGAACATATCAAGACCGAAAAACCACATCTACATTTTTTTTGCTTTTCATTTCGACGAAAAACACTATTTTTATCACTTTTTATCATTTTGTTGAATTTAAATCGATTAAAATCGATTTAATAAACATCGCATCGACAAATATAGATTCTATAGTAACTATTTAAATGAAAATTAAATCGATTCAGTGGATTTTATCGGGATTTTCGTTTTGCTTTCTTCAGCAAAGTTGTTGCGCAAGTCAAGCTTTTCAGAACATATCAAGACCGAAAAACCACAATCACCATATATGTGCGTTTTACTGAGGCCAAGGCTAGGTTAGATTAAGTTGGAGGGGCTGCTTTCGCACACTTAAACCAGTAGTGGCCCGTTGTGATACCACAGGATCCTATTTCCCATTTACCCCTGTTCAAAACCATTCCTAGCTACGTACGTAGTGCAAAGTATCTCACACTCCACAGTCAGCGAGATCTGAAAGGCTGGCCATACTGTACACGCCTAAATACATATGCCTTCTGTATGATAGTGCTGGACACGAGCATAGGAAGTTATCTAAAGTCTCTTCCTCCTCTTCTTCCATGCAACTTCTACAAAGTCATTCGTCTCTAGACGCGCACGTTCTCGCATGTTCTCCAAAAAGGCAGGGTCTTGTTAGTTTTGGCAAAAGCTTCTCACAGAAAACACCGGCTCCTAATTACAATGAACACATCAATAACATAAGCAAATTTAAATAAAAGTACATAAAATCAAGTTTCACACAACACATAAAAACTACTGTGCAATCGCACAAAAGAAGCGTATTGAAAATATAATTTGAAATTTAAATTTCCTTTGTAAAATTGATTAAGTTGGCAGCGTTTTGGCTAAATTGCTTGCTTGCTAGCGGATCGAGTATCTACCCCATTATCCATAACTTAAAAATAAAGGAGGCGCCAAACAGCAGCGTCTAGCAACAATATATAAAAGACGACAATATAAAATTAAAAATAAAAAGTTTTTCATTTAAATATATAAAATGACAAAAGAACATAAAAAATAAAGTGAAAATCGGCTTGTGAAATCTAGTGAAATAAATAATATGGATAGGTGTTTTAAACTCAAGTGCTTTTGTTATATGTCTGGAGAATTTACATTTATGAGCAATCGCCGCAAAATAAGTGATGAAACCGCTGATTTATATCGACTATACTTTTCACAAATAGTTATTAGTGGTGTAAATTGGACGGCGTCTTTTATTCGTACAGCATGCATTTTCCATCTGCATAGATGGCAAAACACTGTAGCCGCAATGTCATTTATATTCTCGGTCCAAACAGAAAAAAAATGGTTCTTTGGCATACACTGCAACGACAAATGCTCAACTACCACTGTCGCATTCAGATGAAATTTCCGTTTCGGAAAGATCAAACCCATCTGAAGAATATTTACCACCAACATTTAAATCTGCTGAAACCGGAGAAACATGTGCATCAATATATCAACCATCAAGTATCACTGCGCCATTCAATCAAGAAAGCCATTCTTTTGTCAAAGAGAAGAAAAATGTTAATTTTTTAGGAATTTTTTATTTTTTAGGAAAAATCACCATAAAATCCACTGAGTCGATTTAATTTTCTTTCAAATAGTTTCTATTGAATCTATATTTGTCGATGCGGTGTTTATTCGATCGAGTTTAATCGATTTAAATTCAACAAAATGATAAAAAGTGATAAAAAAGTATTTTTCGTCGAAATTAAAAGCAAAAAAATGTAGATGTTGTTTTTTTGTCTTGATATGTTCGGCAAAGTTGTTTATCTTGGCTTGCGCTACAACTTTGCTGAAGAAAGCGTAACAAAAATCTTAATGGTTCAAGAGCTATCAACGTTAAAATGAGGGTATATTTTGACTCAGAGCCAAAACATGTCGATTGCGATATCTCAAAAATGGGGACTAATTTTGAAATGGGACTAGCACCATTGAATTCAGCGTACTCGAATTAGGTTTACTCCTGGGTGCCCAGCTTGTCACAAAAAAAAGTTTGCGATTCAAGCACAGTGTACTTGTTGCAACGAAATGCCAAAATATTTAAATTTTTGCAGTTAAATCAGCTGTGCTTAAATAAAAATTATGGATTTTTCAAATATAGACTAGTATGTAGTATTAAACAGAAGAGCGCAGGCGGAAATGTCTTTTGTTTAAAGAAATAAAATGTAAAGGAAAAAATGAAATATTTAATCTTAGCTCGAACAAAACATTATTTTGAGCATCAAATAGAAATAGAGTTGTATTTAAACAAAAAAAATTAAAGCTGGGAGTAATTCTAAAAAATGAACCCAAATTTTCCAAATGATAGTCCATAGTAATAAAGAAAAAAATGAAATCACTTTTTTTACTACCTAGATAACAAAATGTCCATTACATCTCTAAATCCAACTCTACTGTCCATTACAACTCTAGTGTAAAACATTTGGTTTTAACTACGAATATTTAAAAAAATCTAAATAATTTTATTACGAAAATGAAATAAGAAACGAAAAAACCATTACGAAAATTTTCGTAACGTTCCGTTGCAAAAATTTTCGAAATTCAATTTCAAAAATACCATTTAAAGATTTTCGTTATACTTTGACACTAACTCGCTACCAAACATTTTCGTAATAATTCAAGAATAGAGCCCCTAATGTCTGATCTTTGAAGTCTGTGTCTGATGTCTGATGGTTGTCTCTATGTCCAATGTCTGACGTTTGATGTCTGATGTGCCTATTATTTTTTCAACAGTGTTTTTTGTTCGAAAGTTTTTTATTAGTGTTTTTTTTTCTCGATAATATCGAGTCATATTATTTATGATACAGTTATTATTTATGATGTAGAAAAACCGTTAAATTTTTTTTTTGAAGAAATTAAAGGAAATTTATTTATAATTTTTTTATAATAATGGAATTGAGCATCGGAATTTTTATAAATAACAATGCTGATGACTCAGAAGAAGTAAGATTTACATTATAAGAAAACGGCTACGTGATAGTTGAATAGTTAGTAAATATATTTTGATTACAAATTTTTTAACATAACCTCACTTTTTTCCAACCATCCACGGTTTTCTCTGGAGGACTAGCAGAATCAGAATTTAAGCACACGGATAACTCACTCCATTTCATTCAAGAGACTAAAATTTCGAAATGATCAACATTTGTTGTCGTCCTATTAGGTAAATTTAAACAAAATCATATAATTAATTTAATAACACGAATTTAATAATAATCGTGTAATTTCATAATCGCTCATTTTGGATACTATCGAAAAAAAAAACACTATCGAAAAAATCAAAATAGGCCCCCTGATTCTGATGTCTGTGTCCGTGCCGGGAATGGCGGATTTCATAAATAATTGATTTTGTCAATAGTGGATTTTGGCAAAATTGGGTGCGGATTTTAGGAAAGATGGATTTTGACATGATGATTTGCTCAAAATTGTTTTTCTTCTAAAAAGATGGATAAGCAACAGTGAATTTTGAAATGAAGGATAAAGTGGGGCTCCCGTTTTATGTTCGATTAAAGGCGGGAAGACGCCCAACGTTTCTTTATTTTTGGTCCATGGCGGGTAGACGCCCAACCCATTTTGGCATATATAATGGACGCTGCTCTCAAGGTGGACCTCAATACGGTCAAAAGGTACCGCTTTTTATTTTTAAGAATTATTTTTATGGTGTTTTTTAAATATAATATTTCGTAATTTCAATTATTAAAAAAAATCAATTTTCTTAATTTTCAATTGTCCATTTTTGAATTTTTCGGTTATATCAATATATGTGTAATCGAGCACCATTACGGTTGTTTGGCACGAGCAGGGAGGGCACATTGGTTTCGCTACCTACTTTATTCCAGGTCATCGACCATTTATTTAATCACTAAACTGTTCAGTGATTTCAATAAGGAGTTTGCGACTGCAAAGTGTTCAACAACCGTATAAATGGAAACCACCGTGAGTCTACAGTGCAATAATTCATTTTTTTGTTCGATTTATTTTGTTTTCCGCTTCACAAAGTTGTTCGAGGGTTGCGATTATTTTTTTGTTTCTGCTCGGATTTTTTTTTTATTAGTCTCAGACTTACTAAATCTTTTTCGGGTTGTTATAATGGGAGCGGGTTTTTCATTTCGTGTCGGTTCCATAATTACAGGCTGGGCTTGTCACTCCCCGTCAACCTTTTGGCAGAACATCCACAGGGTCGGAGCGCTGAGTCCAGCATATGTGTCGTACATTCGGGGATGACCGTAAAATCTATGCGGCCTCCCCGTGGCACTCCGGCAGACTCAAGCTGTTGGAGTGCGAATTGTGGGAGATTGCTTAGAGGTTTCTTCGAGTGAAGAGGGACTTTGTCGATTGAAAAAACGTTCCCGCCCTATTATGATGCTTCGTTGTAGCTGGGCGTTGGCCTCTAGGAGACGATGTGTCATTCGAGGGGTTTCTTCAGCCGGCATTGTACTTATCATTTGGAGAGATTCGGTCGTTCCTGGGTAGGCACATCCAGTTGGTTTCATTTAATTTATTTTCAGTTTTCAATTTGTTTTTTATTTTTGTTTATTCTGTTACATGGTGTAGGCCAGGAGCACGCAAGTTTCAATTTCCCTAAGACCCAAAAATCTGAGATCTACTCGGCAAATTCACCGTAAGAGAGGCCCCTGCGTGTTTAGATAGATCTTGCGGAATGGTTCTGAGCTCTGCGGAATGGTTCTGAGATCTAGTCGGCCAAAGTTTTGAGATCTAGTCGGCAAAATTACCGTAAGAGAGGCCTCTGCGTGTTTAGATAGAATCTGCGGAATGGTTCTGAGATCTAGTCGGCCAAAGTTCTGAGATCTAGTCGGCAAAAGAACAGTAAGAGAGGCCTCTGCGTGTTTAGATAGAATCTGCAGAATGGTGTTGAACCATTCCATAACAAATTTAACTATTTTTCATTGAAATAAAAACAGCTGCTATATTTGATGTTTTGTTGTATCTTCATAATTGTATTTTTGTTGTTTAAATATGTTGACGTAATCGGATTGAAAAAAACTGCGTGAGCACGCACACAAAAAACTCTTAAATTATGTGTTCGCTCGTTGAACTTTCAACCGAAACTGAACTTAATCTACTTACATTCATTTTATTAATCTGATTTGATGGAAATTGCCGTTTATCACAAAGGTAATGTAAAAATATGAACAACTGTCATGGAACGACAAATAATGTGAATTATGAATTACCTCGATCATTAGTGTTATAAAAGAAATTTTGAAGACATAAGTTTATTTGAAAACGACATTTTAATAAAGTTAAATTCGTACACATCCCGAAAATGTATGTATTACATACACATACGTACATGCATAACACAAATATTCCGATGTTCTCAGTTAGTCAAACACATTAAGTTAAGCTTTTTTGTTGCCGTCTGTCTGTATTTATCGTGTTCTGTATCATTATGACAGTTACATTGTAATATGTGATAAATCATGATAACACCAAGAATAACACACAGACTATACACACGAATACAATATGAACAGATACAAAAAAAATATGCTTTTCATGCTCTAATCTGAATTTCCGGCAATTTAAATTTCCACCGACCAATTGTTATCGTGTTTTCAAACATGGGAATGATAAATGAGAGCATGCCAGTAATTTGTCAAAATAAAATTAATCATATTTACCAGAAAAAGGAAATCCCACATTTTTTTTTTTTTTGTAAAGGTTTGAGATAGAGGGTTATTAGGGTTCGCCCCAAATTTATATTGTTTGCACGTCGGCATCGTGCGTTTTTTGCTTATTTTTCGGTTAGGTCATTATTTATTGGTTAAAGAAAAGCACAAATAAAGTCTTACTAAATTTTAAAGTTTGTTTTTTTACTTTTATTAATATTTACCAGTTGCCACACACTATTAGGGATTCAATGAAATACTTCAACACAGTAAAAGTATTAAGGTAATCTTTAGGTTCGTATACCGTCTTAAACCATATAACATTAACGATAACTTAAAAGTTTTTTGTTTAAGTTTTTTATTTATGTGCGCTGTTTGGTATGCCTAGGGCGGTTGTTGTTATTGTTGTTAGTATTATGCCGTGTATCAAATGAAAACTTTATACAGTAAAAAAAAGTTTTATTTCCTTGCACATTTAGTTTCCGTCTATTATTCCTCTGCTGTTTTATTAGTTCTGCTGCCGTTTACAAAGAAATACGACGTCGAACAAACAACAGCATAAATGGGAAAAGCATATCGTAAAAAAAGTAAGAAAAGTAAACAAATAAAAAATTTCAATAAGATGTTGAGCATAAAGAGAAGATTTGCGCTTTTTTATATTTACATATAGAAACATTCTTGTTAAAGTTGATATCGTGCTATAAAATAGAAATGTTGAACAATTTTCATAAAGAAATTCTTTTATACACATCTTTCCCTTCCCAATGTCTAGCAATTGATGTGAGGATATCTCAGGACCGTTTTGCAGCTGCACACGCATATTTCAAGTCAATTTTAACATCTTTACGTTGTGACGGGTAGCGTGAAGCTAACCCGCAGATTTCATCTCCACACGCAGAGGTCTCTAACGGGACTAGATCTTAGGGTTTCGGGTCGTGGGGAAGTTGAGGCTTGCATGCTCCTGAACTACACCGTGTAACAGAATAACAACAAAAATAAAAAGCAAATTTAAAACTGAAATTGAATTAAATGACACCAGTATATCGATTTTGTCTCGAAATGTGTGAAACGAAATTAGTGTAACCGAAAAGATATAGTAGTAGCATTTGTTTTTACTGCATATGCAAGTCACGTGTCATTCTTTTTTTGTTTATTCATATTAACCCTTTGAGTGCCAACATGGTTTCGGCTAGTGTATTGAGTAGCACGATCGCGCGTGGGGCGAGGCTTCCCACCTTGATTTGTTGATTAGAGGTACGCCATTTATGAAGTTTGTTGAGTGAGGTTAGATACTCCAATGTCCTGCGTTTCCAGAATCCTTGTAGCATATATTGTAGTAGCTACCATCTGCTTACGTGATTAATTTTGATATCATGCAGGCTGGGTTCGAGTAACATGCTTACCGGCTGGCCAATTATAAAATGTCATGGGTGTAAGGGAACTGTATTTGTCATCATCGAGATCCCCAAGAGGCCCGGAATTTAAGAGAGCCTATATTTGCTTATTCAGGGTCAGGAACTCTTCGTACGGAAGTATGGAGTCTAGAATCACGCGACGCATGTGGTATTTAGTGGATTTTACAGTTGATTCCCACAATCCGCCAAAGGTGGGGTCTTCCGGAGGGATGAAGTGCCATTGGATAAAATGATCGGTGCACCAATTTAGGCTATTTGCTTGGAGCGGGGATGCAATTGGCCCATTAGTTGTTGTTGAGTTCGGCGGATGAAGTTCCGTGCTCTTGAAACCATGGTTCACTGCTTTAACATGGTGAGTAAAAAATTTGGTCCGGCATGCAGATGTTGAATATGTTTTTCTCGTACACTTGCTTCAGTTATGATGTGGCTGGGTGGCAGTATAATGGGATGTTTTACATCATATCCAAAGTCTGCACGGCCTAGTCTTCCTCCCGCTCTCAGCAGTACATGTGCATCGTTAAATGGAAAGAAATAATGTAAATTTGATGATGCATTTAAAGGTAATGATTTTTTTAAAGACATAATTTCACTAGCGTATCTCGTTTCTTGAATGCGTCGAAAGCTAACAATCTCGGCCTCGCGTGTCTCTGTGGCTCTTATATGCAATTAAGATTTCGTTGGTGAGGTTCCAATCTCAGGTTTCTAATAAATCTTAATACAATCCCCATTATTCTTGACAATTTTCGGTAATATGATACACGCTCGGCCAATACTTCGACAATTGGGTGTTGCCTCGGGACCGCAGATAGATGAAATTCGGCAATTGTTTTGGGGTTGCAAATAGCCGGCTCAGGCTTGAAGCCGACTTGAGTCGGGAGGTGGAAGTCGTGTTTCAAAAGGAAATCGGGACCGTCAAATCAAAGGCTATTTTGTAGTAAATCTTCTGGAGAAATACCACACGTCGCACAATCGGCAGGATTTTTGTTTGATGAGACATGATTCCACTGACTACGAGATGTGCAAGTTAGGATTTTTGACTTTCTATTAGCTATAGGTTTTCCAAATCTAGGGTGATTTAGATAACCAATCTAAGGTAATTGGTGAATCAGGGTACAAAAACACTCTCGGTTTGGATGATAAACATAAAGACCTTTGGACTAACTCTAATAAAAGTACGAGCAATGTAGCTTCATTTAGCTCTAATAGTGGAATAGATATCGTTTTTATCGGAGCTACTTTTATTTTCGCTGCTACCAGGCTGGTTCTGGCTACGGTTCCTTCCACTACGCGTGCATATATTACAGTCGCGTATGCATTCTTCGATGCGTCAGCAAACCAATGAAGTTCTAAATGGGTTATCTAATAAATACATCGGAGGAATTTAACCTTGGTTAGCTCATTTATATGGTTTCTAACCAAAACTCACTCCTGCTCGATATCTGGAGAGTCATCATCCCAGCTTATATCTTTTATAATATTATTTTCAGGCGGATGGTTACTGGTGCAAGTAGGCCTAGCGGATCAAAAATTCTGGAAGCCTCCGACAGGATTGATCTATTAGTAGACTTATTTGCCTTGGGTAGGGATAATTGAAAAAAGATGTGGTCTTTAACAGGGGCATATGTTCCGGTATTTTCTATCTTTTGAATGGATGATAATTTGCCTAACATCTTCTCGATGTAGGTGGAAATTACAAATCGGTGATTATTCTGGTTGTCCTTGGTTTAATTGGATATGCATTGATCTAGGGCGTGTTTGGTATGGAAGGAAATCCAGGTTATTTGGGTTAAAATTCCTCCCAATGACCCAACCAAAACAGGTGTTGCGGGCTATGAGTCTACCTTCGTGTTCTACTTTACCATCAGTGAGCGCATGGAATAAATGTTCACAGCCAAGTAGAACATCTACTTGCGTTGTTTGATAAAATGGGGATCGGCGAGCGCATTGATGGATCCAAAATGTGGATTGCTGATATAAATCAACTGTGTTGAAAGTTTAGAGCAAATTATAGGTATAATATAAGCCTGGGTCGAAATTTTATAATTATGGTCAATACAAGACCTTATCTTGAGATCGGATACTTCCTTGGCCAGTCCAGCCCGTGACCCATTCAAAGTATCAATTGAAATGCTAGCCTTGGCTTTTGGAATACCCAGATAACTAACGCAATTTTCTGTTATGAACGAATGAGTGGAACCAGAGTCAAAAAGAGCACGACATTTTGTCCATCTACCGGAATTATCCTCAATTTCAAGGTCCGCTGTCGGAAACATTGATATTGTTGGCAGGTTTGGAATATGATCATTTCCAATGAGTTCAGCCTTTGGTAAATCAATATGGATCGCAGGTATCAAATAAATGTTTCCTTCTTGTGCGATGTTGATGCACTCGGTTCTGGCTGTTGTGTTACATAAAACGATTTACTCGGCGAGGATAACTTGGGTGCGTTATGAACTCGTTTCTCTCCGGAATTTCCTAAGGCATCGATTCTTTTAGACACAAATGCTAGAAACTGGTCTATGTCAGAGAATTTGATTGAGAGATTTGATCTGAGGTTTCCTATCGTCACAGTTGTTTGGACTAAATAAAAAATCCAGGGATCTCGCTCGCAAGTCTCTGGACCTAAGGACTACAACCCTCAACACTTTCATAAATCTTCATCAACCCAGAGGCGGAAGGGTTTGAAATAATTTTAGGTTGAGACAAAAAGACGTGAATGTAATATATAATTTCCGCCATTGACGCGAAAATTACATATAGTAGTATACGCTGGGCCGCGCAATTAGTCTAATAAATATTTAAATTTCTGGGCTAGTGACAATGTGGTATTTTCATGAACAGTTGAGGTAAACACGCCATAGAAGGCCTACCATTGCTTGTAGATTCCATCGAAAACAGGCAATGTCAATCTTGGTAGTTTAAAATCCGATCTGAAATTATTCCCGAAATTATTAAAGGATAAAGGATAACTCGCCATCCTCATTTTTGGAGCCTGGTTGGCCGGTAATGGGAGTTAATTGGAGGTTAACGGCACTTATCCACGCTTGAGTTCCCACGATTAAAGGAAAATACTGACCATCAATTTCTAACATGTCAGATTCGGTAGCCGGATCCAATTTGAATAACTTATCTTCGGTTGCGATGAACTGATTGTATAGTTCGTTTATTTTGGCTAGCCGGGCATTAAGCTCATCATAACCACAACCCTTTGTTCTAATATAATTCGCAATTCGCGTCAACTGGCTTTTAATGATTGACTTGCGTTTAACGAAAGCTTCGAGTTTTTATATCACACCTTCGGGAGCCATATCACATAAATAGGCTTACACGTATATAGACGGAATAAAGATATGGAGTCACTTAAATAGATATGGAAAAACGGGGGGGAGGGGGTACATATTGGGACCGAAATCGGCTATTCGGTTTCCAAGCAGTACAATTGTACTTGGTTGTACAATCCTGATCTCACATGTGTTGGCAACTGAATATTGGAACTGGATGGTTCCAAATTATTTGGAAATTATCGTAACTCCACTATAACTGGCGCGCACCACTATAACTGTATTTGGATGTACTATAACTGTACTTGGATGAACGATAACAATACTAGGATGAACTGGATGGCGGCAAATTACTTTAATTATAGAATGCACAATGGGTTGTGCATCCGGCTCGAAGGGTCAAAAAACAATGTACAAACTGGAAAAATTAATTGTATAAGTTTTAATAAAAATAAACAAATTATATTTTTTCACTTTCATTTTATTTTTGACACTATCGATGTCGCCGCTCTGAAGGTTATAATGAGAAGAACTTAAATTTATTTTATAAACTTAAATACAAAATTGTTGTATATCTAACATTCAATCGCTTAATAGCCACTAGGTGGCACTACATTATAATATTAGGTATAAAACGCACTCATCAATGTTGCATTAGTAGTAGTGCACAAATGTCATACAAATGACAAATGTCAATATCAAATAAGAAATGGTAAGTGGCTAGTGCCAATTGAACAGCATTTTCTATGTGTTTTTTACGTTAATACAAATTAATCGCCCCTCAGCCTAGGGTACTCAGAGGGCTTCGGCTGTCTCTGTGTACACCTAGGTAACACCAAGGTAGCCGCGTCCACGTCGCGGGGGGTGGGTACTGCTTCGGCAGTAGCAAAGTGCTACCGGGGACCAAATGCCAGTGGTATAAACTGGCTAAAACAAACAATGAATACAACAAATACGGAATGTAATACCCCAGGTGGTACAGCAGCAGATATGCTGACAAATCCACACTCTTCGGAGGCAGGCCCAATAGATTCTGGGGTGGGCCAATCATTGCTTAACCCATTTGGACGAAGTTCCAAATTACCAAGATCACCAAAATCTTCAACTGAAAATATATTTCACTACGAGAAGGAAAATGCTGAACTCCGTGAACAACTACGAGAAATAAAGGAATTTACAACTAAATTGAAAGAAGAATTTACAATTTTAAAGAAAGAGAACGAAGAACTCAAAAAAGCAGTTGAAACACGTGCAGAACTTGGTACGAAACCTAATCCTGCAATCGATGATGAAATCAATCCATTCCATACGGATGAAGAAGAATTGGAAAGAGAAACAAATTGGATGTTGAAACGAAGTAAAAGACCAAGTAAGAAAAGGAAAGCTCAACACTCACCAGAAATGGCAGAAACTTTACCATCAACTTCAAAAGAGGTTTCTAGAAAACAGTTAATCATCAAGAAACAAATAGCTCTAGACCAACAACCAGCTAAACCAAAAGAGAAATCACTTTCACCAATAAATGTCGATGAGGTAGAAAAATCATCCGAACGGCAACCAGCTCAACAAAATGAAGCACAGACAAAGGTAAAAGCCCCACCACCGATTTTCATAGTAGGAGTAACGAACTACTCAGAAATCCAAAGTGTAATGAGTACTGTTACGGAACAAGAGTATAAAATTACTGCTCTGAACAATAATGTATGGAAGATTAACACTTCAAATCCAAACGCATACAGAAACTTGTCAATGAAGCTGAATACTCAAAAATATCAGTGGTACACGTACGAAAATAAAAACGAGCGTCCCATCAAGGTCATGGCAAGAGGGCTACATCCAACCTGTGAAATTAATTCAATAATGGAGGATCTAGAAAATAAAGGATTTAAAATCCTTGATGCCGTAAACATTATTAAAAAAGAGAGACGTAGCGGAGAGAACCGACTAGAAGCGGTTTCAAAAAGAGGGCTTCCCCTGTTCATGCTAACGTTTGATAAATCCGAGAAAATAGAAAACATTTACAACATAACTGGCATACTCAACATGCGAGTAAAGATCGAAGCTGTTAAAAGAGGCAGTACAAGAATAGTACAATGTAAAAAATGCCAAGGCTTTAACCATACGCAACGATATTGCGCGCGCGATCCAAGATGTGTGAAATGTGCTGAAAAGCACCCAACACAAACTTGCAAACTATCAAAAGAAGAACCAGCAAAATGTATAAATTGTAATGGGCAGCATCCAGCCAGCTACCGAGGATGTGAGGTTGCCAAGCAGCTACAAAAAATGAGGGATCAGGCACGCAAACCCCCTCTAAATCTTCCAAACAAGAATCGAGCAAGAAACGAATCATCTATGCGTAGGGAGAATTATACATATGTACAGGCCGCTTCAAATTCGAAAGAAAATGAGGCAAACGGTACCGAAAATTTCAAAAACACTGTCCAAGCAATTCTAAATAGCCTTGAGGAACAGAATAAACTAAATAAGTTAATTCTGAATCGACTTAACCTGCTGGAAATACCAATTTCCAAAATAGTTAAAAATAAATAATGTCTGCAATACCTAGTTCAACTCATAATTGCGGAACAGAAACCAGCTCATTAAGAATAGCCATATGGAATGCAAACGGATTAACACAACACCTGGAAGAATTAGAACTATTTCTAAATACAGAGAAAATTGATATATGCTTAATATCAGAAACACATTTTACCAGCAGCTCCTATGTATCAATCCGGAGATATACTTGTTACCATACCACACACCCTGCAGAACGAGCAAGAGGAGGGTCAGCTATATTTATTAGGGATAATATCAAACATCATGAAGAATTAAAAATAGAAAAAGAATCCATGCAAGTAACCACCGTGACGGTTAAATTTGGTCATCACAACACCTGTAATATATCTGCAATATATTGCCCCCCACGGTATAACCTAAAAAAAGAAGACTACATTAATCTGTTCCAGAAATTAGGAAGTAACTTCATTGTCGGAGGTGATTTTAATGCAAAAAATACCTTCTGGGGTTCAAGATTAACCTCTCCAAAAGGCAAGGAATTACTTGCAGCTGGCCAATACTCAAACTGTGAATTTTACTCAGGAGGGAAACCAACGTACTGGCCAACAGATCCTAACAAAATTCCAGACCTAATAGATTTCTACATCACTAAAGGCATATCGGAACGCTACATCTTCTTAGAAAATGATGAAAGTCTAATATCTGATCATTCTCCTGTTATTATGACGGTTAGTGAAAATGTAATAGAAAAAACAAATTCACCACAACTAACAAACAACAAAACAAATTGGGAATTGTTTAAGCAGTTAGTGGAGGAAAAAATAGAACTTCAAGTGCCAATCAAAAGTGAATATGAAATAGAAGAGGAACTAGACCGGCTCCTTGATGTCATACAATGGCCTGCTTGGGAATGCACCCCCAGGAAAGAAAACGCCATTATTTACCCAATAGAAGTAAGAGAATTAGTGCAGGAAAAACAAAAAGCCCGAAAGAAATGGCAGAATACACGTGCGCCGCAAGATAAAACCACCTTAAACAACTTGTGCATCAAACTTAAGGTACTCATAAAAGCAGTGAAAAATGAAACAATTGGAAAATATCTCTGTTCTCTAGCCCCAACTAAAGATACCGACTATTCCCTCTGGAAAGCAACAAAAGGGTTAAAACGACCAAAAACGCAGATCCCCCCAATCAAAACAAACGATGGGAACTGGGCTAGAAGTGCGAAAGATAAAGCTGACCTGTTTGCTGAACATCTTGAAGAAACATTTCAACCTCTAGGTCGGCAGACCAGTTACGAAAACACTACTGATACGCCCAGAATATCTGATTTCGAAGATATCAGGCCTGTAACATTGAAAGAACTAAAAGCTGAAATTAAGAACATAAAAACAAAGAAAGCTCCTGGTTACGATCTGATAACAGGGCAAATAATAAAGGAGCTGCCTGAAAAAGGGACCCGTAAATTACTGCACATAATCAATGCGATCATCAGGAAAAAACATGTGCCAATGCAGTGGAAAGTACAGAAGTAATAATGATTCCGAAACCGGGCAAGCCACCGAATGATAGAAAATCTTATCGGCCAATTTCACTTCTACCAACACTAGCGAAATTGTTTGAGAGGCTGTTGCTCAAAAGATTGAAAATAACCATAGAACAACGAAACCTTATCCCAGAATATCAGTTTGATTTCAGAGAGAAACACTCAACTATTGAGCAGGTTCACAGGCTTACAGATGTCATTGAGAATACATTAGAAAGGAAAAAGGTTTGCTCTGGTATCTTCTTAGATATGGCACAGGCCTTCGATAAGGTATGGCACAGAGGTTTACTCTTTAAACTACATAGAGATTTACCAAAACAATATTACATGATTTTAAAATCATATATAAAGAATCGCCACTTTCGGGTGAAATATGAAGATGAATACTCCGAGCTAAAAAAGATCTCGGCAGGAGTCCCTCAGGGTAGTGTTTTGGGACCAATTCTTTACCTACTCTACACCAGAGATTTACCTCATTTAAACGATGTTACCGTTGCAACATTTGCTGATGACACTGCAGTTCTCTCAGTAGGAGACACTATCGAGGAATCGACAACGAAACTTCAAGAAGCATGTGACAAAATGATAAAATGGACAAAAAAGTGGCGAATCGGGCTCAATGAATCGAAATCCACGCATGTGAATTTTACTAATCTAAAAGTCAGTTACAAACCTGTAATCATTAACGGTCAGCAGATTCCGTATGCAAATAAGGCTAAATATCTAGGGATGACCTTAGATACCAGGCTCAGATGGAAAGAGCACGTTAAAAAGAAAAAAGAAGAACTTAATATCAAATATCGAAAAATGTATTGGCTGCTCGGGAAAAACTCGGAATTGTCAACCGAAAATAAATTGCTATTATATCAACAGGTGCTAAAGCCTGTATGGACTTACGGAATACAGCTCTGGGGCTGTACAAAGAAAACCAACACTAAAATAATACAAACTTTTCAAAACAAAGTGCTACGTGGTATAGTTAACGCTCCGTGGTACATTAGGAATGATGACCTTCATCGGGATCTAAATATCCCGACGGTCCAAGAAGAAATAAAAAAACTTGCAGTAATACATGGACAACGTATTTATCAACACGTAAATGAAGAGCTTCGTGGTATGTTGGACACCTCCCATGCAGTAAGACGATTGCAGAGAACGAAACCAATTGATTTAATGGATTAAGGACACCAAAGCAAAGACTACTACTACAGTAAATAACCTATAAATGGAGCCGGCCAATGGGCGTCTTCTCATTCACAAGTGACTAAATTAAGAAAGAAAAATTACTAGATGAATTGTATTCAGTTGTAATAATTTAAATAAAAAAAAAAAAAAAAAAAAAAAAAAAAAAAAAAATTAATCGTTTGTTTTTCAATTTTAACAATCAACTGTGTAATTTCGTTAGTAGGCTGCGAAATAGTTCAGTGCGTTAAAACAAAAAAAAATTAAAAGGAATTTTTTTGTAAAAAAGAAAGAAAAATTGAATATTTTAATATAATATATAATAAAATTTATACTTTTAATAAAAGTAGTTTAGTGATGAATTTTACAAACATAAATTAGAATCAAAATATTATAAAATAAGTGTGTCTAAAAAAGCTTCGGGCGCGATAGCGTCCATTATAACGGACAAAAATGATATGTACCATTAATGAAAAAAGAGAAGGACAAAAGAAATGGAATAAAAACAAAATGAAATTGTTTGATAAATATACGGTTAACAGGAATTTGCAAAACGAAATAGGGAATCAAAATTTAAATCAAGAAAAAACGGGCTCATGATAATTCATTAAATTTGAATTCTAATATAGGAATAACATTGATAATAATTTTGAACATACGGAAATTAGCGGGGAAAAATAAAAAATCAGTAATATATTAATAATATTTAATAATTTTGGAAAGAAAAGATATTTTGGACATAGAAATGGCGGAAATTCTAAATTCGTTGAACTTAGGTAAAATTATTGAGATCAAGCAATTTGGGAAAAATTGATTAAAAGTACAATCCAGAGATATAGATACTGCGAATAAAATTCTAAAAAATTTAAATTTGGAAAGACTACATAAAGTTAATAAATATATACCAAATTTTATGGTGGAATCGATTGGTTTCGTTAATAAGATTCCTACTCATATTGACGTTGAAAAATAAAAAAATAATATAAAAGCTAGTTGTAGGATTATAAAAATTGAAAGAATGACTAGATGGACATAGAATAATCCAGAAATGAAGGTAGAAAATACGACTGCGGTTAAAATTACTTTTAGATCACATTATTTACCGGAAAATATAAATTTTTTTGAAGTTAACAGAAAAGTATCATATTATATACTAAAACCGCTTCTATGTAAAAAGTGTCTTATTTATGGATACTCTACAAAAACTTGTGTTGAAAAAAAATGCTTCAATTGTACTGATACTGATCATGATGTAGGAAGTTGCAAAAATAAATCTAAAGGTTACTACTGTAACGAAGAACATATGCAAGTACATTTGCAAGAAGAAAATTCAATTTTATAAGAAGAAATAAATGAAATTAAGATTATTAACAAAATTTCAAAATTAAATAGAAGTATTCAATCCACAACACAAGGGTATTTAAGAGGAGATAAAAACACAGATTCTGACATAATTATAACAGATATTTTAGAAAAACTACTTAAAATGGATAATTCCATTACGATTAATTTAAATAATAATAATAAAAGTAATAATCAGAATAAAATAAATAATAGTAATATCTATTATGAACAATAAAAAATTAAAAATTTTACAAATAAATATAAGAAGTCTTTCAAAAAATAAGGATGAATTAGAACATTTTATTAATGAAAACAAAATTGACATTTCATTTATTTCGGAAACATGGACAAAAAAAAAAGATAAATTTAAATTTAAATTTTTTTTTGTAATTTGAAACATAGTGATGATTGGTTTTATTATAGATCAACAATTTAATTTTAAGATAATTAATTATTCAAATTTCGAACCGTTTGAAGTTATGGGATTAGAATTTTCTGATAGTAATAAAAAAAAATTATGATAATTGGGGTATACATTCCACCTAACGTTAGAAATAAAATTGTTAAAAAAAATGTGAAAAGTTATTTAAAACCAACAAAGAAAATACAATAATTATTGGTGACTTTAATGCTCATAGTTTATGTTGGGGTAACAAGGCTGTAACAAATGAATGAATCAAATTTTATTATTTTAAACAACGGAGATTATACCAGGATGAACATGAACGGAAAAGATTCGGTCATTGATATTTCATTAGCCTCTCCTGATATATATTTAAAAATTAATTGGAGCTCATATACAACTAAAATTGAGAATTCTGATCATTACCCAATTTTATTAAATTTTGGTGATATTAATATAAATAATAAAATTAAATATAAAATTAATAATAAAAAAGTGTTGGATGAAATTAAAGATATTAAAATAGAATTTATCGATAATATGTCTGATTATGAGAATTCACTAGATGAAATAATTGAAAAAAATACAACAGAAATTATCAGTAATAATAAATATTCAAGAAAATTTTGGTGGAATGATATAATACAAAACCTTTGGAATATTAAACGCGAAAAATTGAAAATAGCAAATCAAAATAGGAAAAATAGATACTGTCAATTTGAATTAAAAAAAAAAGTATTACTAATCTAAGAATGGAGATTCAAAAAGAAAAACAAATACCTGGAACATTTTTATCGATGAAATCAATACTTTCACGAATACCAGAGATATGTGGAAAAAGATTCGATTATTTAATAACAAGAAAAGCGAAAAAAATAATCTTTTCTTCTTTAAAACTGCAAACTTTTTTTAACAAGTAACATAAAAGAAGGATTTATTAGTAAAAAGGATAAAATCAAAATAACATTAAACCACAAAAATGATATATTTTTTAATAAAGGAGAAATTATGGAAATTATTTAGAACAGTAAAAACTCGGCTCCTGGAATTAATAAGTTTTCTAATAATTTATTAAATAGTCTACCAGAATCACATATAAGTAAATTAATTCAAGTATGGCAGAGTCGGAAATTCCCAATGGAATGGAAAACTATTAAATTAATACCGGTTCCCAAACCTAATAAAGATTCAAATAATATAAACAAGTACAGAGGAATTCATCTGTTTTCCAACAATTGCTAAAATTGTAAGTAAATTAGTGAAAACAAGATTAGAAGAACATTTAGAAAACATGCATTTATTACCTAATAACAGTTTTGGATTCAGGAATGGCATTTCAACTTTAGATTTTATTAATAAATTCATGAGGATAGTTGAGAAAAATAAAGAGGAAAATAAGATTTCTGTGATAATGGGGTAGAAACTCGAAAAAAATAAAAAATGTAATAATGTAATATGAAATTCAAATTTTCTTGGTAAAATTGATTGAGTAGCCAGGATTTCGGCTAGCAAATTGCTTGCTTGCTAGCCGAAATCCTGGCTACTCAATCAATTTTACCAAGAAAATTTGAATTTCATATTACATTTTTTATAAAATTTTTGTTTTTTTCTTGCGACTGCACAGTAAAGCAACACAAAAATTTGCTGTTCATTTTTTGAAGCAGCAAAATTTACTGTGCAATCGCAAAAAAAAACAAATTTTTTTTAGAATAACATAATTTGAAATTTAAATTTCCTTGGTAAAATTGATTGAGTAGCCACGATTTTGGCTAGCAAATTGCTTGCTTGCTAGCCGATCGAGTATCTACACAGGCACCTATACTTATCAAGACTCAGTAATACTTGTTTTACTAATACATTCAAACGCTCTATTGAATTTCGATTGAAAATGAAACAATGTAAGTTAATGTTTATAGTTTGAATAATTCACATTTATTTTGAATAATAAAATTATAAATTTAAAATAAATAATAATACATTTCATATGTAGTTAAATAATAAATATTTAATGTTTACTTAATTCTATATTTCATCACTATCAATATACTACTAACATAAAATATTAACAACTGGTGGAGCACAGAGCGGAATGAATATAATGCCCGAAATGGCGGCCTCTAATCTCTGTGCCTTTTTCCACGTTGCCGTATAGTGGACTATATCTTCTTGGGCTGGTTTATCCGTAGGTGTATAGTTATCTTACGCAATTTAAGAGCACTCGTAATAAATTTTATACACCGATTTTATTTATTTTAAGATATTCATTTTATTGAATAATTTATTTGTAATTTCACTTGTTGAGTTTGCAAAGATTTTTTTTATAATAAATTAATTTATTGGAACATGAATAAATTTGACAATTTTACTTCCAAATCGGTTTGAAAAAAGTTCAGTGCGTTACTCTGATGGTAACGCAGTTTTGTTTCCATATTATACCTCTACTACAATTTTTTGTTCTTGTCAACACACATAGACGTCAAAAATTTAAATTTCATAATTATGGATGCGAGCTAAGTATTTATGATTTATCTTATTAAACTAATTACTAATTAAATAATATATTTTCAGGTTTGTCCGAATTAATAATAGATTATGTTAATGGAATTGTAAGTAAGTTTATACATATTATAAGTTTATATTTACTAATGGAATTTTTCTTCCAGCTGTAGAAGTGTCATCAATTTTTATGTGTTCCAGGTTTTTATGTATTTTAGCTTGAGAAGGGATATTATGTGCTTCATCAACAACAACAGTAATAATTATTATCATGATCACAAGTTTTTAAAACTAATTTTTATACATCTATGATAATATTATTTATTAATTTATGACACTTATGGTTTCCTAATAATCGTACATAGAATCTATAAAAAATTAACTAACTTTCATTTATTGAAATTTGCAGTGGCATAATTGTGGTTCACTTGCTTACAATAATTCAAAATAATTATGTTTGCCATCGGAGAAAGCAAGCAACATTTTAAAAAGATTAAGGTTCGTTTGGCCACATGAACATAGTCTATTGGTATCGATACAAAAATTGTCTTGTTGTACACTATAAATTGTTAATTTATGCAAGATCACACTTTGGTTACTTTCAGATAAATACTTGGCTTTTACATCATCATGGCGAATAATTTCCTGAAATATGGCGCATGCATGAAAAAATAATTGATAGACAACTTCTGTTGATTGAACTAAACCACCCCTTTGTAAATAATCAAAATAGGTATCGTCAGCTTTAGTTCCAATTTCTTTTATAAAAATCGTTTGGCACTCGGAACACTGAATCTTTTTACGAATAGCAAAGCCACACACATAATTATTAGAAACTTCATCAAGCTCAACGTTCGCCAAATATTCAGTGTCAAATATTTCCTTATAGGCAGATATGGAAATGTCATCTGAAATATTTGCTTGTTCAAGTTCTCGAGAATTTTTAAACTGGCTTATTGGGATTTCTCTTCTAAACATTTTTCTAATCCGTAATTGGGTTTCCGATTCAGTTATATTTCTATAAGAAATATTGTAACAACGCCCTGATAAAAATCTATACTTACTAAACCTATTTTCTAAGTTATCACTTTGTAATTTACCTAATAAGACATACTCAATGCCGTAATGGTTAAATTAATATTTTGTGATATCGATCAAAGCTTTGGTGATTTTAACCATTGCGGTATGGGTTTCTCTAGACAATCTACCATTGTTATTACCGGAATTGTGCCAGTCTGTTAGCCATTCAGTAAATTTGGTTCACAGTTGTCATTACGTTTTGCCATACCTTTGAATTTAGATTTTACGTTTACTATATCCCACCACTTTCGAATTAGTTCCAAAAAATTTGCTGTTTGTAAATAGTTATTATTTTGCCTAAGAGCTGCAATTGTACTATTGTGGAAAATATTATCAACCAATGAAACCTTTTGTTTTTCTAAACTATTAGGATACATAGATTTAAAGTTAAGCTTAAATGCGGTTTTTGAGGGTAAGTGTATTTCATTTGTATATTGCTCTCGTAAGTGTGAAAAACGAGCATATTTGATTTCGCGCGTATCAAAATCTGGATAAACGAAAGAATAATCGAAATTTTTAACGTTCAACCAATTGTTTCGGATATTTTTAAAATTATGAACGGGATCATAGCAACAGAATATGGTCTTCGTGTTATCACAAGGATGAGGAAATAAAAAATCACCTGTGGAAGTAAAAAGTTCGAACATGCGTCGATTACAACTATTGTTATCAGTCATGATAACAAATACTTCTAACCCAATACTATGCAAATATATAAGAACATTTTTTGTTAAGCTGTAAAGTTCTTTACCAGTACAGTCTTTAACTGGTGCCAATTTCACAACTTCCTTAAATGTACCAAAAGCTGAGACAACCATGAAAGTTTGTACTGTTTTTGCTAAAACTTCTACCGAATTTTGAGCAAATCCTTTTATATTACCAGCTTTATAATCAATTCCTGACTTTATATATATTTCATCAATCATCAAGATGACTTTTTTTCTCTATCAATTAAAGTAGAAACAATTTGTTTCAGATAATTATTATTTGAAATTTCACTATTAGACGAGATGTTTAAAGAAGCAGAAATATGTCGAATATGTTCGGGATGCGGTAAGTTTAAATACTGTCGCATTATATTATATGCAGCGCTTGATTGTGAATGCAAAGATGGGCAACAATGATCGAATTCTTAGAGTAGCGCGGTATTTTATTTTTAGGTTGCAATAATTTAATTTGATCAGTTAAAAAAATAAGTTCATTTGGGAATAAAAAATCATCGGGAATTTCCGCGGAAGCCGTATTTAAATTCATTAAAGCATTTTCCAATAGCAAATCAAAATCACTTTTTGAACCAAAATTTGACAAATTTTTGTATCTTACCAACAAATTCTCCAACTGCGACCAGAGTGTAATTTTTTGCATATTTGGAAGCACCCATTGCAAGTCCTTTTTGCACACAAAAATTTCATAAACAAAAATATTAACTTTTAAATCACTATTTATCACAGTTCTTATTTTAAAATTGCAGCCTTTTTCGATATCTTCATCAAGAATATAAAACACTAAAGAATTATTTTGAGTGAAAGTGTGATACTCTTTAAAAACATCATTTTTAATCTTTAACGTATAATTGGTTTTTACATCATCAAAACCTTTTATAATGTCTGCCCGCAACACAGCCTCATTTTGTCCATCAATCCTGCAATTAATTTCCTCGAGTCTTTTAACTGGAGTTTTTCTCTTCGGTAGTACTGTTTTAGGATGTGATTTTCCTGGAAAAACTGATGGAACGGCCCCATTTATTAATTTCGAACGGGATAATTTATATTCAGTGTCCTCCATCTGTCTTTTTAAATTTTTTTGGACATCTTCCGGTAGGAAATGTTGAAGACACGCAGCTGAATATTTTGTAGAATACCAGTTTTCTCTTTTGAGTGCTTTTATCCATTTTAATGTTAAATTATCATCAGCCGGGAAACAAAATGTTGGGATTAATTTATCATTTTCCTTATTACGACTAGAATTGCTTTGACAGCCGATAGCACAACATCTTCTTGGCATTTTACGAGATCTTAACACTAATTATCACTTATCAATTTTATTTATTATCACTAAAGTAAGAAAATACAATTAAAATGTTATATTTATAATTATTCAAAATTAATAAAAAACATATATTATGTACCTTTACATCACATCTATACGCATTGAATTACAAAGAAAAACTAAAAAAAGACGGGAAAGGTTCGGAGCCGAACCCTATAAGCATTTTAGCTAAGAAAATAGCTTTTCCACAAAAAAAATCACAAACCACCACACCTAAACATTATTACCACCCTCACCCACCATCCAATTCAAACCCCCAAAACCCATCTCACCCGCACTATCCTATACCGCACCACCCATATTATCACCCTTTAACACCTCCATACCCACTTCCACCAAACCCTTCAAACCCTCATCCACCAAATCCCAAATTCCCACACCAAACCCAAAACGCCTCATCCCACCCCCTCCACCTCCCATACCACCACTCCTACCACCCCCATAACCACACCACCCACACAAAACTACATCCAAACGAGATATATTTTGATTCCACATTCACATGCTCTATGAAACCAAAATAGAATAGAAAATGAAAAAAAAATAATCTAACAATTTTAAGGAGGGGGGTTAACAAAACCCTACTTACCTCCGAACACCCTAAACATTGAAATGTCCAAATCAATGGGGATCGTTCCCAAGAATTGCTTGAACTTTTAGTGTAGAAATTAAGCTGATATCTCTATTCGTTCTCAAGTTATCGTGCACACGGACAGACAGACCGAAACCATATAGCATTTTTTTTAACAAAAATGCTTAAAAATTCAATAGAAAAAACAAAGAAAACAAATTCAATACACACATTGACAAAAATATTACTGAGGCTTGATAAATATAGGTGTCTGTGGTATCTACCCCAATATCTACAGATTTAGAAAAAGTTTTTGACAGAGTAGATATAAATACATTAATTCAATTTATGATAGATGATAAAATAAATAGCTATATAACAAATTGGATATATAATATGTTGATTAATAGAAAAATTATTTTTGAAAATGATTTTGATAAAATAGAAATATTTACTAGTGATAGTATCCCTCATGGTGACCCAATGAGCCCTCTACTTTTTAATTTTTATACGAAAAATATTCATAAATTACAAAATAATAATACTGAAATTTTACTATATGCAGATAACTTTATTATCATAATTTCAAATAACGATATTAAGGAATTAAAAAAGGAAGCTGACGAATTTTTAAAGAAATTTAATATGTAATTGAATAAAATAAAATTAAATATAAATTTTGAAATTAAAATTAATAATATAATAATAAAAGAAGTTAAAATAATAAAAAATCTTGGTTTTAATATTGATTTCAAAATTAATTTAAATTAACATGTTAAATTATTAGAAAATAAATGTACGAAAGCTATGAATATATTAAAAAGCTTTGCGAGAAAAAAAGAGGGAACTCATCCTTGGAATCTACTATTACTTTATAAAAGTTTGATTGAAAGTTGAATGAGATATGATATGATGATAGTTAATAAAAACAATCATATGGATAGAATACAAAAAATTGTTAACGACGCTTTAAGAATTTTCTTAGGGCTTACCAAAAGTACATCGATCACTGCAATTATTGCAGAAGCTGGGGAATTACCAATATATCTAAAAGCAGAATTATTCAAATATAATTATGTTGCAAAAAAAATATCTAAAGATTCTATATTTAAAGACACGTTAACTCGCGGAAATAGTAATAATAGCATGAACAATTGTTTCAAAATACAAAAATATGTTGGATAAATTACCTACAGAGAAGATTTTAAACTTGCAGCATCTTTTACAATTAAAAATTGATTTTGGCTTACATAATCTAATAAAACAGAAGAAATCTAAAAACAAAGAACTCCTTAAAACTGTCACTACTGAATGGGGGATGGGACTATTAAAAAAATAAGAGAGGAATTGGTATATATGATAGCCAAACTCAGATGAAATACATATTTAAAATTGAAGAAGAATTATCCATTAAAAATATTGAAGCGACGGCGATATTAGAAGCAATTAAAATTTTTAAAGTACAAAATATTAAACAAGTAACAATTATTACGGATTCTCTAGTCACATGTAAACCATTATTAAGAAATTCAAATAAAAACTTTAAATATCCAGAAGACGAAATTATAAAAATTATTAATGAAACAGAAATGGAAGTATGTATTAATTATTTGGATTCCTAGTCATATTGGTATAGAAGGTAATGATAAAGCAGATGAAGCTGAAAAAGAAGGCATTAATAGCATAAATATAATTAAACCTAAAGTTCCGTTAAAAGATCCGATTAGCATATTCAAAGAAAAAATGTATGAGGAATGGCAAAGAGAATTTTTGATTAAAACTATGAATAAAGGTATAGAGCATGGAATCAATATAAAAGGCGTAATTAAACAAAAACCGTGGTTTTTTAAAAGTAAAATTGATTCTAAAATGACGAAAATCATAACAAGATTAAGAACTAATCAATAATCATACGTGTGATAAAAAGTTCTTTAAATTAACGGGAATGGAAACAGAGGATTATTGTGAAAGATGTAACGTAAAAAATAACAGTGTACATGAAATTAAATTTTGTAACAAATATAATGACATTAGAAATAAATACAGTGTAATAAAAAAAAACGATTTGAGTGACACCCTATATAAACTTAAATAAAAAACATTTTTTGAATTAAAGAAATTTATTAATGAGTGCAAATTGGAAATTTAATTTTTATAATAATTATTAATTTTTAAATTAATTATTCATAATATAAAATAATAATACATAATTCAGTAAATCCTTAACTATAGTTAATTTATAATATTTAATCATTGGTGATGTGAATGAAAATTCGTTCAGACCAAACAAATAAGTTATAAATAAAATAAAAAAAATTAAAAATCGCAAGTTTTACGCATACCTTGCAGTACTTACAAGCCTTAAACTGCTGCTAGCATAAACCCCATCCATCCCTGCTACCTATAGCCTGGCAAATGTGCTGCAGCAATAGTAGTTTGGGGAATCTGGTAACCTAACGCAAAACATGTGTTCGCATTGTCATACGACTGGACTTTTTTATGTACATAATTGTATGTCTGTGAAGTTAGCCCGAAAAATATCCTGAAGAAGTGCGACGGCAACACTAAAAGGCGAATATCGCGACATTTTTCAGTGTCATCCCGAAAAATTTACTATATTTCGCTAGTTTTGAGTGTCATCCCGATTTTTTTTTTTTTTTACTATCATGACATTTTTTATTTTTGTTGTTATCCCTAAAACAAATTCCAAAACAGCAAATTTCAGTAATGTCTGTGATTTTAATCCGAAAAATATCTTGGCAAAACCCAAAATTCTAATATCATGACAGTTTTCAATGTCATTTTATATATCATCCCGAAAAAATGTCACTAGCTTGACACAAAATTAGCACGAAAAAAATCTGTCGCAATATATTTATTACCGAGTCATCCCAAAAAAAATATGTGACAATAGTTCACATCATAAAAAAGACATAATCAGGTATTATTAATTACCAAATTAAAAAAGTCATAACTATTCAAAAATCATTAGAGATTTCTTATTAACAAGTAACAAATCGTGTAGTAAATAAAGTAAATGAATCCACAATTAGAAAAAGGTAATAAATATCCACAAGAAAAGCTCTATTAATTGTTTGTAAAGAATCAGACAACTCATATAAATGAGGTTTTCGTAGAAGTTAGTCAGGTATAGTGCCCTGAAGTCGACCAACAGATTAATTAACGAGCACGGCTTTATGCGGCTTTCGTAGATAATGAAACCACCTTTTGAAATAACAAAGTATGAAAAAAATTCTATTAGCCGTTTGTCAGGTATAGAGCCCTGAAGTCGACCTAGATATTAATTAACGAGTACATCTTTATGCGGCTTTCGTAGATAATGAAACCACCTTTGAAATAAAAAAGTATGAAAAAAATTCTATTAGCCGTTTGTCAGGCATAGAGCCCTGAAGTCGACCTAGATATTAATTAACGAGCACGGCTTTATGCGGCTTTCGTAGATAATGAAACCACCTTTGAAATAGCAAAGTAAGAAAAAAATTGTATTAGCCGTTTGTCAAATATAGGGCTCTGAATTCGACCTAGAAGTACACCTAGGTATTAATTATCGAGCTCGGCTTTATACGCTTTAGAGATACCTTATGGAGTGATGCAGATATGGTGAAAATAAGTGTCCACTTCCGAAGGATCCTAATATTTAAATAAAACAAATTTAGTTATATGTATATTTATTTTTATTAATTTATATTCTCTCTTTAAATGTGAATTATTTACAGAACAGAATTTTGAACAATGTTTTTTTTTCAGTTGATGAATGTGAAGTTTGAAGAAATTGGAAGTACGCCATTGTTTTCATTCAAATTTTTGGAGCTGCCTGGAACTGTGAGTGAAACATAATTCGAGTGGCAGACCATTATTTAAAAATATATCCAAGTTGTAGTATAAAATTTAATTGCTTATGTTGCAGTAAGACGTATAATGAAAGCCGTCAATTTGCTAGTGTTGATGCTATGGCGCTAGAAACTCTAGGAATTCAAAACATCGAAAAATGTTTATCTTACTACAGAATAACGCATTCCGAAAACTGTTGCAACTAAAATATGGAAGTTACGCAAACTTCTTATAATAAGTTCGTGGCAATAAATTGTGAATATATGAATCCTTCGATTCATAGCACAATTACATTTAACGACGTCCCTGAAAAATTAAACTTTGGTGGTCAAACCTATGAGTTAAATTTGGTGGTCAAACCTATGAGTTAAATTCAGTCATAAATTACGTATCTACAGCATAACATTATGTAGCATTTTGCATCAAAATAAATTTTGGGAAAAATACGATGATCTGATGAAATACGTTATAAAAATACGCAATCCTAGACTTGTGCAAATCGAACCACACATTCTCTTTTATTGTAGGGTAAATCGTAATTAAATTGTTCTAATACGATAAACATGAAAACATGCACTTTATTTTTAAAATTACCCGTTTCATCACTTCAATTTTTCATAAGGGACTAAATAAATAAATAGGTAAGTTTGCATATATTAAATTTTTAAGATGTAATTAATTAAATCAAAAAATTTGTTTTTATTTTCAGGCCTGTTTAAAACTCAAATTTAAGGAAACTTCTTTGAAAACAATGGCGTACTTTCCAATTTCTTCAAACTTCACATTCATCAACTGAAAAAAAATACATTGTTCAAAATTCTGTTTTGTAAATAATTCACATTTAAAGAGAGAATATAAATTAATAAAAATAAATATACATATAACTAAATGTTTTATTTAAATATTAGGATCCTTCGGAAGTGGACACTTATTTTCACCATATCTGCATCACTCCATAAGGTATCTCCAAAGCGTATAAAGCCGAGCTCGATAATTAATACCTAGGTGTACTTCTAGGTCGAATTCAGACCCCTATATTTGAGAAACGTCTAATACAATTTTTTTCTTACTTTGCTATTTCAAAGATGGTTTCATTATCTACGAAAGCCGCATAAAGCCGTGCTCGTTAATTAATATCTAGGTCGACTTCAGGGCTCTATACCTGACAAACGGCTAATAGAATTTTTTTCATACTTTGCCATTTCAAAGGTGGTTTCATTATCTATGAAAGCCGCATAAAGCCGTGCTCTGTAATTAATTTCTTTTGCTGCATATTAGCGAATTCATTTCTGCTTGTTAATTCATATTTATTTTGACAAAGCTTTTAATTCGATCAGGTTTTCTTCTTTTTTTACGCGAGTTTTCATTTTCTATAAAAGCGACCAAGTAATACATTTTTATTTTAGTAGAAATAATTTTTTTTTTTAAATGTGCTATCTTGAAAATATAGGATATTATTTCGTTTAGATAGTTTTATTTCGAGATAGTTTCATTTATATATATATCAGGATTGCCATATTAAACTATAATCATTTGTGTAGAGTATTAATTAACTACGCGGTGTAGACAATACGCATAACACTGCTTCTGGTGGTCAAACCGCGTTTTGCGAAATAATGAAAATGAAAAGCTGATTCTGTTTGTGCTGCCCTATTTCAACAGTAAAAAATAATATTCCTAATGAATTAGGCACTTTATTGTACACATCTCTGAAACCACATAGTTTGACTGAAAAGGTTAATGGAATTTATGGCTTTACATTATATTTACATACTTCTTTGTTTTGACCAACAAAGTGCTGCTCAATAGTGCAGCTCCCCTCCCACCTTGCCAGACCAAAGTAACATATAAATTCAACTGATAAAAAAAATTCCTCGAAGAAGTATTCAAACATATATACATGAATTAACAATTTGTTAAAAGATATAGCTGACACAGTTTAAGTTTAACAACCGTGCCACTATAATTTTTTTGACAGTGATATATTTTATTTAAAATACGGCAAAGTATAAAAATCCATCTTGTTCTTTTATACATACACTTTTTTATACACGTATTAAATAAACAAGATACGGTGAACGCATATAACAAAAGCCATATCATTAAATCTTATTTCAACCATCATTTGTAACAATTGTTAGTTGGAAAATATAAATCCAACTGCAAACAATACAATGTAAAATCTTGACGCCAACAACGTGGAACTTTTACAATAAAACAAAAAACTTTACCAATCACTGATTTTGATATCGAGCTTGTGAATGCCATAAAGCGAATCTTAAACTCGTCGTCAAATGCGACTCTCTCTATACCAAATAAAAAAGAAATTTAAGGATAAAATATCATAAAATATGTCTAGCGCAAATGGTACGTCGTGGCCCATAACATAATAATAATTGTATATGCTAGGTGATGCTTATACGCCATAAATAAAATAATATTTATAAGCTTGTTCAGTCGTGCAAGGCGAATACAAATCTTTTATATTCTTTATCTTACACGTATAATGAACTTATTCAACAACAGACGGGCGTATAAAAGCTACACCAACCAGATCCTATTTAATGTAATTTTATGAGTATGAGATTAAAATGATTTTCTAATACTGTTGGTAACGTAACATACTATCGAAACACAACAAACCATATTAAATAATGTAACTTCTTCTGTATTCAAATTCACTTAGGTCAAAAAACCTCATAAATTTGATTGTACGCAGCCCAAAAATCATCCCTTCCGCATTTAACCAAATAAAAGATCTTATACACAATTGATCAATCTGTATATACGGAATAATAATAATAACAACAACAACAACAAAAAGATTGGAAAACACATTAAATTCCGCAAATTTTATCCTTATTCAGAATTTTCTATTGATATTTGTAATTCAAATAGATTAGATTTATACTTTTTTTTTTGTTTGCTCCATGAAATCCTTTTCCTTCTGTTTTATTACTTTTTGCTTATATACTACCACCACATAGAATAGGTGGGTCATAAAAAAGGAACAAAATTTATTTATAAAAAGATTTTTATTCCAAAGTGGTTTAAAAATAAAAAAGTTTTTCTTCAAAATGTTGAATTTATTTTAGATTATTTGGCAAATTTTTTTATAAATGTATGTTATGACGCCCGTCCTACATGCCACGTGTACCTATTTAGAAGGATTCAGAAGGATCGATATTTTATTATTGCCAAACTGGTAGAATACTTTAAATATTAATATAGTTTAATATTTAAGCAATGGATGGTCAAGAACTGCCTTCAATTCTTGAATCAATTGGACTTTGTAGGGCTTCATTATAGCTATGAGCGATGAAATATTCGCTAGTCCAAAAACGTACCCAAAAATATTGCACACTTTAGTTTACATATTACATGTATCAATACTATTTAACTTCGGCACATACGAGGGTGAATCACAATGTGTAGCACTATCATATGGAAAAAAAAGAGTGAGACAGATTTTTTTTTTATTTTACGACATAATCTCCTTTAAGGTTTATACATTTGTTACATCGATCAATTCCATCTGCCATCAAAAAGCACTCCAAAGTTTGTTTACTTTTGGGATGTCACTCAATTACATAAATTGGTCAAGTCTTATCTATCAAACCGGCGACAATGTGTAATGATCTCACATCGCCCATCGGGCCTTGGATATTTATTGTTTTCATAGATCGAATAACCGAGATAATCAAAAACTCAAACGTGCTCATATTTCAACAGGTGTGTGTTTAAATAAGTGTCATGGAGAACCTGGATGTTAAAAAGACAACATACTATTTCAATAAATCCCACTTTGCTTTTAGAATCAATAATTTTAATACCATATGATACAAACTTTAATTTAGATATATATTCAATTGAAAATTTAGCGTAATTTTGAACCAAATTAAAATTACTTTGGGATATTGGTTTTTTTAAACCAAATCTTTAAATTTTTTACTGTTTAAAATATCAAATGAATTTTTGAAGACAATAATAAATCTAACATTCTTCAAAATGTGGCAATTTTAAAACACAATCAAAAAATTCTAATGCACTTGTTACGCAGCTACTTAATATCTGAACTGCTAAACTAACTTTCATTGTTTGGTACTTAAAATATATATGGGCCTTTCGTAATTTATTCGCGAGATGGAAACCTTCCCTCGATTGAATCTTATGTAGTTCAAAATGTAAACTTTATTGCCGTCACTATCGACTAAAGGTCCATCATCAGCTAAAACGTCCCTGACGAGTTTGAACATATGACATGGATCAAAAAAAAATTAAAAATTGTTGAGGTAAATCAGCCACTTTGAAAGCGAGATTTATATTAGGAAAATTAACGTTACAACCTAGTGCTCGAGTTACACTAAAGTTTGCTGGAAATCCATCAAAAGTTACTCCAATTGTTACAACTGTTGTGTGATACGACGTTAAATGGTGTTTAGGTGTAGTATCGCACAACATGCTATCAGATCGTAATGTTTAGGAACGAGACCTTATTATTATCATTGTAATAGATTAATTTATTGTTTTTGATTAAGTATTGAAAATAAGAATAACTTTATTTTTGAGTGATGGGATTAGAGAGTCAGTGTGAATTTGGCGATTGATCTTTAACCAATAAATAAACATAAAATAAGGTTATTCTATGTGAAATAATAATAAATTACAAAATATTGTTGTTAATAAAAAATAAAACTTAAAATGGTTGGTTTATTATAAAATAATTTAAATATTTTGGATGTGTTTTTAAATTCGCCAACTACCACACACAACACTGGTGGCAGCGGAATAAAACATAAAACTAAACCATGGCCCGTCAAATAAAAAAGAATGTGATTGTACAACGGTAACTACACGGTTAATTTAACCGATAATTTTTTTTTGAGGCATTTTTTTTTAAACACGTTGTCTGTGCCAAAGTATTAAGTTGCTTGTGAATTAAATAAACATAAACAAGACGATAAATTAGTGTTAAAGCGATTATAGTGCCTATTTAAGACAAGACAAGAAGTCAAATATAATAAATCTATGTATTTTTTTATTAAGGCCTTACCGCTATTTGGCTGGAAAATATAAATGCATAAATAGCGTATTTTTAAAATAAAGAAAACGTTTAAAATAACCACACCCAGCCGATAAATAAACCAAATACGCTACTCATCATTATCAATTAAAAATAATTAATCTGATCAACTGATTTGATCATTTTAACGGATATTCAGATCATTGTATGATAATCAATATTCGGCTGATCATAATCAACATTGTTAAGCTGTATAACATAACCGACGCTCAGTTTTTAATTAAAACAAAAATACGCTGCAAAAGACATCAACCAATATAAAAACAGTCATCATTGTACCAACAATCAACAGCTGATCATACAAATCAACGTTTAGCTGACCAATATACAACATGCTTATATAAGGACATCATCAAATATAACATCATTTAGCAACAACAATGAAAGCCGTTCTACATGTATGTATGAAAAAAAATATTGTTAAATGCTTAATTTACAATTTACAATAGTTTTAGATTTATTTTTCTTTTTTATCAATGTTCTGTGGCAATCGGTAATTATCAACTGTATTTTTTTTTATTTCACAATTAATTTATGAATTTCTCAATCGATATATGATTTTTTTTTATTTTAATTTTGATTTTGACAAATTTAAATTTTTATTTGGCTTTTTCCTAGAATTTTTATCTTATGTCTGGCAATGATGGTAAACATGTTGACGTACTAATAAAGCTCAGAAGTGGAACCGAACTTATAACAAAAATGACCGAATTAAATATATCGCAAGCGTTAAAGCTAATTTCCACATTTGATGGAAACCCTTCTCAACTTCATCAATTTATCCAATGTAGTGATATAGTGTTTGATGAATTACATGCCAATCAATATCCTAAATTTTTAAAATTGATGAAGAAATTATTAATAGGTACGGCTTACGATGAAGCAGTAAAACATATAGAGTATGATAGTTGGGCGGATTTAAAGAAAGATCTCAAAGAAAGATTTACCGACAGTAGATCCAAATTAGAAATTTCACATGAATTAAATACAATTTATCAAAAACCTAGTGAAACGGTGAAGGAATTTGGTAGTAGAATTCGAATTCTTTTGTCTCAATTAAATGATTTATGTATTACAGAAGCAGGTAAAGGTTCAAAGAAAACCGTAGAATTATTAAATAATCAGACAGCTTTAATTGGGTTTCAAGAAGGATTAAATAGCAAAATTCGTGTAATAGTTAAATCGACAAATTGTAATACACTTAAAGAGTCAATTACTAAAGCTTGTGAAGAAGAATCACTTCTCAATCGACAAAGTAATGTAGATTTAACAAGAACTTCAAAGTGTCAGCTTTGCGGAAAACTTGGTCACTTTGCCAATAACTGCTTTAAATTAAAATCATTGTCAGGAACCACTGAAAATAAAGCATTTAATTTTAGAAATAATAATAAAGCCAATTCATCAGCTTCGTTCACAATGGTTTGTGTATATTGCAAAAACCCCGGGCATCATATAAACAATTGTTTTATACGAAATCATACTGAAACCCGGAAAAATAATTTCAACTCCAATGAGCAAACTACTTCAAAACCTGTGGCAAATAAAATGAATATAGTAAAATCGGAACCTTCGGAAAACTTAATGGGGCTCACCCAGTCTATGTCGAGCAAAGCTGTGCGAGCCAAATTTCTATAATTTTTTTATGTTCGACTATTTTTAATGATCTTTCTAAATTTTTTATTTCTTGGTTTTCATCCTTAAGGATATATATATTTGTGGGTAGTGCCTTTCTATTATCGAAACCGAATTTTTTTTTATACCATGTCAGTTTTACTGATCCTTTTTATAATTCGATTTCTCTTTTCCTCTGTGTTGCCCACATTTATGATAGCTTTAAGCTTATTAATTATACTAACTCTTTCAAAAAACAAAAAAAATGCATTTTTAATTTTAAATATCCAAAAAAACAAGACCGCAAAGCCCGTTTCCGTATAACCATAAAAAGTTTAATTTTAAAGTTTTGCCGAACAAATTTTAAACCTAATAAATTTTACACCGTATTACCGTAGTTTCATAATCTTGACGTTATACCTCTAAACATAAACTTACAACAAGATCGCGAATTAAATTTTTTACTTGACTGGTGCAAGTATCTGGTGCAAGTATCAGTCAAAAAAAGGTTCAATAAATGGTGAAGCTTTCTGCTATCCTGATGAAAAATGTAAAAAGGAATTTCCTCTGAAGCTGAACCTACCTGGACATTAGCCAAATGTTTCGGAGATATCTTACTCGATGACAATAACAAAATTTCTCATGCTTTTCAATTGGTAGAGAATAATTTTCCAAATACTTGTGATGGAATACTAGGGAAAGATTTTTTAAAACAAAATTGTTGTGTCATAGATTATTCAAAAAATTCACTATAAACTCCTTGCAAATCTAAAACATACAAATTTGAATTAAAGTTAAATGAAATTTTTTTGCCTAAAACTATTCCAGGTCGCACTGAAAAGATTGTTAAATTGTTATTCCCTGAAACTAATGATGGTCAATATTTTTGTCGATCCAATAAATCGGTCGAGAATGTTTATTTAGTCAATTCTTTAATAACCATAAATAATAAGATCGGCTATACTTCTATAATGAATTCAGGAGAAACTGAATTTCTTTTGCAAGATATGGATTTGATTCTAGAACCCCTGGGTAATTTTGATATATACAATTTTGCTCATCAGTGGGACAATAAATTAATAAACTGACTAAATTCTATAGAATCCGCAATAATACAAGAAAATATGAATGAAGAAGAATATAGTTCCATTGTTAAAATATGTAAGGAATATAATGATATTTTTCTACTAGACGGTGACAAATTAACAGCAACAAATGCTATGTCCCATTCGATTCCTCTTTCTCAGGATATTAAACCAATATACAAAAAGCAATATAGGTTACCAGAATCCACAAAATCTGAAATAAACAACCAAATTGAGCAAATGTTAAATGATGAAATCATTGAACCATCTAATTCTCCGTGGAATTTTCCATTATTGATAGTACCAAAAAAGTCTGATGATCCCAAGAATAAAAATGGCGCATTGTGATCGATTTCAGAAAGCTGAATGAAGTTACAATAAATGATGTATTTCCATTGCCAAACATTACTGATATATTGGATCAGTTGGGAAATTATATTTATTTTTCATCAATAGACATGGCACACGGGTATCATCAGGTCCTTCTTGATCCAAATGATAAGACTAAAACAGCTTTTAGCACACAAAAAGGTCATTATCACTTTTTACGAATGCCACAAGGACTTAAAGGAGCACCCGCTACGTTCCAACGTTTAATGAATAAAATTTTGACAGGTTTAAATGGAATCAAATGCCTTGTTTACTTAGATGACATAATTATTTATGGACGAAATTTACAAGACCACAATAATAAATTGACAGAAGTTTTTAAGTGTCTCCGATTAAATAATTTAAAATTGAATTTAAATAAATGTCATTTCCTGCAAAAAGAAATTACTTTTCTAGGCCATATAGTGTCTAGTTACGGTATCAGACCAAAGAAAATTGAGGTAGTTTTAAATTATCCCACTCCGAAATCTGCTAAGGATATTAAAGCATTTATTGGTTTTGCTGGATACTACAGAAATTTTTCACACATTGCTTCACCAATTTTAAGACTGTTAAAAAAAAATACCCTTTTAAATGGGATGCATTTTGTGATCAAGCTTTTAATGAACTACGAGAGCTATTAACTTCATCACCAATACTGCAATATCCTAATTATGAAAAAGAGTTTCATATTACTTGCGATGCTAGTGATTTAGCTTTGGGAGCTTTCTTACCACAAGTTAACCATAATACAGATCTCCCTATCGCCTATGCAAGCCGCACACTTAATTCAGCAGAAAAGAACTATGCGACAGTTGAAAAAGAACTTTTAGCTATAATTTGGGGAATTGAACAATTTCGCCCATATGTTTTCGGAAAACATTTTATTGTGTGCACAGACCATAAAACACTAAGTTGGTTGTGGAATATAAAAGACCCATCGTCACGATTAACACGTTGGCGATTTTGAAATACGCCACACCCCTGGTAAAATGAATCATGTTGCGGATGCGCTTAGTCGTATTTCTTTCCATAATAATAAAGGTGTAAATGTTATCACACGCCTTCAAGCTAAACATAGTGGAGAATCAGTTCAAGAAGTAGAAGCCAATGATGAAACCAATGGCGATTTTCAAAATAGTGCAGATATTACGGAACTTACTAACGAATCGGATATTAATTCAGCTATATCACAGTTTCATGATGGTCCAGTTGGCGGACATCAAAGAATTAATCGTACATACAATCGAATGAAAACCTATTTTAATTTTCCAAATATGTTCGCTCGAATTAAGGATTACATTAAATCTTGTAAAAGTTGCCAGATAAATAAAACAAGCATACAAACAAAAATGCCAATGGTAATTACCAATACTTCTTCACAACCATTTGAACGTATTGCTCTGGATATTGTTGGGCCAATTAACCCAAATACAGTAAATGGAAACGTATACATCTTGACTATACAAGACGATCTAACTAAATATAGTGTCGCAATTCCATTGCCTAATCAGGAGGCCGAAACAATAGCCCGTGCATTTGTCGAACAGTTTATTTGTATATATGGTGCACCGACATCCATATTAACCGATCAAGGAAGCAATTTTTTAAGCAAAATATTTACTAGCGTTACACGTCTGTTTAAAATTAATAAAATGAAAACATCTCCTTATCACCCACAGACAAACGGAGCCTTAGAAAAAAGTCAAATGAATCTTGTTAATTATCTTCGTAATTATACCAATCATGATAAAAACGATTGGGCCTATTGGCTACCATATGCAATGTTTTGCTATAATAGTACGCCGCATAGTGTAACAAAATATATGCCTTATGAGCTGTTATTCGGTTACAAACCGATAATTCCATCTTCATTTACAAAACCTATTCAACCATTATATAATTATGATGACTACATTAAACAATTAAATTTCCGAAGGCAAACTTCCTTTAAGATTGCGAGAGATAACATAGTAAATTCTAAGGAAAAATCCAAAATTTTGTATGATAATACTACTAATCCTACGAATTTTTTTCAAGGGGAATTAGTATTGCTTAAAAATGAAAATCGTAAAGGAAAACTGTCCCCCTTGTGGTTAGGACCTTATGAGGTTGAGAAAATCATCTCGGACGAAAATTCTATTATTAAAATGGGAAAATGTTCAAAAACAGTTCATAATAACCGATTGAACCACTCTAATAATGAATTAAATATTAAATAGTTATTAATTATAAATATTTTTTTTAATGTAATGAAATAAATAAATAAAATTCAAATTTGAAAGAAAAATTATTACAAATACAATTTTTGCCGTACAAGTACCTATAATTAAGATTTAATGTTTAAGATGAATTTAAATTACTACATAAACAATAAAAAAATATTTAAGTTTCATTAATTATATATAAAAATGTATATGTATATAATATTGTTTTAATAAAAATAATCTAGTGGTGGAGGGGTGTTGTGTGATACGACGTTAAATGGTGTTTAGGTGTAGTATCGCACAACATGCTATCAGATCGTAATGTTTAGGAACGGGACCTTATATTATCATTGTAATAGATTAATTTATTGTTTTTGATTAAGTATTGAAAATAAGAATAACTTTATTTTCGAGTGATGGGATTAGAGAGTCAGTGTGAATTTGGCGATTGATCTTTAACCAATAAATAAACATAAAATAAGGTTATTCTATGTGAAATAATAATAAATTACAAACTATTGTTGTTAATAAAAAATAAAACTTAAAAATAATTATTGGTTTATAATAAAATAATTTAAATATTTTGGATGTGTTTTTAAATTCGCCAACTACCACACACAACACAACTCCAACATCGCGGAATTATCGTAAACACAACTTAATCATATTTTTCTTTAGAATAGATATTAAGCTATTAGTTGGGAAATATCCAAGAGGAAATTGACAAACATAAAAACAGTTACTTGGGTAGCTAAAGTATTATCAATATGGTCACTACCTTCGAACTCGACATGTCCAAATGATATTTTGGTGTAAAAATCGTACTCACACCACCATCTTCTTCTTTTTTTGGCCGGACCTGCAACTCTAGAATACGAAAAGATTCTGAAGTAAAACCCTTTGTAGTAAGCAATTTTTTCATAACAACATATTCATAGGCCCTCGGAGAATAAAAGTTTAAATTTAAAGCAAACTACCGTATTTATTTTGGATATTTCCTGGCTAACTTTCGACCTCTAATTTTGTCTCAATATCTATTTAAAAAAATTGAATTGGGTCAGAATGGTTTAAAAATTTATCCTTCTGGCAAGGACTAATAAAATTTTTCTCCTCAAGTTCGTCTATCAGGTGACCCAAATTAATAATTTTTATTCTTTGTTTATTATTTTGTTTTTTGTTGAAGGTTCATATTTTTTTGCAGTTTCTTGTATCTATTCCTTAAAAATTGTAGTTTTCGTTTTCGAAATTTGTTTATTTGCACTCGCATCAAGATCAGTATCTGTATTCATTGCTTATTTTAACGGATGGTTTTATAATTTTACTAACAAAAGAAGAACTAGTACTACTACGAATGCTTCTATTACTTTTGTTTAAATCGGATATCCCTTTTTCTACAGAAAAAAAAATCGGCTCACTTTAAGTCCAAACCACACAAATATGTGGTTAAAAAAACATGTATGTAATGGCGTTTTTGATAAAAAATTTCGCTTGGTTTGAAGTACAACCAACCCAATTGTGTGTATAGTTATAGTGTTTTTTTCGGACGAAAATAAGTTTAAAAGGAATACACAAATGTATAAGTTGGTTCAAAACACAGACAAAAATAAATTTTTGACATGATCCTTTTGCCTTACTCACACAATTGTGTGGGCAGGCTGAAAAAGGGAAATATTATCATTATTTAAATTCTCTTCACGATTAAACAAATCCGAAACTTTAAAATTAGCCCCATTTATATCGTCAGAGTCATCTATAGAAGTAATGCATGTTATATCTCTGTTTTTATAATTTGCAGTGTATGAGTAAATGTTCAGTATATTCCGTGAACTATTGATCAAATTGAGTTTAGCTTTCAAATAAATGCATTTTGTATTTAAATAAAATTAGAAAACATATATGACTATGACAATGGATGGATTCACTTCCTGCTTGGAATAATTGTAATCGAATTTTATTTGTGTAAATATTATTATTTAAGTATATTGTATATTCTGGTTACATGTGGTTATTTTAATAAACCTTACAAAATGATTTATTAATATTCACTTTCTGCATGTAATAATCTGTTTTTATCATTTGCAGTTTATGTGTATTTGTGCAGTTTATTCTGTGAACTATTGATCCAATTGAGTTTAGCTATCAAATAAATGCATTTTGTATTAAATTGAAACTAGAAAAAAGAAATATGTATGGCAGGGTTGTCTTTTACATTATTTTAATTTAAACCATTATTATTCAAATTATTCTCTACAAATAAATGAAATAAATAAAAACTGGAAGATGGTTTGCTCTTTTATCCTTTAATGCCTAAAGGTGATTTCTGAATTGGACTAACTTTACATCATTTAATATGTTTTTGGGAAACCAGTTTAATTTCGTTTATGGACAATTGAACTGTTTAGTTTATTGAAAGTTCAACTCATAATAATAAAGTTTTATTGCAGGAATGGATGCTGATTGCTGAACATTTATACCATAAAACCGAAAATAATTGTGCTGTCTTGTGCCTAAAAATACTACTTAAGTGTCTGTAACCAGGTCAAGTCTATCATATCTAACAACCTTTCCTATCCGTCCATCTTGTTATATGTAAAAGGGGTGTACGGTAGGCCTGGCGTATCTGGGATCTGCTTTGTCTTGGCCGTACATTCTAATCAATTAATTAAACGTAGCAGATTCAACATAATTACAAAAGAATTAGATAGCACCACATTTTGTTTTTGATGTAACCCAAACCTAAAGGACGTGACTTATATTAAAGGGTTAAATTTAAACAACGAAACTTAAAAAAACGTTACTCAAAACGGCTTTGTATACAGTTGCTTACAAATTTTGATTTTTTGTTTTTAGTAGTATCTTTACTTTATGGAAATTGTGTTTCACATAACCAGTGACATTATTCTGGTAATTCCCCGAGAAAAGGGATCTGGTTAAAGAATTTAAATATGTAATTTCTTTTCAAATATTTTTTTAGGCATACTGAGGTAAAAAGCTGGTGTTAAATTTTTGGAAAACAAAATTAAATTTGGAATAATTATCCCTGCCAAATTAGATATGAAAAACCATTCCCAATTTATAAATATTTATATCAAACTATTTTTTTCAGTAGGCCGGAAAAAATATTTTTGAACAGAACTTGCTTTGAACATAAATTCTTTCCCCAGTTCTCGGGGAACTACCAGAATAGTACCACAGCTCGAATAAGTTGTTTACCCGGGAAACCGCGCACAAGGCGCTTAAATAAATCAAATGATTTTTATCTGCAGTGGCCGTAAACATGCAGGTAAATTAGTCGCGGTGAAAAACAAAAGAGCACGAATCCATCCATTAACCAATACATTTCTAATTAAATTCTACATAAAAATAAAATCTAAGCTGAATGCTTACACATTATCTTTGTGCTGTTGCAGAAAACCATAAATTTATGCGCTGGATAATTTTCCAGCACATAAATTTTCTACAGTATAACAGTAAAATAATATACAACTCTTCATTCTCTTTGTGGTATATAATACATATTGTTGTGTAACAGATGTTTTAGATTATCTAACCATTAAAAAATATATTTCGAGTTTTAAAAACCATCATTACATTATGTGTTGCTTTATCAATAAAACCGTCGTAACGAATTAGTAATAAATTTAATTTCCTTCCTTTTTCACACGAAGAAATGGCCCTCAACCATAACATTTTTCGTCTTTTTTTTATATTTTTCATTTTTCAACTCGTATTTTGCGCTATGATTTTGAAAACACCATACACACCACCACCCATCATATCGTTCTATTATGTTGTTGTTGTTGGTGAGTAGATAATAAAATAAAAATTATAATCACTCAACTTCTAAATTCAATTAAATAGCACAAGTCAGCATAAATTAAGATTAATTAATTGTATTAAAAAATGACTATCCCATAAACATGTTTATGTTTGACTATTTGATTTAGATCGACGCGACAGACAGACGAAATGCTACATTTTGATTATTTGTGACAGTAGACATATTGATTTGAAAATTTTAGACAAATTTGATTAATTATTGACGGATTATGGTTGCGCGTGTGTGCCACGTACTTTATGTATCCTGTATGACACAGTTTATATTTTATAGTAAACTATATTCTTATGTAAAGTTACCGGGTAATCTTACCGGACAAGTGGTGTAGTGGTTAAAGCTTCGGCACTTGGACCGGGAGGTACTGGGTTCGAATCCTATCAGAGGCTAGATGCAAATCGAATTTTCATCATCGATTACAATCGGTGATGTTAATAAACACAACTAAGACCCTCTGATGGAGTGCAGAATTCAGCGTATTTTAAGGTTCATTTATACCGAGCCTTCTTGTTTTTTCGGAGAGTCAGGGTTTCTTCCTGGCTTTACTGCTTTTCAAACCAGCTTCCTGAAGCCTTCTGCGAGTGGTGCGAACAGAGATTGGTTTCTTAACTTCTACTGACAACTCAGTAGCGAGGTTTGAAGAAGTTTTTTTTTCCTATTCTCTAAAGCTTCTCTCACTAATTTTCGGTTGTCACGGTATGTGGTGATGCGTCTGCGCTCGGTTCTGTACCTATTACTGTGTGATCTACTGGCGGTGAATCGCTCAATAATATATTGCACAGATCGGCGTGACATTTCACAGTTTAATAAATCTTTATTTGTGATTTCCCTTGCTCATCCAAAAGCTGTATCTGTACACGTTGTTCTAAACTTAACCCTTTTTGTTTCGGCATAATATCACTTAATTTAGCAAACGCAAACACCAAAAGCGGACTAGATCACTGGATGTGCACACAATGAGCGAAAGTAGCGAACTGACGAAAAAATACAAAATGGAAAAATAACAAAATAAATTGCACCAGATGGTTTACTGCCACACCTGCGATGTTAGTCACTGTTTTTAGTCCTTTTTAGACGTCGACAGAAAAATAAACAAACAAAAAGGGTTGTTTTCTGTTATACTTATCGTGTACACCCCAAATTTATAGGCTGCTCAATACTTTTGGCCAAGGCTGTAAATGCTTGCCTGAAATGCTCTACTCAGTGGCAGCAAGTTGTAGCAACACCTTGAGGGGTCATAACATTGTTTCATATGTGAAACTTTTAATTTCGTTGTACTCGTTTGATTAACGCATTTTATTGATGTCATTGCCATCTGTATTATGACATTAATCTAAAAGTTTTTGTGTATTGTGAATTTGCCTTTATACTTTGGTACACGTTTTACCCACTGTGTCGCGTAAACGTCGAATAATTTTGAAAGCGAGACCATTGTGCACCAAGATGTATTTTTTTGTTGTGTTTTCTTGTTTTGGCATGTGCGATTGATGCGCGGGGAGAACGAGTGTGCAAGTGACGCGCACGAAAAAAAAAAAATCAAAAAACACTAACGAAAAAAAATTTCTGCTGTATTGTTTCGGTGCGAGAAGTTCAGTTTTGGATTTTTGGTAAAGAACAATCGAGTTCTATTTTGTTTGAATTTTTTTTTCCCGGAATTATATTGCTAAACAAAAAAAAGTATATTATTATATATTTGAAGCCGAATCTATTTGACTCTGTAGCAAAATGTTCTGCAGAAAAATTTGTTGCAGTTTAAAGTGAAGTTAGGAATTTAATTTTGGTAAAATGCCTGCCTTCAGCAAATTTAAATACAGAGTAAATAATTTTTATTCCGAAGGGGCAAAAAGTTTTACAAAATGAAATGTAGGGGAAGTTTGTTTACAAAAATACACAATTCAGCTAATTTGTTCAGAGTCAAATAAATTCACCGTGAGTCGAGATTTTTTTTTTTTTTTATTTTAAATATTAAAAGTCGAGTAGTTTTTTTTAATTATATAAAAGCGGTCGACCATGTATAACTATTGTCGAAAGGACATAAAATACAAATTGCAAAAATAATTCACAATTGTATTAATTAAGTTGCAAGTAAATTATAAATAAATTAAATTGTGGTTGGAAACTTATATTAGAACTTGTTTTTAAATGCTTTGCCGCCCCGGTGGCAAAGTGGTCAGCGGAGATCTCGGGCTCTATTCCCGGTTGTCACAAGGAAAAAAATTCACGGCTGGTTTAGGATCAATGAATTAATGAAAAATGCACTTAGACCGAAATGAAAATATGATTATGATACCTCATTTGATGCGGCCAAATCCCTTGATATAGTGCCAGAGAGAGAGAGAGAGAGAGTTTTTTTTATTTATTTACGGTTTCGGTTTTTTGATTAAGGGGGGGAAGACGACCAATGTGTTATTTTCGGTGGAAGGCGGAAAAACGCCCAACAACCGGACGATGCCCAACGATTTTTTACTATTGGCCAGTTGAGTCCACTTCTAAAGGTGGAAAATCGCCCAACCCCAGCTACAGGTGGCATGGCCAACCGGCAATTTGTAATTTTTGTGTTAGTACCGCAATCCAAGGTCGACCTCCAGGAGGTCTCTCCTTCCGCCTCTGATCCCTTGTAAAAATTAGTTAAATAAATACAGCACGGCGACTTATTTCCTGCATTTGGTTTTATTTCATTTTTTTATTTTACGTCTCAGTGGCCTTGGTCTATTTCTTCCATTTAAAGTTTTGGTCATTTCGCCCAAAAAAAATTTTTTTTCGTTTTGTGTAATAAAATGAAGTACTAAAATTGTTTTCGGTTCTGTATGGTGGGAGGGGAATTCTCATTTTGTGTCGCTGACTCATGAAAATCAAATTCCACATAAAAGTTGGGTGTAGGCTACAATATATTACAGGCCCCTCTGTTTTTAACTGTTGCTTAATACGCAAACGTAGAGCCATTAATTGTATTAAGTATCGGCCATTAATTGTTACATCACCTACCAAACGACAAAATGGCTAAAGGTTTCGGGTGGCACTGGGCTCGAATCCCGTTCGTATCCCAATAGCTGTTCGTCCTCGATTTCGCTGCTGCTGTGAGCTGGGAGTGCTTCGATCCCAAAATAGATTGCAAACATTAAAAACTAATAAAACCAAAACAAGTGCTACATCGTCTTTAAAAGTTAGAAATATTTTATAATTCGAAAAAAAAAATTTTTCATACATTCCACGCCACAGTCATAAATGATTTGTACGACACCAACACAAAAAACCCAAAATTACGGTTAAAAATAAATTTATCGAATTAAAAGACGCGTTACGAACATTATCCGCGCAATACTTGCCTTGTTAATGTACACACGCAAAAATGACAACGTAATTATAAAAGTAAATAGAGTTGGTAAAGATCCAACCAACAAATAAAAAGGAAAACAAAAAACTTTTAAATTTTAATTGTTCTAATTCAATTAAAACACAGAAAATAATTAGACAAACAAACCAAACACCGCACATTTTTTTTTTTTTTTTTTTGCTTATGGTGTCTTTTTCGCTAAGCACATTAAAACTAATTAATTAAATCATACAAATATTTTTCGTTGGAAAGGTAGTTAGTTATACGAGAGCTTAACTATCATCGTTTGCGTGTCTAAGTCAACAATTATTGTAAATTTTTTACTGTACACGAGTATACATGTTTGAACGTAAATCTTTGTTGCTAGTTTTAATTTTATACTACACGAACGACAGTGGTAAAGCACACCAAAGTAAGTGTACCACCAAACGTATACGTCATACCGAGTGTATAGTGCACAACTTTTCGGATTATGATTTGTTACATAAGAGACGAAAATGTTTTATATGAGGTTGGAAAATATGGGGTTGAGTAATGGAATATATATGTGATATTATGTACGTGTATAATGTGTTTACATACGTGAGCATTATATTTTGTTATATAGTTATGTGCATTTGTAGAATTATGAATTTTATGAAATGGCAAAATATATATAATTTACAGTAATAGCAGAAAATCTTTTTTATTCCTTTCTAGCTGTATTCCAAAATTACTGTAAGTATAGGAACGATATAAATATATACGCCTTATACGTACAACATATACATAGATAGGTTTGAATAAGGACATGGTGTCCCAAAATGAAACGAAAAATTTCGAGATGGATTTAAAGCAAAAGTCCAATGTTTTAATGTGGAACACCCTGTAGATATATTTGATACATAAGCTAGAAAACTGTAAATGGATTATGGGTACAATAGAATTCTCTTATATAGGATTGGATTCAGAGCAAAATGTACAGTGTATGCGGAGGAAAATTAAAAACTTTACGTAATCTCTGTAATAGAATTTAGTTTTATATACTCTGGATACATGGTTGATATTACTAGATGGCTGTTACTTTGTTGTACATATACGTATCTTCAAATATATTTTAAAATTCTATTACAGTTTATTAAATTTAAGATAGCATATATAGCTATAAAATGCGATTACGTATATAAGATCATTAAATCTACTTGCAAATTCCCAGAATAGTAAATTCTTCGTAAAGAACTTTACTATATTAGAGTGTATTTATTTTTGTATCTGTTTATGATAACATTGATTGTATTTATTTATTTATATTGAAATAAGTCTACAAATTTGACTTTAAAAATTTTTAATGTAAAAATACAAAATAAAAATTGAGGGGTGAATATGTTGCGGCCATGCAGCGACGTTCGAGTACGCGTATTTCGCAATTGTCGACATGTTGGTGTCAAAAATAGTGTAGACAATATTGATTTCTGCGTAGACTATGTCGATAATTGGTAGAGTATGTAGACAATGTGTACACAATGTAGAATATTCCTATTTTGTTTTTTCTCCCATTAGGATCGTTCAGCACGATCTTGATTCTTATAGTTTTTCAGCCCAAAATAGGATCGAATTATCGAATTTTAAATTAATTTTTTTTGTATAAAATATAAACTGCTTAGTAAATATTTCGACTGATGAATTTGGAAAACAAAAAATTGTTGGAAAAATAAAAAACAATCGTTAGGTAACTGGTACGAGAGTGATATATTCATATGTCACAATTTTGTATACTAAAATTGCTACATGAGATAACTGATAAACGGGATAATTTATTTTTGTTATTAAATTACTATTAGACTATAAGAATTATTTCTGTTGACCCCACATATAAATTATTTCATCAACGGGACTATTTTGGACTATTTTGACCGTGTACACCTTATTTGTAGAAGTCAATTAAATTTAAACATTTCGGATGCAATTTGTGATAGCAAGTGAGGAGGTTGCAACAGAATGGCGCCCAACTAAAAGCAATAATCTTAAAAACTTTATATAAATTAGTGTTATTTTTTTCGGTAAATGAATTTTTCTCCGATCGTAGGAAAAAATATATCTTTCAGTTGTTTTTTCGAAACGAAAAAGTCATGATTCCAGTATGTTGTATTTGTTGCTAAGCAACAAATAATAATAGTACGAGAATATTTTTTCTGGCCTAGGCCGGGAATATATTTCATTATACTTTTGAAAAAAAAAAACAAAATGTATTTATGTCTTATGATGTCGTGGCTAACCAAGCAATAATTTTATGTTATTTTCTATTTTTTACTTTGTTTTGATTTCTTAATATGATAATTAATGAACAATACTAAAACTTATTTTGGGTTTATATTCGTTTTAAAGTCCGATCGGACAAAATATAGTATGTACAATTCGGAGGAAAAGTGCATTCCCGGACTTCTGTGGTTGTCACACTCGGCTATCGACTCGTCCAATTTCCACTATCGTCCGGGAATGCAGTACTTTTCCTCTTAATTATACAATATACTATTTTTTTATATGGATGAAAAATGACGAACTTTATTTTAATATTTCATTAATTTTTTTTTGTGTTCTCACGCGTTCATTTCTGCGTTTCGTGTTTCGACTTTCAATGTTAGGTTAGGAACATTAAAAATAAATTTTGTTACTATATTATGTCGGTTTTTCCGCCAATATCCACTTAAATGTTTAGTGTTTCTCATTGTTTATTTTTGAATTTGGCCGGAATTGAAAGATCGACTTATAGTCTTGAACTATTTGCTTATTTGTTGTTATGTAATGGTTTTCGTAGATTTTCTACTTCTGATACCATTTCTCCAATAACAGCGAATCATTCAGTATTATACAAAATATACTCCTTGGTTTGTGTTCCTTACAATGTATTTAAATTTGATTGCAAATCATAACCAAATGTATTTTTAATGATACTTGAAGCATCGCATAAATTCTCTTTTTACCTGAATTAATTCGTACCTGAAAGCCAAGCTAAAATTTGTTTTGTCATGTTATTTATTTTTATATTTCTGTTGTGAACCCAAATTACTGCATAATGAAAAATATTCAATCTTTATAGTTTACTATTGAAAATATTTGTTTATTTATTAATTATTATTATTATTATTTTTTGTTTTTTGCGATTACTTTCTTTAAACTTGATTTGTGTCACGATTTTTAAAATATAATCAAAATATGTTCGTTTCTGTAAATCTGTTGGAGTTCGAAGAATTGGCAATCGAATGCCAGATTTGAAATATAAGAGGCTCACTTAGCGAGAAAATACAAGCCACCTCCAATCTACTTACGCTAAATCGATACGCACAAGGTGGTGCAAGAACTCAAATCAAGCGTGCTAACAAATGGAAAAACATTTCACGTAACAAATTTACTTCGAGGCAAAATACACGAAGCAAAAAACTCAAACGCATGAGGTCAACGACTATAGAGAAGTCATTAATTATTACGATGCTCACAACAGAAACTATTATACATACCGATTGAAGTCTTCAAAGGGTCTTTCTGTCGTTATTAAAGGCATCGATGTCTATGTTGAGACAACTAAAATCGAGGCTGCGCTTGTTGAAGATGGATTTAAAATACAGAATGTATATAGGAACATGAACCGCTTGAAGCAACCACAACCAATGGTCAAAGTTGAACTGGACCCATCCGAAAGCATTTTGAAAAAGGAAGAAGTTCATCCAATATATAAACTAAAGTACTTCTTACACAGAAGCATAACTGTTGAAGAACCAAAGAAAAGGTCCGGACCAATACAGTGTTTAAACTGTCAAGAATATGGTCACTCAAGGACATATTGCAAGTTGATATCAGTGTGCGTCGTATGTGGGGAGTTACACCAAACCAAAAGTTGCCCAAAAAAAAGAACTCTTCAAATGAAAGGAAATGCAGCAATTGCGGTGGAAACCACACCGCAAATTACCGAGGATGCCCAGTCTACATAAATATTAGTCAATTATTACGCCCCAAGAGGCAGTATAAAACTACAGCAGATGCGCAGAATAATATACCTCCGCATACGCCAAATGACTCTCGTTCGCCCAGAACACCAACCAGCAAACCAACATACGCAAGCGTTCTTCAAGGCGAATCCTCAAATGTTGAACCTACCCTGAATAACTGCATGCAACTGATGATGCAGTTAATGACAACAATGCAAAATATGCTTCAAGCAATGCTGCAAAATAAACTACTATGATCCAGAAACTAGAATGTCTCCGATAAATTATCTGAAGATATGCCACTGGGACGCAAACGGTATAAGCCAACACAAACTCGAATTAGAACATTTCCTAGCTAAACACGAAATTGATCTTATGTTAGTTTCTGAGACCCACTTAACGGATAAACACAATTTCAGAATTATTGGTTATGAAGTTTATGATACAAAACATCCCTTGGGCAGAAGTCGAGGAGGAATTGCTATTATTATAAAAAAGCGGATTTGCCATTATGTTCTAAATGAATATAGCACTGAGGAAATTCAAGCAACCTCTGTATGTGTGGGCCTCGATAAAGAAAGCTTAGTCATCGCTTCAATATATTGCCCTCCAAATACTAACGTTTCGGCAGATATCTACAAAAGATTTTTTGCAAACCTGGGTCAACGTTTTATGGTCGCTGGTTATGATGTTGCGTGGCCATCCAACTTATTGGCCTACAGATCGTCGAAAAATCCCTGACGTCCTTGATTTTGCAGTCACGATAAAAATACACCGAGAAATAATCCAAGCTAAACCACTTTTAGAATTATCTTCTGACCACTCGCCTCCTAACAAACACCTCCACTATCTGGTTGAAATTCAAGATGTACATCAGTTCACATATCGACCTAACGTCTACATTGCAGACGGCTAACGATATAAACATTGCTATGGAAAACTTTAATGATGTACTAGTCAACGCAGCTATTGCAGCCTCGCCTAAACCAAAGAGCAAACATACAAGATACACCATAACATCCGCTGAAATAGAAAAAATGTTAACAGAGAAACGTCGCTTAAGACGCATCTGACAAATTAATCGATCGCCAGATGCTAAACATAACTTTAATCAGGCAAAAAGACAACTACAAAACCTACTACAAAAAAACAAGATGGATTATATGCAAAATTATTACCTTAAACGGCCTCAGCAACCAAATTCGCCAATTGGTCTTTCTAACGTTGAATGGGCTAGAAGTGACGAGGAAAAAGCTAAAGCCTTTGCTGATCACCTTGAAAGTGTATTCACTCCAAACCTTGGCTTATCAGTGGTTCAAACAGAAACGATAGCAATCAGGCCTGTGAGGAAATTTAAGATAAAGAAACCACTGGTAAAGTTTATTATCGCACATCAAATCCAATTAAAGAAAGCCCCTGGGTATGATCAAATTACAGGTGAAGTGCTTAAACAACTGCCTGAGTGTGCCTTTGGACGACTGGCTAGAAATATTCAATTCAATTTACGAATCAGGATGTATCCCTGAATGCTGGAAATTATCAACTATAAAAATGATCCCAAAGCCTGACAAGGATCCTACCAAAGTCTCGTCATATAGACCAATAAGCCTACTACGAAAGTATTCGAAAAAACTATTATCGAAAATATTAAACCGAAACTACGAAATATCATCCCTAGTCATCAGTTTGGTTTCAGAGCCGAGCACAGAACAATTGAGCAAGTGCACCGAATAGCTACAGAAATAAGGTCAGCATACGAAGAGAAAAAATACTGCTCCGCCGTATTCTTGGATGTTGCCCAAGCATTCGATAAAGTTTGGCACGAGGGTCTGCTGCATAAAATTAATCTTAAATTGCCAGAAATTTACCAACTCATGAAGTCGTATTTGACAAACCGCAGATATTATGTCAAATACAACACCTCTAAATCAAACGAGAAAAACATTCTGGCTGGAGTAGGTAGTGTGCTTGGCCCAACGTTAGATTTAATTATCACTTCAGATCTACCAACGTCTGTAACGATATGGCTTTCATCTCGATACAAACGAACGAATTCATCTACTGACGTCGTTATATCATTTACCTCTTTCATGCCATTTCAATTGTGCTAGACAACATGTTGTATGCTCCCCTTTATGTAACACAAGCAAGTTTACTGACAATGTTCATAACCTCATTTTTTTTTACTAGACAAACGATCGTTTTGTTATTAGGTGGCCTATGTTATGTGTGTGTACATGTTTGCTCTAGAGATGACATTGGTGTTTTCTCTGCCGAATGTGCATACTAATAAAAAATTCTATTTTGCATTTACCATTAAGACAATTCTGATGGTGTGTGTTTATGTTCTAAACCAGCACAGTGGCGATGTTTCGTTGTTGGATTCAGATTTTCTTAATGTGTAATACAATGTAGCTCCGCTACTGGAATTGGAGGGTCTATATATCTATATACCCAGGGTGTGGTTTATCTATTTTCCCAGGGTGTGGTTGTCTTAGCGTTTGAACTGTGTTTCTCTCAAACGAAAAGAAAAAGCAGAAATTATTGAAAAATTGAAAATACGATCAGTCAGTTTTCAAAATTCAAACAAAAATCCACATTTAGTGATTACAGTGATTAAGTAAAGTGTTGCATTTCATTGTGAAAACAAAAAAAAATATTAAGTTGTGTGAATAAAATCTCAGGTACAAAAAGGAAAGAATCCTAACTTAGTTAGCAATTACCGAGGGACATTTATAGACGGTGGATTTTAAGTGGGAACTTGCAATAACCCAGATCTGTATTGATTCGACTGAAATTAAAACTGTATAAGGTACGTTGTTATGTCATTACATTGTGCTAAGTGTTCAATTTCACGAATTCGGTTGGTCGTACTTTTCGTTTGTTTTATTAATTCTCTTAGAATAAACAAATATTCCAAACTTGCGGCCTTCGGATTAAGCTCTAATATAATTTATTAAAATTTGGAAGAAAGAATGGTTGGTGCACGATAGAGTGCTAAACAAAGAAAAACTTGCTGAGTATTTGCTGTTGGTTCGTGGGAATATTCAATACATCGTAAACGTGCCAAATTTTCACATGGGATGCAAGTGCATTAACGGTTTACATAAAACTCGTGTGTGGTTATAAAAAAAAATATCTGACAAACAACTTGTATGTGTTGTTATATAACCTGTTAATGTAACGATTAACTTAATTTTTTTTTTATTTTTAAATAGGATTAAGTTCGATTTATTTTTGCTTGTAATTTATATACATATTTTCTATTTTATTTTCTATTTCTTTGGTTCTTCTTAATAATTATTTTTTTTATTTCTATTACCTTTTTATGTATAAAGGATAGTGTTAAATTTTGTTTGAAAATAACTGCAACTTTAGTGTAAATACCGTCGCGAAACAAAAGTTTGATTTTTTTTTATAACAGGACTAGCAAGACCAGGTGAAAGTACTTTCTGCTGTGGAGCCTTGTTGGCCTTGGGGTAAGTCATTTCATACTATATTAATTAATTTTTTTTTGTATGGAGCTTTATATTGGGCTCTGGGGTTATTTTCAAATTATGTTCTAAACATGTATGTATGTATATATTTTAATTTTAGTAGTGTCTTAAAAATTTAACTTCTAAATCTAAATAAATGAAACTGATAATTGATATACTAACTTAATTTTTTTTCAATTTCTTAAAATTTTATTATTATTATTATTTGGTCGTTATATTCTTAGTTGGGTTATTTTGGTATTTTTTCTTCTGATTTTTGTTTGTTTTCTTGTGTCGTATTTATAATGTCGATTTAATTCTATAATTAGAATGGGACATAGGCAATGCAATGATGGAAACCTGTAAATTAAAATAAAGTGAAATATCTTATTAAGCTAAATTTGTTATGTGGTATTATGGTATTAATATTATCTCGACGGTTAAACAAGATCCGGAACAAACTGTAGCAAAACCCACGACAGACTGAGCTTAGCCGCGCAAGAATAGAACCGTCGTACAGTCCCTATTCCCGATATTGATTCTACGTAACGGTGTGATTGTGATCGGCTTCTGCTAGTAAGCCACGCTAAGCATAACGTTGCACGTCTTCGCAAACTCTGACCTCTACTTTCGCAGATGATACGGCAATCATATGTAGCCATAAAAACCCACAAACGGCGTTCGAAATTCTGCAACAACATATTTATGACATCGAAATATGGCTTAAGAAATGGAAGATAAAGGTCAATGAAGAGAAATCGACCCACGTAACATTCACTTTAAATAAGCTTACTTGTCCGCCTGTCACAATGAACGGAATACAAACCCCCAATCAAATGGAGCAAAATATTTAGGCGTCCATCTAGATCGACGGTTAACTTGGCGAAAACATATTGAAATGAAAACAGATCATATCAAATTAAAAATTGATAAGATGCACTGGTTGATGGGGAAATATTCAACTATTGACCTAGAATACAAACTTCTCTTGTACAACACAATGATTAAACCAATTTGGTCGTATAGGTGTCAATTATGGCAATCAACCTCAAATTCGAATATCGACATTATCCAACGAACACAGTCAAAAATTCTCAGAATGATTACAGGAGCACCCTGGTTCGTAAAAAACAAAAATATACATAAGAACCTTAACATTCTAACTGTCAAAGATGAATTACAAAAGATGCGGATCAGCTATGCAGGGAAACTGGTATCTCATCCGAATTTGCTTGCGCGAAACCTAAAAGATATACCTACGTCTTCGCGATTGAAGAAGAAAACGATAGCTGTGTAATAACATAAATTATAAAATTATTAATTTACTTATTGATAAGAAGTAAATTCTGCTCCCACAGATTTACATAATTACCTTAGTTATTAAGATTTGAAAACTTATTGTTATTTTCATGTTTGAAAGATTCAATAAATAAAGAAAATTGTTAAAAAAAAAAACTTAGCGAGAAAGTTGACATTTTACAAAAACGTATTTCAGAAGAATTAGCAAATGAAATTGATCCCACGAAAGAAGCGCATGTTTTGGCTTTACAAAATGCTAAAAGGGAGGCTCAGAATTGCGTTATTAAAATGAGAACAATTGAAAGCTCAATTCAAGGGCTTATTGACGGTTCTGAGGCAGTTACTAATTTCATATCATTTGCTGAGACATTGTTATGGCATGTTAGAGGGAGGTTAGAGCGTATTTCACAACTTAAATCTGTTAGTACTGCTGTAGCAACCTATTTACAAACAGTTGTTGGTCGTCTGACCGTCTGTTTAGAAGAATTAAAAGAGAAATTGAAACTAACCCCTGAGGTTGAAACATCCTTTAAGGAAGCCTTTCAAAATCTTTCTGATTTTAGGTTTGAAAATACGGAAGCAACCGAACTAAATAATCTAAATAAATCTAAAATCTAAACCCCAAGGAGATATCTGTACTTGTACCTGTGTCCCAACAAAACTTGGTTTTAACTGATGAAGATGATGATGATCAATCAGTTCCAATACCGAATACTGTATTGGGAGATTCAAATATTTGCGGAAAATTACCGCTCACGAATAGTATTATTAAATCGTTATCGAATCAAAAAATACCTTCAAAATCAGATGGTCAAGAGTTTTCAGACGATGACTCGAAAAATTCTGCCACAACTTCTAACTTTCAAAATAATGTTGCTGTTAAACCAAAACCAATCAAGCATCAGTCGGATTCATTAATACAAGATCATTTAAAGTTTGAAAATAGGAAGAGAACTCCGATTGGTAATAATTTATTGGGTTTAGTCGTCAGGAAATCAACGTGCACCAACTAATCTACCTCCAAGGAACCATCGTGATACGTTAAAAATGTTTGAATGGAATCTGGTTTTCTATGGCGATGATAAAGACAAGGTATCTGTAGAAAATTTTCTGTACAGAACAGAGAATATGTCACTGGCCAATGGTTTTAATGAAAGATCAAGTGCTCAATTGGTACTGGAATTTTCGCCAGTCTCACGATACTCTGTCTTGGCAGCAACTATAATCCAATATGACTCGTCGTTTTCGTGTACGCCCTTCAGATACAGATGTAAAATACGAACTAGAACGAACACGGCAGAAGCATAAAGAACAGTTTTTTGATTTTTATGATGGTATTCAGAATAAAGCCTTAAAACTCCAAAAACCACTGTCCGAGTTAGAAACGATAAACCTTTTGATGCGAAATATGTGGCCTGGTCTTCAGGATAAATTCGCAGGTCAACGATTTTCAGATTTAAACTCTTTTGTAGATAATTGTGTGTTAGTAGAAGATGATTGGCAACGTATTGGGTATATACCTGAAATGTGAAATGAAATCGAAATGGAAACAGTATTCACAGAAGTTGGTCCGTTAGATCACTATTTAGCTGAGTCAAATAATTTCTCTGTAAATGCGTTCAATCGAAACAGTAAATCGGTAACCTTTAACTTGGTGGATACTACACGCAATAAAAATAAATTAACTTGTTGGAATTGTAAACAACCAGGGCATCCATTTCGCGAGTGTACATCGGATGAAAGGAACGTGTTTTGCTATGGATGAATGGCTCCTGGTATATTGAAACCTGATAATCCGGGAGGACTGGGGTTCTGAATTCCCAAACATCGATACTCAAACCCAGACAGAATACAATGGAAGCTGCTCCAAACACCGATCCGGAATTCTACAGAATATTAAAACGACAAGCTCCAACTCAAGATTCACAACCACACCTCTCGAGAGTGACCGATTAATGTTCAGCACTAATTTATCTCCAATCTTGTTTCATCGTAATAAAAGAAGTCGACCCATGAAGTACTTTAAATTAAAAAAGTCTATAAAAAAATCGATTTCGGGAAAGTGATTCTCGTCCCTATGCTTAACAGAATACCATATCGAGAGTTATTAGATAGCGGACCCAATATCTCTGTTCTCGGGCGAGACGCTGAAAAATTTCTTAAGCAATACAACATTAAATACTTTTCACTTCTATGTTCTCTTTCCACAGATAATGGAGACCCGGTTAAAATTGTAGGACATTTTCTCGCAAAAATATCCTATAACGGTAAAACTAAAATGCTTCGCCTTCGTATTGCTCCTGCGTTAAACCAAAATCTGTATCACGGTATTGATTTCTGGAAAACGTTTGGATTGGTTCCGGTCACGTATAAAGTTGTTTCCTTCCAGTAATGAACTTGGGTTAGGTCGTACTAATGTCTTGTCATATTCTATCAAAATAATCGATGGGGCTCTTCCGGTGAAACAACGACACTATCCCGTCTCTCCTGCAGTGCAAGCCGAGCTTTATAGTGAATTGGATAAAATGTTGGAATCACGGGTAATTGAAGAAAGTTATAACTCCTGGTCATCTCCAGTCACAATAGTAAAGAAAAGCCAATGGTAAAACTAGGTTATGCCTTGATGTCAGGAAGATGAACTCGGTCACAGTGCCTGACGCTTGCCCGCTTTCCTTGATTGACGGTCTGCTCAGTCGTCGCCTAGACCAAACCAAATATATTAGTACAATTGATCTAAAAGACGCATTCTGGCAGATTCCGCTAGATCCTGGGTCGAAGGATAACACAGAATTCACTGTGCCGGTTCGTTCACTTTACCATTTTGTCGTCATGCCGTTTAGGTTTTGCAATGCACCCCAAACGATGTGTCGACTAATGGATAAGGTCATCCCTCATCAATTGCATGATCAGGTATTCGTGTATCTATATGATCTGTTGATAGTATCAGCAACGTTTGAGGAACACTGTTCGGAATTTTCATCAATTGATCAAATTATCTATTTTGCTGTTAAAATTTATTTATTAATTTTTTATAATATTTTTTTTTAAATTGGACAGTAATGTTAACCACTGTACCAAATTCATTTTATTGTAAGTACAAAATCAATTAGATTAGATGACACTAGTGTCTAAGTAGAACCTAATGAAACTGGGTGCGTCTCTTGGGTTTCATGAATTATAGCACCATTTTCTATGTATAACAATAATTAGTTATGTACTGTTTCTTGAATTCAATCTTGTGGTGGGGAATATTTTTTATGTACTTCAAATCTATATATAAATCAATATTTTTGTATGCAAATTTTAATTGCAATTTGTTGTCCACCGAATAAATACATATAGTCGAACTAAAAGTGTTTTAATAATCAAAATAAATAATAATTTCAATTTGGAAATTTGGATTCGCTGCATTCTGTTCAAACACCTTCAACTTTTGACTGAAGTGGCGAGGTTGCTTTCTAAAGCCATGACTTGAGCTTGGGATAAAAGCAGATTTATATTAAAAGAGACATGGTACCTTGGTTACGCGATTGGTGAGGGATGCCTTAAGGTGAACCCGGCTAAAATTCAGGGTATAGTTGACTATGCTTTACCTAAAACATCATGGCAAATCCGCCGTTCCCTATGGATACTTGAGTGCTACAGGCGCTTTATTCGGAATTACTCATTGATTTCAGCACCCATTTCGGGCTCACTTCAGAAAAATAGCAAGATCGTTTGGGATGGAAAATCTAGGCAAGCTTTTGAATCTTTAAAAACCGCCCTGACAACGGCTAACATGTAGTCTAAAAACCGTAATATTTATTCCTTTTCACCGATATTAATTACTATTTATTTAATATAACTTCAAAAATATTTCGGGATGAAATCTTCGTTTTTCTTGCGTTTTCAATAAATTTTTTGGGATAGTATTTAATTTAGCAAAGAAACACACCAAAATTGAAAAGGTATTTTCGGGCTGTTTTTTCGTGCCAACTTCACATACATGTTCCTCTCGGTGATTTTTATAACTTCTTTGTTTTTTATTGTTTCTAATTGTTCCGGCAGCCCGAAATCCCATTTGTTTCAACGTATAAAACAAAAGGTAGCTATTAAAAAAATTGACGAAGTAAACACAATAATGTTTAGTACAACTGTTGTACCAAGCGGGTTTGTCGAAGGCTCCTCGTTTTGAGGTTTTCAACAATATAACGTAACATTTTAGCAATATCTAGTTGATCCACACAACGCCTAAAGCTTTATAACCAAACCGAATAAAATGACAGTATTACTTTACAATCATTTCATCAATGGATAGAAGTGAATCGAAGATTCCAAATTTTTTAAAGTTTTTTTTATTATTTCCATAAGCGATTTGATTTTGAAATTTTCATTTATTTTATTTTTGGCTGTTGTTAGGTTTTCAAGAAAATTATTGCAAGATTTGATGTTCATATAAGCATTCCGAGTGAATGCATTTTTGACAAGTGGTATCCCTAAATCTTCACAATCAGACCAGTAATATCTTTCACTTTGTCAGGTGTTATACTCGCTCAGACGACTCCATGCCATTTCCGAGCAATTCAAAAAATTCTGTAGGGCCCGTAATATCATATACCATACTAGTTCCAATATTATCATCAATTTTTATGGTTAGAAAAGAAATAAAATTTAGTAGAAGATATCACAACAACCGTTGATGTGATAACAGGTATTCGCGAGCGATATCAATTTGCGGCTATCGCGATAATTTCGTCAAAACATTTGTACATTTCACTGTCAAGGATCAATGATATTAAAATGAGTACATCACCATGTAATGGTGTTGGCGGTAAAGGTGTTGAATTTCTGGAATTGATTTATCATCCAAATTCATGTTGCCCATGCAGTATAGTATACCACTTAAAAACACTGAGAAGTGCACCCTAACGGTAGGATTAGCCTTTGAGTTACCGGTATGGGACAACCATAAATCATCTCGGGTTCAAATTTTTCAAATATGGAGTAAGAATGAAGCTCTCTATATTGAAATAGTTCCATTGCCGATTACTAAGTTAAAAAATAGTATCATATTTTCTACATTCTATACATTATTGACGTCATTTTTTAAATTCTCTACAGACATTGTCTACACCTGTAAAATATTAGTTAACTATGCGGTATAGGCACAACACTGTGCCTATACCGCATAGTTAACTAATATTTTACAGGTGTAGACAATGTCTGTAGAGAATTTAAAAAATGACGTTAATACCAAGACACGCCAAGACACGACGTAAACATTCGTTTACAGATCTAGCACCCACTACTACACTTGATTTCTTTTGTATTTTTATCACTGCAATCTGTTCTGGGGCCAAGGCTCTTCCAACTCTTTCACAGTTTGCGTTTTCCGTACATACTTTTACGCCATTGCCAGCCAATTCGAAGACGTACGGCTATATGTCCGATATTTATCATCATCTGCACATTGCATAGCCCAATGCCAGCCCTATACTGGCATGTAAGATGGGTCAGCCCATGTGTCTTGCACTCCGACAGGGGGCCATAGATGTGTTCCATTTCATCACAGATCGTAATCTGTAGATGAAAATTCCATTTGCATCCAGCCCCTATCGGGATTCGAACCCGGTACATCCCGATCTAAACGCCAAAGCTTTAACCACTCTTCCATTTCGGTCGATACACTTGATTTCTTAAGTGGAAAATATAACGTGCTGAATTTTTGGTAAAACTGTTTTTTAAAGGGTGCCTCATTTCGAGGTATAGTACTTTAAGTTGGCAACACTTTTTTCAGGGACAGCCGATTTGACAGGTGACAGTTGATTTGTGGTTCGTTTGGTTTATCATTTCGTAATCAATAGACTGGCCAGAGCAATGTTTGCAAATTTTGCATGATAAGGCAAAGTGATCGAAAATTGAATCTCCAGGAATCTCATTTGAAGGTCAATTAATACCCCCTTTTAATTTGCGCGCACACCACCAATTCACACATTACAGTATACCACCTGCGCATGGCAAGCTCCATGTCAACCTGTACACTGACATGGACGGCGGGTCGGCGCTGAATTCTGTAATCCAATAGAGAATCTTACTTGTGTTTCTTAAAATCATCGATAGTAATCGATGATGAAAATTCGATTTGCATTCCTCTCTGGTGGGATTCGAACCAAGTACCTCCCGGTGCCAAAGTTTTAACCACTGCACCACTTGCGTGGTAAGTTAATCACCATCAGTACCCTATCGAATTTGAAATTCCTATATCCCGCATTTCCCGTAGTACTCGCCCTCTCCTGATCGAGCGCTACTTCAACCAAACTTACCCTGAAAAATATGTCTCATAGCTATTAACTGGGGAAACCTACAAGTTGGCCGCAGATTTAGCAACTGCCGATTCCTTCAGATGTGACGATGGTACCTCTTTATCTAGTGCATCCTCAGGAACGTTTTTCTATTGAAACTACCAATAATTTTCAACTTAAAAAACTTCTCCTGACGTTCCAGTACCAGAAATGGGCCGTCATAGGGTTGTTTTAGCGGAGTTTGAGCCACATCAATTCTAATACAAACGTGCAAAGATGTCTTGACTTTTGGATGTACAAATGGATTTCCATTTGTGTGGCATGCTGTTTGCATGGTTTGAATTACAGGTGGTAAAAGCGACCTTTAAATTAAAGGCTTCAGTTTAACATATGAAGCCAATTCCGCCCAACCTTGCACAAAAATAATTTATTTAATTTTAATATTTAAATTTTTTTTTTAATTTATTTGCACCTGGTTAAGGCTAATTTGCCCTCGAAAAGGCCCTTAGAGTAACATTTAACCCAATATCTTGTGGCGATCTGGTGTAATAAAATTCATAAAGTTGTTAAAATCGACCTTTAAATTACATAATATATCGTCTTAAGCCAATTCCATCTAACTTAAATAAAAATTAAATAAAACCCCAATTAGTAAGGTAAACTTTCTTGGTTTGAGGTTCAACCTGTAACATTTGGCTAAATATCTTCAGTAATAAATTTTTAAAAGTGGTAAAATGGACTTTTAAATTACAGTTTGAAGCCAATTTTGCCTAACCTGACACAAAACTATTTTATTACACACATGAATAAGGTTGACTTGCCCTTCAAAAGGAAAATGTGAAAAATATTCAATACCAAGATAACATACTCTTTTAATTGCCAATTCAAATTATTGTTCAGGACATTCATTTTTTATAAAGGAAAAAGCAAAAAATGCAATTAAAATTTAAAATTAAATTTAAAAAAAAAAAATCTTATTGGCATTTGCTTGGTAGGTGTGCAACAGTACTCGCATTAAGTTAATGACAATTTTTACAAATATTTTATGTACGATTTATTTGTCTCTTGGCGTTTTAAGCTGTTTATTGATTTCATGTCCTCTAATAAATTACAAGCAATGTTGACTGCACTGCCTTTATATACCCAAAGTGTTCATAACATATATCAATAATGTTAATGTGTATTTTTATTTTTGCACTTCAATATTCATACACGACATAAAATAAATAAAATGTCGTACATCAGGATTAAATTTTCACAGAATTTTCTTTAGCATTATATGGCATTATCGAGTGGCACTTTTGCCTTGTGAATACAAATACCACTATATGTATTCTATACAAAAACAACTTAACAACTTAACACAATTTGTATATGTGTTTATAGGGTACTCATATTGTGTGTGTCTGTTAAAATGTAGTGGGATACAAAAAGTCTCTAAACCCATTTCGTATTATACCGAATTTAAGTATCTTAAGTGGTATAAAGGATATTTCATATAAACAATGTAAATATTGTGAAAGGTTTTAGCACAGAACATGATGTTTAGTTATTTAATTATTAAAATGGTTTACTCACAATAAATTAAGGGGTGTGGACTATATGAAAACACTTCAACTTCTATACGTTAATTTTAATGAGGTAAACTCGGCGATCGCCTGTTCCGCACTTTGTAAACGACGTTGGTTAATATTTGAAATAATAATATCTGATCAGTCTATTTTTCCTTGTTCCACCGGATTTTTGATTATTTAGCAAGATAAATAATTTTGTGATTCAGACAATTCTAGATAAATTTTCTAGATTTGGTGTAGCTCTAAACGGTAAGCATCGCATAAAGGTTTTTAATATTTTTAGACAGAATATTATGGTCAATAAAAAAACGTAGTAGACCATGGTAGGGAATTTAAAAACGACAAAATTTCAAAGAATTATGTGCGTTACACAGGATAGAGTTTTCCACTCCACAAATCTTTAATCGAAGCACAGAAACTAAAAGAACTGATAGAAAAATATAATAGAATAGACCTAAAACCGTAGCATCAAAATATTAAGCCAAGCACGATATATTGAAAACAAATAGGGAAAACAAACTAGCACCACCTTTCAACAAATTAGAAGTTATAAAAAATAGTTAAGTTACAATTCTATCAGCTTAGCAGGACGATCCAAGTTTGGCCCCGCCAAATTTACATGCCTTGGCCGATTCGTCCCCCCAGGCTGAGTTATCAATCTGCATACTGAAATTGCAAAATTTGCAAAAAGGGCTTGTTAATTTCATTAAGTCGTCTAGTGAATTAGAATAAATTTATTTATTTTATTTATTTATTTTTATACAATTTACAAATTTTGTAAAATCGCACACCCCATTTTGATCGAAATTGAAATTTTTAATTCCGGATTGCTGCATCTATTAGGTCGTGCAGAACGGGTTGCTTCAATACCTATTGTGCAAGATACAGGAAAAAAAGTATCTCACTTAATTTCTACTTTATTGTCTTTATGTGGGAAAATTGTTAATAAATCTCAAGATCCAGAAAAATCTATTACTAAGCTTGAATCTATAGAAATTGATCCGTCTAAAATTTTATTGGATTTAATGAGTTTAGATCTAGTAAAAACAAATCTGGCATTAAAATCGTTAACTATACTGCTAGTTCGGTAGAGCAAATTATTGCTGATGGTTCTCAGCATAGTGCAAATATTAATAATTTTTTAATACCAGAGACATCGAGAATAGTGTATCTTAATGTTCAGGGACCTTCAACGGAACCTGCACTCATTACCATGCCCAATTCAGATTATAGTCATGTACGCGGTTATAAATTACCCGGGTCATCTACAAATAATGTAACTAATCCCTTGCAAGCAACTCAGGCTACCATTCGACAAGCCGCGCCATACGTAACCTTTCAGTATCCACTAATGACAAATGTACACGTGCCTAGGTCTCAAATGTCATATTACTACCCGCCGCAGGGTTACGGTTTTAATACAAATTATTTTTCACGACCACTCGTACCCAACATTCAATTTGATCAAAGAAATTCAACAAATTGTAAAACTCCATATACGGATGCTCCTCAAAATATAGCCTGGTTTAGAAATTCTGAAAATATTGTCTCGAAGGGGAATATTGAGACGTATACGACAAAAATGGACAAACGGAAATTGTCATACGACGGAACTGATATGACGGTGGAGATATTTATATTTCAAGTTGAACATTTATCAGCCACCAATAACGTTTCTGAGCAGCAACTAGTCAATGGGTTGCATTTATTTTTAAAGGGGCTTGCACGAAACCATTATTGGATAATATTACAGCAAAATCCGCAGTGTACTTGGCAACACCTTAAGGATTCTCTACTACATAGGTTTAAAATTCGACGTTCGGATATTTAAATTCGACAAAGCATAGATAACAGAATGTAAAAAATAGATGAGAACTTTATCGAATTTTACTATACAATCTATGAATTATCTCAACCACTTACAGAAACGTTTAGCGATCTGAAAATGTTAGAAATTTTGAAAAAGAATATGCGGCGCGAGTTGAAAATTCATCTTGCTGGTAGATTTATCAACACTGTTTCCGAGCTACTCAGTATTTGTACCAACGTTGAAGATGTTTGGAAAAACACTAACTACATTCCTGAAAAGCCTCGCTTCAGACCTCCACAAATAAATGCTTATAATGTTTATAAAGACGTAGAAGATCTAGATAGAATAAGGCAACCTGGGAATTTGTACGATCAAAATATTTCGGCTATGCAGTCTACTAAGCCTCTAATATATGCTTCGGCTTAAGATACGTTAAGCAAACCTCCAGTAAAATGTTGGAATTGTAAGAAGACTGGCCACACTTGGTGGAACTGTGATATTCCACTGTGAATTTTTTGTTTTGGTTGTGGACTGTTTGATATTATGTTACCACATTGTGGTTCTTGCAACAGAGAGGAAAACTGGTGATCGGGAATGGGAAGGCGTGGGTTCCACCATTCCCAAAGTCAATTTCTGAAACCCATTCTCAATCCGTCTTCGGAGCAATTCAACCCAGCACAGGAGTCACGCTAAACTCTTCGGGAAACCACAAACTTCGGTCCATTCGTCACTTTAAATTTTGTCGTCGATTTCGAGCACAAATTTCAGAATCCATATATGGCTCATCTGATCACTCTGAGGATAATAGGCCCTATGCAGTGGTTTCTCTTAATGGAATACAACTCAAGGGTTTATCGGACAGTGGATCAGTGCCTCGGGTTGTGGAGCTGAAGAGTTTCTTCGGAAGCACAACTTGAAGTTAATAAATCTTTCCGGATGTGTGCAAACTGCGGATGGATCGGTTCTGCGGTTTATCAAGATTACGTTCAAACATTGGAAAGCCCACCCCTTAACTCCTTAGCTATAGCCGCGCTCAACATGACCGCCCAAGGGCAATGAACTAGTAAATATATATATTTTTCTGATAACGAAACGACGTACAATGAAACCATTTTCAGATGGAAATTCCCACGATCGGACAGTGGATCAGTGCCTCGGGTTGTGGAGCTGAAGAGTTTCTTCGGAAGCACAACTTGAAGTTAATAAATCTTTCCGGATGTGTGCAAACTGCGGATGGATCGGTTCTGCGGTTTATCAAGATTACGTTCAAACATTGGAAAGCCCACCCCTTAACTCCTTAGCTATAGCCGCGCTCAACATGACCGCCCAAGGGCAATGAACTAGTAAATATATATATTTTTCTGATAACGAAACGACGTACAATGAAACCATTTTCAGATGGAAATTCCCACGATCCCAAAGGCTTTCGTTGCAGTACCTGTTAAATTCATAAGACTCTTCCATAAATGCTTTCTTTTAGGGAATATATCCAACCGCCTGATGTATAAAAAGTGAAGTTATTGATCAGTGCTACTGGGACTCCAAAATATTTGTTAGTAAATAAGCTGTTGCTTAAAACTAAATGCGGCTTAAAAAACGTACTAAAAGTTAAAAAAAATATTTTAACTTCATGCTTAAATTTTTACAGATTTAATATTTTATTCGAAACTAAGCATTCTGTAGTTGGAATTAAAATTTCTAAGATATGTATAAAATCAAGTAAATTTATTTATTTAAATCAAATTTTCATTTAATTTAAATGAGGTAAAATATTATTTAAATGAAACTTATGAATAGGTCGCATACCCAAATCGATCGACTGTTATCTAATATTTTATTTGGCCAAGACTATACCTACAAGTATTCCTTCAATAATATCGATGCTCTAAATAAATATCGGCCCTGCACATTGTGCTTGTTTGCTAATTTTCTTTACAAAGTTAATCATGGTTTACAAAAAATTAATTCACGTGAAATTAATTTAAAAAATATTGACTGTAATTGAAAATGATGAAAACCCAATTTCCTCCATTTTTCGACCCAAAGGCCATATTAAATAACACCAACAAAAGTTTTGCTGCTTTTTCCTACTTTACAATTCAATAGGGGGGCATAGAACAACCTTTTTTATATAATTTTTGTCTACAAGAAAAATAAATTTTCCGAATCCTATGTATAGCTGCTACTATACGTACGTATAAAACCTTAACACCTAAAATTATATCCCATGAAAAATTTATCATTTAACAACAACAATAAAGCTAAGGAGATAAACACAATTCATTTTCTCTTAATAATAAATTACCAACCGCAACACAAAAAACATCCAAATTTTTTATAAGACGTTACTTATACATACATAATGCGATGGTGGGTGGATCCTTTTTACCATTATATGATTATAAGAATAATTGTAATCGCTTTATTAATAATCTTTAAAAATTAGGAAGGCAAATGATTTTCAATTCACTCACACACACACACACACACGTACATAAAAATAATAATTTAAGATGAAATATTGTTTTTAAAGTACTTAGATCGTATACACGAGACGACATTTTTTACTTATTTCGATTATTAATTTCACGCGTTTTTTTTTTGAGCTTGACAAAAGTGAAAAGTAATTATAAATATTGTAATATTTCTAAGTAATAATAAATACGAATTATTATTATCCTTTTACTCATCTTATATAAGTAAAAAAAAATAAGTATTATGGATATGTCTGTGCTTAAAATAAATTATGGATTATTTAGAAACTCTTTTGAAATATTAAAGTAATTGTTTATTTATTTTTGTCCATAAATTATATTTTACTACTTTATTTTATGATAAATAGTATAATATTAAATGTATGGCTTTGTGTTTTGGAAAATTTGTTACGAGTTACAATCGTCACAATTTTTGATTACACAATATTTAAATTTCATAAATGATAAGATAGGAGAGTGTAACTGCAATGGCACTGATCATTTGGTTTTCGGTATTATAATTAAGTGTCATTAAAAATAAAAAAAAAATAAAGTTATTTTTTTCTTTCGGTTGGTAATAAAATAAAAATTGAAAAAAAAAGAAAAAAAAACGGGGAGTCAAGCCTGTAACGAGCGATGAGACAGATCGCAAACTTCAATAATAAAAGAATACAAGTAAATATATATCGAGCGCTAGTTATAATAAAAATTGATTAAATAATAAAATTAAACAAAGCGCAAATTGTGATAGTTTTTGTCTTGTGGCAAGTGATTGTAATTTATATTATAAATTTGTGTCATAAATAACAATCGCGTATGCGATAACAAATTAGAACTGTTGAGTGTTAGGTGGATTATACCGCTAATGGGTGACTGCAAAGTTTTCGGCCATGTGTAATAAGTGAAATTCGGCCGTGAATAATATCGCTAATATTACCGTCACACATCCAGTTATGATTTAATGGATTAAAATTTACTATCATAAATAAAACTCATAATACCTATATATATACATATAATATAAACAAATACATATTAAAGCGTCAGATTAATATAAGTTGAACTCGAGCGCTGGTGTTGATAATGAACATACAACATAACCACATATGCTAACATCGATTCAAAACATAAAGCCGCATCAACAACATTATTAACTTTCATCTTCATCGGGGCATACAACGTGGGATATATATGGATATTTCTATGCGGCGTAGCATGCAACGGATCGTGCAACAACGGATGCCATATGACGCTACACGTAGCTGCGTTTCGTAAGTCACAACACATACACTCATAATAAATAACATTTTCATTTACAACGGTTATTCAAATTTAATTTTAGTAGTAATTTTTGTTTATTTACCATATGTTTAGCTAAGTTTATTCAGTTCCTATAATTATAAGCTACTAATTTTTATATCATATAAGTATAGTTTAGCTTGTTAGGGTGTAGAGTAGGGTTTATAATAGCATAACACCAAATGTTCGAAACTTAATTTAATTAAAAGTTTATAACAAGTTAATATGTTAAATTTGCGTTTTGTTTTGTTTTTTTTTGGGGATAATTCGCTTTGTATATTAACTGAGAAAATGGAATAGAGTTTTGAAGTGCTTAAGTGAGGATGAGTTGAGGTGAGTATTGGTTGGGTAGGTAGTATGACTTGTAGGTGGTTTCCGTCCTTTTTCATTATAATTATTAATATTTTTCTTATTTTTTTTTATTTATTCTTCGGTCATTCGAGATTCCACCAAGTTCCGATAACCCATCCCACGCTCCTGAGCATTAGCTGGCGTAATTGACCGAACCTCGGAACCTCTGATGGAATAAATATTCTGTTAACAATCGGTACTTTACGTTACCAATTAAGATTGTTACAAATTTTAAACTACAAGTTTATGCAGAATCTGTTTCAAACACACAATAAGTGCGGCAAGTACACTTCACGCGTAAAAAAAGCTACAACAGTGAATAATGGAAAAACATTATTAGCAACAGTTGCAATAAAGTTATGGGTCTCGCATTGGACATTTGTCGTTCATTACTAAAATAGCAGGTGCGCAAGTTAACTTTACAAAATTTCTTTACAAACAAGTAACTCAAAACAGAAAGTCGTTAACCGAAAGAGAGGTATGAAGAATCCACAATTAAAAGTAGAATATCACAACTTTATGATGGAATACACATAACACAGTAGAGTCTCTCGATTTCAGAGACAACCCATAACCCATACTACCTACTACACCGTGAAGTGGTTTAGTCGTCAAGTACAACAATTATCAAATAGGCTTAGTTTCCGTGACATACTGTATCACCACACAGGATTTGCCTCATCATTGTTAACAGAAAACATAAAATCTTCCAATTAATATTGGGGGGGGGGGGGGGGGGTTGAGTAAGTTCGTGACCTTTTTGGGGGACATTTAAACAAACAAAGTATTTTCTTATTTCAAATGAAGTTTATTAAACCAAATATGTGTCATTTTGATCGATTTTCCTTTGGCCGCAAACTCAGAAAATAAGTGTCGAAGAAGTCACTGTTAAGTCACTACTGTAAATGTGGATCGACATATTATACAAAAATTTATACCGAGTGCGCTCGGCGTATCTATTTTTGCTCCAAATTTGGAAGTGTGGACGTGGGCGGCGCACAAAAACGACACAACATTTTATGCTACATTCAACGCATACGATCCAACGGGTGGGTAACGAAATCTCGGTTTTCAAAATCCCGGTTTTGTATAAAAAAAAATATAATCCCGATTTTTAGGAAATCCCGGTTTGAATTTTTAAAATTTGAAATTTGGAAAAATGGGACTCTTAAATGATTTTTTGGCAAAATTCAAAAATGAGTTTGCGATAAAGTTCTAGAAAATGGCTAATATATTTTTTTAAATTTGTTTTAAGGAATATTTCGTAAATTTTTTTATCAAATATTAATGAATAACCAAAATGTATGAAAACCGGGATTTTGAAAACCGGGATTTTGAAAGCCGGGATTTTGAAACCGGGATTTTGAAGCCAGGATTTTGAAACCGGGATTTTGAAAACTTCGTTACCCACCCGTTGGATCGTAAGAATTGAATGTAGCATAAATTGTTGTGTCGTTTTTGTGCGCCGCCCACGTCCTCACTTCCTAATTTTTGGCGAAAATACGCCGAACGCGCTCGGTAAAAATTTTTGTATAATATGTCGATCCACATTTACAGTAGTGACTTAACAGTGACTTTTACAGTAGTGACTTAAAAGTCGTAGTACACCCGATCCAACATTTTTTAAAAGTTTTAAATAATAAACGATTTTTTTTTAACAAAACAATTAATTTTGATTTGTTATTGACTGACGATTAGACCTCAATTAGTTCCAAATGTTTAAGCCGAACGTGTTCTGCACAAATGTTTGTATATGTGGACCCACATTAAGATTACAACATCAATGAATAATAGTATCGCGCATGTTTGCGTAAAAGCAAAAATTCACAATAGAACTTTTTATTCATTTTGCTGGTGCTACAAATTTAGATTTATTTTCGAGATTAGTAGTTTATTGAATCCTAATTATTTAAAGGCATGAACAGACTCGGAAAACATTTGTGGGCAAAACAATTTCACGTCCATTCCAACAGGTGTTTTAGTGATGTTACTTTTTATATTTTCGGAACGATGATACCCTACTCACTATATACCTGAATCAAAGCGGTAGTTATCTAAAAAAATGCCAAAAAAATGAAACCGCTCAAAGCGACTAAGCATGCACCAATCGCCGGGAATTTGGCAAAATTGTTTGAGTTGATGTTCGAATTGCTCTCCGTTCAGCGTATTAGATTTAGCACTCACCGAGTATTATCTATTTGCAAACCTTAAAAGTTGGCTTTAGGGAACCATTTGAGCCAAATAAAACGGTCATAGCAAAATCAAACGCCTATTTATTTATTTTACTTAATTTTATTTTTCAAATAGCTCTTAAGGTAATTTTCCAGTTTACACTACAATATACATCATCTACTTAATAAATATAAAATTTCTTTTAACATTTCTGCCCTAAAATCCTTTATGCTTCTACTATTTCTTACACTTTCCGGTAATTCGTTATGCATCGATATACCTTTGTCAAATATCGGGTTTTACTTCTAGATTATCTTTTAAACTCTAAATAAAACTTATCCTTATGCCTAGTATCATGACTAAGCCCAACAACTGACATAAATATTATGGTAACAAATTATTTCAAGCCTAAGAATAAAGTCATTACGTTCATATACAACGTACTTTCCACTGTTAACAACTCTAACTCTAAGGTAGACCTCCTGCACCATGCTCACATGCTCAATTACTCCTCCATCATATGCTATATTCACATTGTCTGATTCCTCCGGTATCTCCCCGATAATATAATATCTTCTACACTATTTACATATCTACAAAATACTTGTTCAACTTGTTCGTAATATCTATCTTTTCATACATCATCGCTCCATCAAAATCCACCCCATTTATATCACTCCTTCCCTTAGATCTAATTACCCTTTTTAATGTTTTCAACATCTTTCCCATCTTACTCACACCAACAAATCTGTTCTTTTCCTTTGATATTCCACCCACCCTTCCTTAACTGTCCCAGTCCCCAAATCTCCCTCTCTCTCACTTCTAGCTATCTCCACTATCCTTAACTCGCTTGTTCCTCTTTTCACTGCTTCTCCAGCCATAAATTTAACTTTCCACACTCCTCCTCAATGCGGCCAGTGACTTCTCGTACACCATCCTCTGTTTTTCTAAGTTCCTCTTCCACAACATTTAGATCTATCTTTCCTTTGACCACCTCTTTCCCATTTACTTCCTCTCCTTTGATCATTAAGCGCATGGTCTATAATTTTTGGGGTGTTCACAACAATACAATTCACTTCCTTATTTGAAAATACTAAATCAATTATCGTTACTCTAAGAAAATATCCTTCACGAACTGTTTAAGCCCAAAAAATTCTGTAATTTCTTTAAAACACTTAACATAATATTCTTCCGATCTATTCCAGCCTAGATTGAAATCACCCATAATTATTATCTGCACTGCAGGTTCCTCTTGTTGTGTGTTTTAGTAAAATGGCATGCGCGCCCACCAAAACATTAATTTAAAAAAAAACAAGAGTTCTTTTGTTTAACTTTTTTTTTAATACGATCTAGAAGGTGTGCCTTCCAATAAAATCTGTTGATGTTTAAGTGACACCAGCGGAAAAAAATGTACTTCAGATTAAATTTTTTTTTTATTAATTTTAAATATTATTATTCGGAGTTCCCTCGAATTTCTCGGATTTCCCAGCTTTTTAACTGATTCCGTCGGATATAGATTTCCATTGGATTTCCACCGTTTTCTCCCGGAATCTAGGAAATCTAAAAGAAACCCGGAAAATCCGGAACGACCCGAAGAAAATCCTGGAAATCTGTGGGAAATCCGGAAGAAACCCGGGGGAATTCCTATTCGGGGGAAATTTGAGAAATCCGGGGGAAATTTGGCGGAAATCCGGAAACAATCTGGGAAATTTGGGGGAAACCCGGAAGAAATCAGGGAAATTTGCGAAATCTTGTAGAAATGCGGGAAATTCGAAGGACATTCGTATAATAATATTTAAAATTGATGAACAAAAATTATTTTGTTCGTTTTGTTTATTTCTGACAAAGCATCTATTTTAGAATTCGATTTTTTGTTAAGTGCGTTTTTTAATAAACACGACATACTTTGTGAAAAAAAAATTGATACAAATATTCTAAAACTGCATTAGTGTTGCATATTTTTCTGATAGTGGGTCAACTTTCTGTAGTACATTATTTTCCCGCTAGTGTCACTTAAATATCAACAACAATTTTTGAGGAACAAAAAAGTTTACAAAACCAAAGTTTTTATTTGACAGAAGATAATGCAGCTTATAAAAATAATTTTATTGGAAAGGCACACTCTTCTATATCGTATTAAAAAAGAAAGTTAAACAAAAGAACTCTTGTTTTTTTTAAATTAATGTTTTGGTGGGCGCGCATGCGATTTTACTAAACAACACAACAAGTGGAATAACGTCTGCACCGTCAACAATTCGAAAAAACTTTACTTGGCTGTTTTTGACGGAACTGGGCTCCCCTATCACCCTGCTTCGTTTGATACGCGAATTTGGTGACACCCTGTATAGTTAGGTTTTGTGTAAATTACACTTCGTTACTAAATTTAAATTACCACCTTTCGGGATGAGGGTTGTCAGTCTACAAAGCATAACTTTAGTTGAGTTCAGGGTATAATACACATACCTGTTACCTAGATTTACTGCTAATGAACGAGTGTTGACCACGGGATTGATCACAAAAAGCAGTTGTACCTCATGTTAAGGAAATTCTTAGGGATAATCGGGACGTTGCTGTTCCCAATTGGCTCCAAAAGGCTTCATTAGCTTTTATGACGATGCTGATCAGTTGGCGATCAGTTAGCTTTTATGACGATATATAACTTGTCGCTCTCATGGTTGTAGAGGATCAAATGAATTCTGTCTTTGAATTTACCTTGGCAATGAGGATCGGTTAGGCGTTAGTGCAGAGTAAAGAAGCGCATTGAAAGGTAATGAAACACTTATTTTGCATTTATAACATCTGCGGCAGTAGAATCAAGCGAACCAAAATTTTCTAACGAAAACTTGTTTCCGACGGTTGAAGTAACGATAATGAATGGCTATTTTTCTCTGACCAATATTCATTCCCAATATGAAATTTTACCAGTTTACAATAATCTGCTACCGCATGAACTTGAATTCACCAAATGACTGGTGGAATGGACACTGAAATCACTGATTGATAAGAAGGCGCTTCTATCACTCACCTCTTTATTATTATGAAAGGCTTCCAATAATACTACCGTTTGCTGGAAAGCATTATTGAAGTTAGCCTGAAGTGATGCCGAATTTATGAAAAGTTATTCAATTATTGGGCAGTTTGCTTATCCTAATAAATTGGGAACGGGAAATCAAATTTGTCGACAATTTTAGAACTAATGTAAAGGGCTATCTAATAAAATTCTGGGTGTGGGAGGAATGGGGAAGTAATGAAAAAAATTGAATATCGTGATTATATTTTGCATGCAGATTAGTGTTGGAGGTGTATAACGGGATATACATTTCAATAATCATCGAAAATGTAGTTTTGCGATGTAAAGGGTGTCCCAATAAGAAGTTCAGATTTAAAAATTTAATAAAACAGAAACGGCTTAATATAAATACTTCCAAATTTATTTTTTTTGTTTGAAAGTAAAATCCTCTTTCCTGATTATTTATGGAAAATACTTACTTGATTTCATTCAAATGAGAGCCGCGGCTGCCCTGACGTACTCTATTCGGTCAGTCCAATTTCTAAGCACATTTTGAATTGTGGACGGATCTAATTCGGCAATGGTTGCTTCAATATTGACTTTCAAATACTCAATTGTTTGTGGATTGTCCGTATAATACTAGTCTTAGTAGTTCCTGTGTGGGGTTTGCTAGTACCCCATCAGGCGCCTCCCCAGATGGCGGATAGGGGAATGCTTGCCAGATATGGTAGGTACCGGGGAAATTAAATACTCGGGGCGGACCATAAACTAGAACACCAAAGCTAAGGTGGCACTACATACGCCGATGGCTGCGTGGCTAAGAGGGTGCTAAGTCGTTAGTATGTGAACTCCGAATTTGGCGTCATTCGGTTTAAACCCATAGCCTTCCTATGATAACGCAGAGCTCTTTCTTAGGCGACCGTTAATTTTTCGTGCTACTCGTGGGAATAAAATAAAAATTTATGATGAAGAAAGAGGATGAAAATAATAGCATAACAATATTAGGAAACGAGACGGATGCGTCTATAGAAGCATCAAATCAACCGGGCCGCTCCATATATTCCTTGGAGGCTAGTACCATAGATTCTGGGGGGAACCAACCCCTGGCAAATAATAGGAACAACTATCCTAAGAGCGTAAAAATGTTGAGATCACCACCTCCAAATGTAAGTAGACGTACACTACAATTAAAGACAACTGTGCCAACAGCGACTGCGTCCACAGTAAGTGCAAAGGACGCAGTCTCCACTGAAAAAGGAACTTCATTACAAATGCCGAGTGCATCAACAAACATTATAAACAGCGAGGATCTGTTAACCAAGTTTCAGAAAATGGAGAAACTAATCGCGCAGCTGAGCAATGAAGTTGCTGAACTTAAGAGAGAAAACTCTACACTAAAAAAGGTTAAAATAGTAAAGCTGAGGATTCAGCTCGAGCTAACAATCTGACTGTCAACCATATTCAGCCTTCAAACGTCAACATCATTCAAATAATTCTAACTGGTTGCTGCAGCAATTTCCAGTCTCTCAACAGAGTAACAGATCTAATGCTCTGAGTATAGAGGATTATTTCACAGATGAGAAAGAACTGGAAGTAGAAGTTTCCAGTGCTAAAAACAGAACTCCTAAGAAACGTAGGCGCACAAAAATGAAAACTCCCCCAAAAAATATTACACAAAGTGTGAGCAGTAACACTGAACAGAAAAACCCAAATATACCACTGCCCCCACCCATTAATGTGAGCAATATCAACAACTACAGAAATGTCAAAAAATTACTGGGGCCTCAAAGGCCACCAAGGCCTATAGAGTGGTTATCAGAGGCTTACCTTCTTCTATTAGTCACGATGAAATTAAAGCAGACTTAGAAAAAATGAAGTCGAAGGTATTACCAACATATACAAAATGGTCACAATTTTACATCGACTTAAAACAAAAAGACAACAATAAAAAAGTATACAATATCAAGAAACTTGCGTACTGTATAGTTAAAATTGAGCCACCTAACAAGACAAGGGGAATTCCACAATGTACGAATTGTCAACAACTTGGACATACCAAGAGCTTTTGCTATAGTCAAACCAAATGTGTTAAATGCGCTGAAAATCACCACACGACAAAATGCAAGAAAACACCAGATATCGCGCCTTCTTAACAAAATTAAAAGTCAACAGAATAATACTACAAGCGCAGTGCAGCGATTACAAACCAAAGTTGCTAAACAACAATCACACCATCCACAGTTGGATTATCCTATGCGCAAATCACCAACGAGTCTAATAACATTGAAATTATTAAAATGCTTAGCCAAATTCAACAGTCACTTGGTCATTTAGCAGAGAGGGTGGCCAAACTGGAAATCAATATCTATCCACCAAGCGAAAAAGTCAGCATACTTACAAATGATTAACTCGTTCCTACGCATTGTAGCTTGGAACGCTAATGAGCTCAACCAACGAGACCAAGAACTGGAAATATTTCTCCATACAAACAACATTGATATTGCGCTGATTTCAGAGATGCACTTCTCCAACAAAAGCTTTATCAGAATAATGGGTTTTAATTCCTATACTGAACCACCCATCCTAGTGAAAGAGTCAGAGGTGGTTCAGCTGTACTAATTAAAAATAATATTAAATATAATCAACAAGAGGATATTCGTGAAAACTATTTGCAAGCAACTGTTATCTCAATCCAATATAATGGCGCAGATCTAAATATTGCAGCAACGTACTGTCCTAGACGACATACACCAACGATGTTACAGTTTATTAACGTCTTCAATAAGCTCGGTTCAAGATTTATTATTGGAAGGGACTACAATATAAAATATACAGCTTGGGGTTCCAGGCTTATTTCTCCTGGGAAAGAAAACACCTTGTTCAATGACATGTATGAAAAAAAACATGCGAATATCTGTCCCCAGGGGGGCCAACGTGTTGGCCAACGGATGCAGGAAAAATTCCAGATCTACTGGATTTCTTCATCATAAAAGGTATTCCATTAAGTTACACAAGAGTAGACCTAACATCTGACCACATTCTTCTACTGTTGTCAGTAAGCGCTATAGTAATAAAGAAACAGAAAAAGCAAAACCTTACTAATAGATTCACGGATTGGGACATCTTCAGAGAAAAATTGGAAGAGCTAGTTGAATTAAAAGTTAGCATTAAAAGCAATGAAGAATTGGAACAACAAACAAACAATTTCATAGAATACACTCGAATGGCTGCCAGACTTAAGGAATGCTCAAGGCAGTTAGGTTCGACAAGACAAAGAAAAAGCGGAACTCTTTGCTCAACACCTAGCAGCAGTATCCCAACCCCATGACATTCAATCCAACACTGATGTAACACCTGTTTATCAACCAAATCAGGACTTTAAAAGGCAAAAGTCTTAATCATAAAAAAGCACGAGGAATTGATGAAATATCACCGGGTCCATTCAAGGAACTTCCACGTAAAGCAATCATCTTGATCACATACTTATTTAATGCCTGTATGAGATTGAAGTATGCACCCAAATGCTTTAAAATGGCCCAAAACATTATGCTAAAGAAACCAGGTAAACCAGATGAAGAAGTAACTTCATACAGACCAATCTCACTGCTTCCGACCTTATCAAAGCTGTTCGAGAAACTGCTACTAAAACGTCTAAAGCCAATGGTATAAACGTTCGTGATTTTCAATTTGGATTCGGGAATAACCACTTCACAATAGATCAAGTCCATCGAATAACTGCGGTAATAGAGCAAGCGTTAGGCCTTTGATAGGGTTTGGAATGAGAGATTGACATTCAAGATGAGCGAAATGCTACCACAAAATTATTGCCAGCTGCTTGAATCATACCTCTCTGATCGCCAATTCAGAGTCATTCATGAAGAAACATGTTCTGGCTTTTATCCACAAAACATTCATCGGCATGTTCGCTGACTACACTGTTATTATGTCAGTAGACGAATCTCAACCAAGAGCAGTGGAAAATCTTCAACGAGCAATGGACAACGTTACTAAATGGACAATTGACTGGAAAATCGCACTCTTCATATATACCTCAAAAGGGTGCAAGTGAGGCAGGCTGAATCGGTAAAATACCTTGGTCTGCATTTAGATTCAAGGCTCAACTGGAAACAGCACGTGAGACAAAAAGCTGAACAGATACGATTGAAACAACGTCAAATGTACTGGTTAATTGGACGTCATTCCAAAATGAACCTGTATTGCAAAAGACTGGTATACCAGACTATCTTCAAACCAATATGAATGTATGGTGCGCAGCTATAGGGTTGTACACATAAACCAATAGAGACATTATACAACGAAGCCAAAATGAGTTTCTTCGAATGGTCACCAACGCCTACCGATTTGTGACTAACAAGGAAATCCACAATGATTTCGAAATACAATTGATGGACGACGTTATCCGCGAATGTGCCATAAGACATGAAAAGAGACTTCTTACCCACACCAATCTTGAGGCCGTACAACTACTGGACAGTACAAAAGAAGTAAGGCGGCTCAAACGAATCAAACCACATGAGCTAACCGTATGAAAATTATAAACCAAGGGAACTGGACACTGGTCCAGCAGACCCACACAAGTTTATGCTTATCTCATAAGTACTAGTGTCAAAATTACTAATGAATTAATAATGTTTAAGGTTGTAGTAGCCATATCAATAAAGTTGTTAATAAAAAAAAAATGGCGGTAGCTGATTCCGTTAACCGTAACGGTCGCGCCACAAGCCGCACCAAACAGTAACACGCAATGGATGCATTTGCTTCTCAAATGCTACAATTTTGTTTGTTTACAAACCCACCGCGATGGAAATGCGGCTCGTCCAAAAGATGATTTTTGAACAAAATCCTCATGAATTTTGTCGCAGGCCCACACAGTGAATTGATATCGAAGCGGCTGGTCACAGGGCTTCAATTGCTGGACCAATTGAAGTTTATAGGGCCACAAACCAAGATCTTTACGCAGAATTTGTTGCATGGAAGACTGGAGTTCATTTCCGATGCACGATGACGAATTGATGTTATCGGCTGTTGGCGCACATTTTCGGCCACCATGGCAATATTGGCGTTGAACTGTCGACTAGGTAGCCCATAACATGCACTTTATGTACAAATTTCTTGATACCGTTTGGTGTGAGTCCCGTGTTTTGACCAAATTTTGTACGACATTTTCTTGCGATTTTAAACCAATTGTCTTTGTTGTGGAAGTAAATTTCCAAAATTCTCCACTTTTGCTGAAGCGTTAAGCGACTTATTTCGTCATCTAGAAATAATATACTGAGTTTCTGTCAAAGAAATAATGACATTAGTGTTGCCAGTTTTCGTTTGTGTGATCAATTTACACAGAGGCGGCGAGAATATGGTGGAACTGTATTGCAATATTTTTTTTTTGATATTTGAGGTAGAGTACTTTGAATGGGTTTCATTCATGATGAGTGTTTCTCAATTTACGCAGGGTTGTATTCGAATAATATGCTCTGTCGTTACCTGTATTTGTAAGCTATTTTTGGCTATTTTGAATTGTTTTGTTTGGGAGTTGATCTAGTTATCAATTGTTGGTATACGAAGGCAAATTTGCAGTTTTGCATGGAACCCTTGTCTGAGATTTGGATTTGTATGTCCAGATGAGCCTCTTTGCTGAATATTATAGGTGCGTTTGTTGAAGTTTGACGTCAGTTTCGCGGGAGGTAAGTCATTTTTGAAATTTTAGGATGATCGGTCGTACGCTGGGGTTTTTGAGCGATACTTTTATAATCTGTCACGGATTCGTCACGGCTTTGTGAAGCATGGGTGTTGTTTATTAGTGATGTTGGTGGAAGATCGCTTTGTGAATGGTAGAGGTTTCACGGAGAGAGGATACGAAATGACTTGGGATTGTTTATGAAATAACTTTGTGTCTTGCAGTGTGTTTGGTTTTTGTTCTAGAGGGGGCAGGTATCGGGTACTCCTGGATAAACATTACATATTTTTTTTTGGTACATTTTACTATGATTATTTATAAAAATGATTTTTTTCACAATGTGATTTCAGAGATTATTAGAATTTTACGAATATTCCTTCATCCAATTATTCAGCGTTTGATTATTAAATTATTATATTTTAATTTAATGAGCAATTTAGAGTTATCGAGGATTACCAGGTCCAGGTGTTTATTATTAATACTAGTATTCAATGCAGTTCCTAATTCAGCTAATTTATTTAGTTCTAATGTAGATTTTTGATTACAGAAGATCTTTGAAGTCGTAATAAAATTTTAATTTAAAAGTCAGAAGAGCAGACAAGGTTGAAATCATAATGGTTATCGGTTTTATAATAAATTTTATATGTTAGCGGATATTTTCTTTTTGAAATTGCGAAAGCTACAGAGTAAATTTGAAATGCAGTTAAATATTTCTGTACTTAGATAATTTTTCAGGGATCACGGCATTTCTTTAAATTATTTTCTAGGTTGTTTTAGGAAACTGTAAATTGGTGAAGGTTTTGATTAGCTTGTTCTAGGTTGGATAAATACTTATCGCTGGTTGTTTATTTTTATGATTTATGATTCATTTAATACGATTGGGTTATTAAGGATCCTACAGTTCTGCTAGCTACTTATTACTAACTCTGTCATCTTACAGATTCCTAAATGCTTTAAAAGTTTTATTTAATTCTGGTTTAATTTGTTTAGACATTGGGGTTCTAAAACTGTGCCAAACACCCATTATTGATATATTACCTTACATATTTCAGATTAGCGGTTTTTGAAATTAGATTTCATATGGTCATTTTTTATTTTTACAAATAAACATATTGGTATTAGATTACGAATGGCAACGACAAGTGACCTTCACATTATATAATGTTTTTTAACTGTCTTTATAAAAACATCCAATTTACAAAAATGCTATCCGTTGAAGATAAAAAGTTCGTGCGCTCCTTTCCTGCTTTGATGCGAGTTCTACAATGTTTAGTGATTTCTGGATTCGATTCATTTTAATTTATTTTGATTTAATTTGTTTTAAGAGAATCAAATTAATTTAATTAATACTAATCATAACATTATTTTATTCAAGTATAATTTAACTCATAATAATGAAATATTATTTCAGGAAATTTACTGCTTACTATTTATAAATTTTAATTAAAATTATAAATTTTTTTTAGGATGCTGATTGCTGAAAATAAAAATAATTGTGTTTTCTTGTGCTAACCGTCTTATATTACATTTCAACAAACAATTTACTAACTATTGACTACTTAGGTGTCTGAAACCGGGCCAACTTCCCTAATAATTAACAAACCTTTCCTATCCCTCCATCTTGTTATATGTAAAAGAGTGCGCGGATGGGCCTGGCGTCAACCGGGAATCTTACTTAGGTTTGGTTCCACATTCCAATCGAAAAAAACTTACGCTTTATACGTAAATTATGAGATCGGTGTGAACCGATTACGACAGTTCATGGGAAGTAGCAACTTTCATAGTAGATTATTCGTTTTTTTTGTAAATATTTTGAAAAATTTTTTGTTCATGCGAAAAACGATTATGAACTAAAAGGTTCAAAATTAATTTTGTATTAATATCGGTGCAGATCAGTTTTCCTAAATTGAAGTGGCAATGGCGATTTTTGATAAAAACTGTATTTCACTTTAAATTAGGCGCAGTAAGCTCAGACGGGATGATTGATCGGGATGAAATTTCATATTTAAGTTTTTTCCATACCTTACCGGAAGTGGTAGCTTCCATAGGAGTTTTTTCGGTTACGTAAATATTTTGAAAACTTAATTGTTTATGAGAAAAACGACTATGAACTAAAAGATTGTAGCTAATTTTACAGCATTATCGAGTAGACGCGATCAAGATCATTTTTCCAAAATTTCAGCAGAAATGACGTTTTTTGGCAGAAGACTTAAGCTTTACTTAAGCTTTTTTAATAACTTTGGAGATCCCAGAGATTTTTGATGGACGTCGCCGGAAGTGGCAGCATCTATAGCATTTTCGTTTTTTTGCAAAAGTTTTGAAAAGTAGCTAGTTAGCTCAAATATCATAAAAATACAATTTTAATGGATAAATACATAAAAAATCTCTAAGAACATAATTTTAATTTAAATATTAAATGTAATTTATCTTCATTAATTTTATTTTAATTTATGCATACATTTTGTTTTCATTTATATAGTGGTGCATTTAACAATAAAAAAACCAATTATTCAATTGTAGAGACAAAGAGATTTTTCTACAGTGCCTAAAGCCATTATGCAAATATCCACAGTGCTTTGTTAAAATTTTCATTTGAGATTGCATTTCCTTTGAAGAAATATTTTATAGTCCTTACATAAATTTATTAAACATAATGTCTTGTTTTGGCACAGTGCATAAAATTTAATTGCCATTTAAAACAGAAAGGGAACAGAAATTTTTCGATTAAAAATTAATTAGCAGCTTTTAATTTATTTCCCATTTTCTGTCTCTAATTATTATCGTTATTGTTTTCATTATCATTTCTAAATTTTCGTTTGTTCTCTAAATAATTTATAATTTTACTTTTAATTTTTGGGTATATGTATCGCTCCAAAACAACTTTTTTGTGATGCTGCCAACTTTTTATATTATTATTTGTTGTTTAATTTAACCGAAAACGAAGTAAATTTTTTTATCCTATGTTCTTGCTTCTCTCATTTCTAATTAATACAATTTTTCAACCTCATTAGTAAACAAAAATGGGACCAAAAAAAAAATTAAGTATGAAAGCAACGGAATACAGCAACAACAACAAAAAAATAAAAACTAAGCAGTAATAGACCAAAATTTACCGAAAGCACACAGTACGTGTGTGTGTGTGTGCGAGATGAAAATAAAAAAAGCTTAAATGAAGAAAAGAAAAACTGTAAAGTAATTATTTTTTATGGATGCTTTAACCTAAAAATAAAACATTTGTTTGTGCAACTTAATTTCAACACAGATATGGTTGGGTTCTATGTTTTCCCTCCTTCGTCAGAAAGAAGTTTCACAGAAAATAAATTGAGATATTTTCAACACACAAAAAATAAAGTTTCGTATCATATAGAGATCTAAATTATATATGAATACGTACGTATTGTATATAGTATTTAATTATGAGTATGTGTGTGTGTGTGTATTTTATGTGTTTCAGGGAAATCTGCTTTGGACATGTTATTTAAAGTTTGGGAAAACAAATTAAGGCTAAAAAGTTATTTTTTAATTTGTGAAAATGGCATTGCCTGTCTAATTTTAAATTCCTTTTAATTTAAAACTGAATTTGACCGCACTGCCCATTATCCTTACATGTATACGATCAGCATATGTATTTTGCTGATAAATTTTAATTAGAAACATATTTCCACTTTAATGGCTTCCGTATGCCAAGTGAAGTGCAAATTTCTTTGTTTTATGAAAATGATCGAATATGTATATATGCTATGTACATAGCCTAACGGTTACACATATAGGTATGTAGGTACAGTACCTAGCTATAGGGTACGTAAAATAAACCAATGTGATGAATACTTATCACGTACCGTCCAAACAAAAAAAAATATTAAGAGCTTCTGTGGTATCGACATATAATCGATATTTTCGTCCCAAAAACAACTAGAGGAGTATTATATTCGTACCAGTAATAATATAGGGAGAAATTATTCAGATGGATAATTTAACAGTTCAGTGAATATTTTCATAATTTCTCTCCATATTTTCCCTTTTTATTTTCGATTATTTCCTAATAAATATTAATGTATGAATATATTCTAAAATATATCCTTCATATATGTACATACGATGAATACAAATTTAGAATTACACCGGATTATTTTTAGATTTTTTGGTTAATCTCAAAACAGGTTTCATTTCGTTCGAAAAATTCGAAATATTTATTAGTCCCGCGCAGCATCCAAATCTTAGGCTCGTTCTGTGAGGAGCAATTCTATAAGCAGATATACCATTCTGAAACCTCGAATATTTACATTAACAGTTATCTTTTCGAGTAGAGCTCAAGAATCAACCCTACCAGATAAAAGTTGATGAAAGAAAACGATGTCTGCAACAGATCGTCGCTTACAGAATGGCTTTAAGTTAATAAGCTCCAAGCGGTCGAGATAAGGATGCAAGTTGTAAATGTTCACCCATGAAAATCCACACATAGCAAAGCGCAAAAATTTGCGTTGTACATAATCAATTCTTCTTATGCGCACTTCATGGTATGAATTTGATCTGTTGACAATAAAGTCGATGTGATCTCTAAACTTACGTTCGCGGTCACACATTACCCCTAAGTCGCGTATGCTTAAAACTCCGGCAACTCCGGATTTTATACTCTCGACTAATGGAATTATCGCATTTTCTTGACTATGTAATGGATTGTCATTTGCTCACATTTAGATCAAGAGTATTTTTAACACACCAAGCTATGAACTTATTAAGGTTATTCTGTAATATAGGTTAACGTCAAAGGAACTTGAAATTCTCTGAATAAATTTACGAGTTTTTAATCACAAAATCGACGTTGTTGGTGGATTGGACGATAAAAATTGGCACAAGATGACTGCCTTGCGGCACCTCTGAAGTAGCTATAAAATGAGCATATATTGATGACCTGACACCTTAGAAAAATCACCTGATACCTCAGATAAGAGTACACCCATAGTAAGAGTTGAGGTACGAAGCCAAGAGCCCTGAGTTTAAACAAAATTATCCTATGGGAAACCTTAATAACATCAAATTCGTTTCCACTTTCCATAACATTCAAAGTACGAGATGAAAATTCGGTTAAATTGGCTGTATTCGGTCGTTCTATAAGAAAGCCAAGCTGATTCATGCAAAACAATGTTTTACATTGAAAGTAAAGGGAATCATATCACTTTCAAATAAAACTTGAGGGTACAGGATAATTTCGCAATTGGCACATAATTGGAAACGTCTGATTTACATCCTCTCTTATGGATTGGAATTACAAAAGAGTCTCAACACATTGATGTAAATATTCCATGATCGAATTTTGGAACAGCGTTGTAAGTGCGGCTGAGAGAAGTTTTTAATACAGTTTTTTAAAACAATAGAAAGCATCAGGACCAGCGGAAAAATCTTCTTTAAGCTTGTTAATGTTCCTTACAACAGTATCAAGATCAATTTGAATAGAGACCGGAGATGCTAGAGTGCTGTTATTCATGTAACTGAAGTAGTCCACATCGGGCCGATGTAATCATTGTCCAGTTCATGAGACAAGTTTGAAAATTCATTGTAAACGTTCACATAATTTAAGTCATCTGAGTCCAATCTCGTCTTTAAGAATTGTTTCCAGTTTTTATTTCTTTGATTACGTAGTGAACGCATTTCCCGCAATTCCCTTGGAACTGCCAGTTTGTTTCTTTGTACAGTAAGAAACGGACTGTTAAAAGCGTTGAACCATTACGGCATAAGCATTGAGTCAAATTTAGGAAGTAAGGTAACTTTGGATTTTGAGTGTTTAGAATGGTTTCATTAGGTAATTTTAGGGATGCAATTCGGATGAGCTGATCTTTCCGGGGATGGGTCTCACAAATTCTGACGAGTGTCCATTTGGTGGGTGGCAGATTCTGGTCTCGCAGTTGTACGAGATTCTTAAATAACCATCTGGAAAATTTAACATCTGCCAACATATCTAACTGATCTCGGATTAATAAATAATTCTGCAAGATGTTTGGAGGTAACTCGTCATCAAAATTGATGCCTTCTAACCATAGTGACCGAAACAAAATCTTCAGCCCAATCGTAATGGGTGCCATATTAGTGCCAACGGATCAAAAATGCGTGACGTTTTTGATAGGTGTGTTCGTTTTGTAATCTTGGATGGTGGTGCTGGTAATGATACTCGGATTTGGAAATAACATTCTATTGGATTGTACTTTATGCCTAACACTGAAATTACATGACTATTATTCGTGATTTCCCATGATATCATTCCTCGATTTTCCGTTCGAATATTCTTAAGGAGTAAGGGATGATTTGCTGACCATTATCGCATATTAAATCCACAAGATATCATTAGGGAAATTACGCCCTGTTGTAATTTTAATGCCAATTCGAGGCTATCGTCGTCCATATATAAATCAGTTTTAATAATTTGGCTGGCTTCGGGACATAACTTTTCATACTTATCTGCCAAAAAATTTAGTGAATATCGGCGAAAAAACATATCGGTATTAACGAAATTGTAACAACAAATTTATCAAACTATCTTGTATTGTCGGCCCGACCATGAAATTATCATTTAATGAGTAGCCGTTTTTGGATTTGGCGGAAGCATCAAATACGACACGAACCTTCGTGGTAGAACTGGATTACTTTACCACGGGATGATGAGGTAAATAAAAAATTTGCTTGTGCGGTTTAAATAATTCATCTTCTGGGACTAACTCCATATGTTCTAACTTCAGATACTCATGCAGAAATTCGGCGTAGGCTGCCTTTATTTTGGATCTTGGTTTAATCGTTTCTCCATGGAATAATACCGTCGCAGAGTTTGCGAATAACTTTCCCCAACTCCGAGTGTATCGAATTTAAACGGCATTTGGACCATAACTTTATTGCCTTGTAATTTGGTAGTTGCATGAAAAATGTCAATACATTTTTCTTCTTCTTCGGTTACAGATTCAGCAGGAGTAATTTCTTCAATCTTCCAAAAATGCTCGATTGCAGCTTTTATACGAAGATGAATTTCGTTTGACTCAGCATGAGACGATCTGATAACGTTTGCGTTTGGACTTGAAATGGATGCCTTTGAATTAGATATGATTCCTCCAAGTAGCCACCCGAATTTGGCATTTTGAACACAAGGATACTCCAAACCTTTATGAGTTTTATCATCCAATAAAATCCGGACAAATGGTTCACACCACAATAAAATGTCGACGATTGCGGAAACAGTAAAATCTGGATCATTATCAATTAACTCCGACGGTTCATCAAATTTATGATATTGATGGCAAAATAAAAACCTCTTCATCCATTTGGTAACTATGATCGATTAATGATCTAAGTTTGATGAATGATTTACCTCTTGAAACCCCAGGTTGTGATTTGATGTTGATTGTGTTTGATGATAATGTTGGATTTACATCAAAGGATCTTCAGTTGGTTTAATAGGCGTTCTGATATGAAATTATCTGTTGAATCTGAATCCAATAAGCCTCGACAAGTTACCCAGCTGCCATATTTATCTTAGATAGAGAATCTTGCGGTTGGTAAGACAGGAATATTAAGGTTTGTTGCACTGGAGTATTCTTCGGTTTGATTTTTCGGTTCAACTTCATCTTGGAATTGAAACATGGTTAGAGCTAAATGTGATGAACTTGATATATCGGTTTCAGTGTCGGTACTGGGAGAGGAAACCGTGAAGTTCTATTGGATATTCATCTTATTCTATTGGTTATTCATCGGCTGTGTCGTCTTCAATGAATGTTGGGAGTGTTCATTGGTAGTATGGGTAATGGGTAAATAATGGAGTAATGTATTATGTCGCCTTGAACATTTATTACACTGCCTTTTATTTTTACAGTTTGTAATGGTATGCTGATCACTTAAACAATTCAAACGTCACTTTGATTCTGTGATGAAGTCTCGACGTGGATTAATAGGCTTGAAATTTGGGACAAAGATACAAATAATGAGATTCATTTTCACAAATAGGATAGAAGAGTGGCTGCCCTATTGAATGAAAGGATTTTGGATGTGATGATAGATTTGAACTAAAGTTTCGTCTTGGAACGGAATCTTCTAGTGAATTCGTGCGTTTGGTTAGGAATTCTAAAAATTGTTCGATTGAGGGATGGTCATCTTCCGCGGTCTCGTACTTCCACAGTTGCTTCGTGTCCTCATCAAATTTATCGGATGCTAAAAGTATATCCATGGATCACGTTGAACTGCCTTTTCTCCGAGCGCCTTTAGTGGCAAAATGATGTATATGCGGCTCCACGTAGTTGACCAAGAAGGTATTTAAATTTTTGTGCTGGCGATAGGTTTGTATTCTTATGTACCGTTGAAATAAATATGTCGTAAAATGAGTGCCATTGTTTCACATCCCCGTCAAAAAATTGAGGATTCAATCGCGGTAATTTACAATCGGAACGAAACTCTGTCTGGATGACATTTGCAGAAGTATCGGCATCATCTGTTGAAATATAATTTTTATCCGGTGCTCAGCCCTTAAAAACAAAACAAGAAAAAGTGCTAGTTTTTTTAGTACTAGTACTAGTTAAATTTTGTTATAAAAATGAAAGCAGATTGGCGTGTATTATAAAGAAGAGAAGGCGTCGTATAAAAATAAAATAAACATAAAAAAGTATAGCTTTCTATTTTTTTTCATTTAAAAAAGCTAACAGGTTATGGGCCCAGGGTGATACTGTTAAAGTTAGCCGAAAGTTTCCAGCCGAAAGATAATGCAGATAGTGTCTTGAATACAGCAAAAATCAGTCATGAACTCGAATTTAGGAGAATTTAGGATCGAATTACATCATTCGGGTGAAGGAGAAATTATTTCAGTTTATAAGAATTTAAAAATCGATAGGAGCGAGAGTATAAAGAGAGTTTAAAAATAGTCAAGACACTATCTGCATTATCTTTCGGCTGGAATCTTTCGGCTAACTTTAACAAGGTCCCAGGGTGAGTAAAAACGCCCAATAAAATAAAAATAATAATTTAAAGGTAAAGGAATGAAAATAAAAATAAAAAAGTAAAAGAGAAAATTATCGAAACGAAAAACAAAAATGGCGTCGTACAAAGAAGAACAGCACCACGTGGAAAAATTGAGTGATGCTGAAAGTTTTGTAGTATGGAAATTTGGAGTGCAGATTTTGTTCAAATCGGTAGGAGTTTTTGAAGTGGTAAATGGTGAACTAAAAATGGAAAAGGACAATAAAAGTGAATGGTTGAAACAGTACGCAAAAGCTCAAAAAATATTAATAACGACAGTAGATAAAAAGGCGTTGATGTACGTAATAAATTGTACAACGTCGAAAGAGATGTACGATAAATTGTGCTCTATATTTGAGAGAGACAGTGAACAAAAGAAACGGACGTTGATGCAACAATTTTTTAGTTATTCTTATGACAAATCACAGGGTATGGCTACACATATAAGTCAATTGGAAAATATAGCTCATCAATTAAAAGTAAATGAAAAATCAATAGATGAAAAAATGTTGATATCAAAAATTGTATCCACGTTGCCTGAGCAATATAAACACTTTATTAGTGTATGGGAATCAACCTCGCCAGAGGAAAAAACATTAATTAATCTAACCGGAATAAGAACAACGAAGAAAATCCAGTGGCGTTTAAGATACAGAATTTTGCAAAAGTAAAAACGGAGGCTATACGGTGTTATAGGTTGGGACATATCTCTCGATTTTGTAAAGAGAGAAGTAGTAAAAATCAAGATGTTCGTTGTTTTAAATGTGGAAATCTCGGACAAATTTCTAAATTTTGTGTCAAAACTGGAGGAAAAACTCGATCGTGCAATATATGTAAGAAAAATAATCATGATGAAACGTGCTGTTTTTATCGGAAAAACGAAAATAAATCAGCGAGTAATGAGAATAAAGTGTCTTTTATGACAAACAGTGACACAATGTATCAAGTTAACTGGGTGATAGACTCAGGGTCCTCGTCACATATGGTAAACGAAAAAACAATTCTTACTGAATATATAGAAGTAAATGTGAACGTAAGAGTAGGCGTGGGTTTAATGAAAACTAGAGACTATGTGCTAAAGAATGTACTGTATGTTCCGGATTTAAGCAGAAATTTGTTATCAGTCAATGCAATACGTAAAAATGTTGGTTGCGTAATATTTATGGAGCATAGCGTAAGAATAGTAAAGGATAATCAGACAATAGCAACAAGGAAACGAAATAAGAATGGATTATTTGAATTAAATGCACGAGTAGAATCATCAGAAGAAGCATTAGTAGCAGATCAGCAGAAACTGATTGATCAATGGCATCATAAATTAGGTCATTTGAGCATTAATAACATACAAAAATTAATGAAAATTACTAAAGGAATGAATATAAAAGAAAGTGATCTAAAACAAGCTCATGAGGTTTGTGAAACTTGTGTAAAGGCAAAAGAAACGAGACATCCATTCTGAGAAGAAAAAAAAACAGAGCACTGCGTCCATTGGAGATAATACATACGGATGTTTGTGGACCAATAGAACCACATACTTGGGATGGAAAAAATTATATCGTTACAGTCATTGATGACTACACACATTTCGTGATGGTATACTTAATAAGTAATAAATGGGCGGTGCCTGAGAAAATAAAAGAATATATTCGAGAAGTAGAGGCCATAATACGATGTGACAATGGTGGCGAATATAAAAGTAGCAGTTTTATAGCCTGGTGTAAAGCGAATGGTAAAGTTTTGGATTATAATATCCCATACTCTCCTCAGTTAAATGGAAAAGCTGAGAGGTTAAATCGAACTTTGATGGAAAAAGCAAGAGCCTTAGTTTTAGATTCATCAATGGACAAAGAAATGTGGGGAGAAGCAGTAAGAGTTGCTGCTTATTTAAAAAATATAAGTCCGACAACCAATCTAGAAGTGACGCCATCGGAAAAATGGACCGGGGAAACACCTGATCTTTCGCGGCTACAAACTTTTGGATGTAGCGCATATGCTTAACAACTCGGACACTTAAAAAGTTAGATGACAGGAGTAAAAAATACAATTTTGTGCTCTGGGATATGATATATAAAAAATAATAATGTCAAGGGACGTTATATTTCAAACTAGAAAATAATGTGAGGGATTACAACGATATCATAGATGAAATTAACGAAGATTGTGAACGGAAATCCGATCAAGAACAAGAGCAAAAAGGAAGTGAAGAAGAAGAAGAGCGATATTTGGTTCCAAAACGACAGATAAGATTGCCAGAAAAATTTAATGATTATGTAATGCTTACATATGAAGAAGCAGTAACTGGGCCAGAAAAGCAATAGTGGAAGGCAGCAATAGAAGAAGAAAAGCAATCATTGGAAACGAACAATGTATGGGACTGTGTGAGTATTGAAGAAACTGGAAATAAAAAAATTTGACTAGTAGTGGATATTCAAAATGCTAGAGGATGGAAGATACAAGGCAAGGCTTATTGTACGAGGCTGCCAGCAAAAATTTGGATTCGATTTTGAGGAAATATACAGTCCTGTAGTGAATAATAATTCTTTAAGATCTATTTTTGCAATAGCTGCAAACCTGGGATATATACATAATTATGAAGGTCGACATAAATACTGCATTTTTGCATGGAGAGTTATCGGATGATATATATGAAACTTCCCGAAGGATATGAATCGAAAAATGAAGAATGTAAATTGAAAAAGGCGTTATATGGTTTGAAACAAGCTCCTCCAAAATGGAACGAGAAATTTACAATGTTCCTGAAAACTGTAGGACTGCAGTCTATAAAAAGGGATATATTTATATACAAAACGAACAACACTAGTATGATATTAGCAATATACGTAGATGATGGGATTTTAATAGGGAACGATAAATCAAAAATGGAAAATTTGCTATCAGTAATTGGAAACGAGTTTGAAATGACCGTGTTTAAAGATCTAAAAACATATTTAGGTTTGGAACTGGAGGTACACGTTGGCTCAAAAATAAAAATTTGTCAACAGAGGTATGCAATGAACATTCTAAAACGTTTCAACATGGAGAAAGCGAAACCAGTATCAACACCACTAATGGATGTAAAACAAAATATAAATCAAAATGTGACTGAGAGACGGTAGGAAGTCTCATATACTTTATGTCAAAAACGCAACCAGATATAACGCTTGCAACAAATTATGAAAGCAGATTTGTAGAAAACCCAGGCAAAGAAGATATAAACAACATAAAACGGACATTGAGATACATATAGGGTACTGTGCAAAGAGGAATTGAATATTCGGCGGATAGTGACATATCTAAACTAGAAGCGTTTTATGATTCAGATTATGCTGGTGATATAGAAACTCGGAGAAGTACGTCAGGATACGTAATAATGTTTTGTGGGGGTCCAATAAGTTGGTGCTCTCGAAAACAACCAATAGTTGCACTGTCAAGTACAAAGGCTGAATATATTTCAGCAGCGGAGTGTTGCAAAGAACTAATGTATTTGAAAAGTTTATTAGAAGAGTTGATAGGTGTGGACATAAAAGTAACGTTGAACATCGATAACCAAAGTGCAAAAAAATTAATTAAAAGCGGTGTTATAAATAGGCGGAGCAAACACATTGATGTGAGATATCATTATATAAAGGAAAAGCTATCGGAAGGACTACTTAAATTGAAATATATTGAAAGTGAAAATCAATTAACAGATATTTTTACAAAACCGGTTGGTGCTATAAAATTTAATAAACACTGCAACAAATTGCTGGTATGGATTGAGCCGGAGGAAAAATTAAGGGAGGGTGTTGAAATATAATTTTTTATCCGGTGCTCGGCCCTTAAAAACAAAGACAGAAAAAGTACTAGTTTTATTAGTACTAGTACTAGTTAAATTTTGTTATAAAAAATGAAAGCAGATTGGGGTGTATTATAAAGAAGAGGAGGCGTCGTATAAAAATAAAATAAACATAAAAAAGTATAGCGTTCTATTTTTTTTAATTTAAAAAAGCTAACATCATCACGTTTAATTGGTGAAGCGGATGTTAGCGACTTTTCCCTAACGAGAGCTTGTGTTTTGAAAAGAATGAAAAGTACATTTCGTCAATGGCGTTCATTACTGAAACGAACTTGTCATCCAACTCAAAAATATCATCTTCGATCGAGACAAACTGTTGATAAATTTCATGAGTTTTGGTTAGCTTTAGTCGCGATAAAATTAACAAATTTGATAAATTGGCCTTTAGTCATACTCTTACGCTTCATCAAAGCATCCATTTTAAATATAGACTTCATTGGGAATTAACAAAATGTTGATCGGATTTTCACTAAACTCTTATTCACTACACTCTTAAGATTGGTAGGTACAATTATTTTGTGAAATTGGTTCAAGCACAAGTAATTAAATCAACTTTAACGGTTAAGACGCGTTTTAATAAAAATAACGTTAGAGGAACAAAAAACAGGTTACCTGGTTTTGTGGATTCCCGATTGAAGAAATCACAAAATGGTGGCAAAGGTTGTCCGGAACACGTGTCTCGATTTCAGTAACTGGATAATGTTGAGTAACTGGTTTCACTCAGGTTATATATGGTTGGTTATAATTTCACCGGATGGTGAATATTTATTTCCTCTGATGAATCATGCAAAGCTGCTCTCTCACAAAATAGAATGCGCGTTCTGCTCTAAGAACCAAACAATTTTCAAATATATGGATTCTATCGACCACCTAATGCATCTTTGCATTTCAACAACACCCGTTCCTACAGATAGGTTGTTCTGAAAAGCCGGTCAAGTCATAACATGACGCCGAAATAGATTTAAAGAAAAACGGATAAATGACTTATTATTCATAAAGCAAAACGAATCTTATTTTAAATAAAACCTAATTTCTCTATGTAAATGAATATTAGTACTAACCATCAAATATAAATAGCGCTATAATTTCTCCTCCCTACAAATTTTAAAATTATCGATAGTAGCGATAGTTTTTCGTAAATTAATCGATATTATCGAAAAGAGAAACTATCGGTGTTTAACGTACACTAGTTTAGATTGTTATTAAATCCATCGTTCATCTCGAAAATTCTGATGTACATGAGACCAGAGCTTACTAAAGAAGTTAAATTTTTATAAAACTAAATTTTAAATTAAATGTAAGAGGAATCTGCGGCAGCACCCTTTATTAACTTACTTTACTAACCTACACAACTAAACGGAAAGCTGATTTTTATAGAAAATTAATAAATTTATGCTCCACTTTAGTTTAAATTTAATAATTAAATACAACACTATGACGGCTGATTTTCAAATATGTGTTTTTTGAATTTTATATTAAAAATATAAAATTAAAATTTAGATGATTTGTTTAATTTTTTATTTATAAATTTATGTTCAAACATTTTCCAATTACCACGGTTTCTTATAGTAACCCAAAAAAATCTTTCCCTCTATTTAAAACTCCCATTTTAATAGTAAGGCTCTTTAAAATCATAGGTGGCTGATATTATACGAATGCTACACATTTTCTTAAAAGAAATTCGCCTGTGAAACTTCTTATATTTACTGATTAAAACAGTTTTTATTGTAATGACCTCGATTAATTTTGTGTTTTAGCTTATTTTAGTGCTAACTATGACCCAACTTTCAGATCTAACACTCAATCAAATTCTCTAAAAATTCTTTTGAAAATCCGGTGTATATTACTATCGCATAAATTGGGAGCCGTCTCGTCCGGTTAATAAAGAATACACAATTAATAATTCTTTTTTGTAAGCAATATCAAGAGGATATTAAATTTTATTTATGTGTCATATTGTTTTTGAATCCTGTATTCGAATCGAGCTTTTTGATTTATTGGAAATAATTTTTTGTGTGTTTTATCTATGACATAAAAGTTATATAATAAAACAGCACTATATTTTATAATAAGGACATCGAACAATATTTTTTCCCAGGGACCAAAACCAAAAGTGCTTATATCCTTCATACACGAATGCTGTTGATATTTTTTGGCTTTTTGTTTTGGTATAAGGATCTATAAATAATATTAAATATTCATGAATAATAAATAAAACGTACACGAAATAAATAGTTGTCATCTTTGTGGTTTCATCGATATATATTATTATTATTATTATGACGGAGATGATATAGTCAAAATATTTTTTACCGCATCATTCTCGAAACGAACGAAACGATATTTTCAATAAACATATTTATGTATAAGTTTTATAATAAGAAGTGCATAATAAAATCGACTAGCGCTATCAAAAGCTACAATTTTGGGAAAAAAAGTTTTGCTTTGAATTCACAATATGTATAATAAGTAGTACAACGAAGAGTGAAACTTATAAAACTTAGAAGAAAAAAAATCATAAATACATAATTCATAAGACGATATATAAAATATGTATTATGTATAAAAAAAAACTATAAACATAATAATAATATAATATAAGCATTATAATAAAATATAAAAATGTTGATTATGTAAATTGAACGATTGTTGATAGTTTCGAAAACATCTCTTGTTCTGTCATTTATTTATATCAATATTCACGATATTGTGTGACAGCGTACATAAAACTATAAAACTCTTATTACGCTCGGTTAATGTATATCCTTGAAATACAATGCACTATCGACATTTTATTTTATGTGTTTGGTTATACATAAAGAGTATCCGCACACTATAAAATTTATATATAGAAATATCATTAAATAAAAAAATTATGTATGTTATGCATCTGAAATATCTATGTAGTAAAGAGAATGAAGTGATAGTTTTTTCCGTATTAAAAAAAATGAAAAGCCAAATATATTGTAAAACAAAAATTAAAGGATGAGGAATTTTTCCATCCCAAACACCCACCCCACAAAATTTTATACGGGTATCTCGTCTCTCTATTTGTGGAGTTCTCTCTCGTACAGGAAACGGAGGATGATGTTTTTCGTTTAGCAAATATTTATTCAATTTACAATATATCATGTACAAAATACTTTTCTTTTTATTTATTTTATATGTTGAAGTATTTTTTATTGGTATTTGTTTATTTATTTATTTATAACAATGGCAACCTGAAAAAAATAAAAATTCGTATAGAATGCAAAAAGTTTTTTATTTGAAATTTTTATTTTTTAAATTTGAAATTGTTATTGATTTTAAAATATTGATAGTACGAAAGTACACTACTAGAACAGTGACGATGACAATACATTACTAAAACAGGAGTTTTAGTACAAAATAATTTAAAGGATACTTCATTGGAATACTTCATTCGTTACCTGTTGCCTCAAGTTTATCAAAAGTATTATATATTATATTTTTTCATAGGCAAATTTATTAAAAAATTTAAAATATTAGAAAAATCAGAAAAAAAAAGATTTGTATATCGATTTTGTCTCGAAATGTGTGAAATGAAATGAGTGTAACCGGAAAGATATATAATAGTAGTATGATTGTTCCCTGATAACCTGAGTTCAGCGGTACTACCACATACACAATAAACCTCTCTCTATACGTAAATCTAAATCTAACGTACACCTGAATCAGTAGGGAATCCATACTGAATATTCGTTGTATAAGTAAAACAAATATATATATATTTTTTAGAATAATTACAAATTTTGAGGTAATGGCCAAAAAACTATTGCGAATGACATGAGCGAATTGGCAAGAACATTTAAGAATAATGTTCTACGTTACAAGGAACTTATAAATACACCAAATGAAATTTGTCGTTTTGAGAAAGATGGCAAAATCAGCCATCTTCATACATCAAATGTTAAAAGTTTACCTTTGTCGGCGCGCAAACTCCTTCGAACTGATCGATCATGTATTGACATTTTGAATATAGAAGGCGGAGAGTACTATCATTTTGGTATTCAAAATTACTTGAAATCAAAAGCTTTTCCATTTCTAAAAAATGTGTTTTCGGTTACAATTAATATAAGTATAGATGGAGTAAATTTATTTAAAAGCTCTCGAGCCGTATTATGGCCCATTATCGGATCTTTTTCGTATTTTAAAAATGAGTCCCCGTTTTTGATAGGATGCTTCTCATGGGTTTCAAAACCCGGTTCTGTAAATCAATATTTACAAAAATTAGCCGAAGAAATTATATATCTTAAGAAGCACGGTTTTAAAATTGGGAAACACCTTCAGCCTAAGTTAATTAAAATAAGAGCTTTTATTTACGACAGCCCGGCTAGATCTTTTATTACTGGAACTTAATACCCCACTGGGAAAAATAGTTGTTCAAAATGTAATTACTGGCAATTGCGAACACAACAAAAAAAAGATACGACCAAATCAGCTTAGCCGTTCTCAACTGAAAAACATCATTTCACGACTTTCCGAGTTTTCCAACTTTTCCCGTCGATATTCTTAAAATTTTCTTTCTTAAGAACCATCTCCTGGCAATTGCGAACACAACAAAAAAAGATTGAGCCAAATCGGTTTAGCCGTTCTCAACTGAAAAACATCATTTTTCAATTTTCCAACTTTTCCGGTGGATTTTCCTAAAAAATTTTTGTAAGAACCATCTTCTTGCAATTGCAAACACAACAACAAAAGATTGCGAAATCGGTTTAGCCGTTCTCAACTTTTGGGTTTTCACAAAATTGTCTTTCGTAAGAACCATCTCCTGGCAATTGCGAACACAACAACAAAAGGTTGCGAAATCGGTTTAGCCGTTCTCAACTGAAAAACATCATTTTTCGATTTTCCGACTTTTCCGGTGGGTTTTCCCAAATTTGTCTTTCGTAAGAACCATCTCCTGGCAATTATGAACACAAAAAAAAACGACCAAATCAGCTTGGCCGTTCTCAACTGAAAAACATCATTTCCCGACTTTCCGAGTTTTCCAACTTTTCCCGTCGATATTCTTAAAATTTTCTTTCTTAAGAACCATCTCCTGGCAATTGCGAACACATCAAAAAAAGATTGAGCCAAATCGGTTTAGCCGTTGTCAACTGAAAAACTATCTTCTGGCAATTGCAAACACAACAACAAAAGATTGCGAAATCGGTTTAGCCGTTCTCAACTGAAAAACATCATTTTTCGATTTTCCAAATTTTCCGACTTTTCCGGTGGGTTTTCCCAAATTTCGAAAGAACCATCTCCTGCCAATTATGAACACAACAAGAAAAAAACGGCCAAATCAGCTTAGCCGTTCTCTACTTAAAAACATCATTTCCCGACTTTCCGAGTTTTCCAACTTTTCCCGTCGATATTCTTAAAATTTTCTTTCTTAAGAACCATCTCCTGGCAATTGCGAACACAACAAAAAAAGATTGAGCCAAATCGGTTTAGCCGTTCTCAACTGAAAAACATCATTTTTCAATTTTCCAACTTTTCCGGTGGATTTTCCTAAAAAATTTTTGTAAGAACCATCTTCTTGCATTTGCAAACACAACAACAAAAGATTGCGAAATCGGTTTAGCCGTTCTCAACTTTTGGGTTTTCACAAAATTGTCTTTCGTAAGAACCATCTCCTGGCAATTGCGAACACAACAACAAAAGGTTGCGAAATCGGTTTAGCCGTTCTCAACTGAAAAACATCATTTTTCGATTTTCCGACTTTTCCGGTGGGTTTTCCCAAATTTGTCTTTCGTAAGAACCATCTCCTGGCAATTATGAACACAAAAAAAAACGACCAAATCAGCTTGGCCGTTCTCAACTGAAAAACATCATTTCACGACTTTCCGAGTTTTCCAACTTTTCCCGTCGATATTCTTAAAATTTTCTTTCTTAAGAACCATCTCCTGGCAATTGCGAACACAACAAAAAAAGATTGAGCCAAATCGGTTTAGCCGTTCTCAACTGAAAAACATCATTTTTCAATTTTCCAACTTTTCCGGTGGATTTTCCTAAAAAATTTTTGTAAGAACCATCTTCTTGCAATTGCAAACACAACAACAAAAGATTGCGAAATCGGTTTAGCCGTTCTCAACTTTTGGGTTTTCACAAAATTGTCTTTCGTAAGAACCATCTCCTGGCAATTGCGAACACAACAACAAAAGGTTGCGAAATCGGTTTAGCCGTTCTCAACTGAAAAACATCATTTTTCGATTTTCCGACTTTTCCGGTGGGTTTTCCCAAATTTGTCTTTCGTAAGAACCATCTCCTGGCAATTATGAACACAAAAAAAAACGACCAAATCAGCTTGGCCGTTCTCAACTGAAAAACATCATTTCCCGACTTTCCGAGTTTTCCAACTTTTCCCGTCGATATTCTTAAAATTTTCTTTCTTAAGAACCATCTCCTGGCAATTGCGAACACATCAAAAAAAGATTGAGCCAAATCGGTTTAGCCGTTGTCAACTGAAAAACTATCTTCTGGCAATTGCAAACACAACAACAAAAGATTGCGAAATCGGTTTAGCCGTTCTCAACTGAAAAACATCATTTTTCGATTTTCCAAATTTTCCGACTTTTCCGGTGGATTTTCCCAAATTTCGAAAGAACCATCTCCTGCCAATTATGAACACAACAAGAAAAAAACGGCCAAATCAGCTTAGCCGTCTCTACTTAAAAACATCATTTCCCGACTTTCCGAATTTTCCAACTTTTTCCGTCGATATTCTCAAAATTTTCTTTCTTAAGAACCATCTCCTGGCAATTGCGAACACAACAAAAAAAGATTGAGCCAAATCGGTTGAGTCGTTCTCAACGCACATACATTTTTTCACCAGTTTTTAAGTAATATATTTATGTGAATATATTTCCGTTTTAATCAAGGTGTGGTTACCAAGACTTTGGGGAGGTTTGGTTTCGAACTAATGAAACATTGAATTTTCTGTATTTAAAAAATTCGGTTGTCTCATCAGACTGCAGCGACCAAACTACAAAAATTTTGAAAATTTTTTGAACTAATCAAAGTATAATCACAATGCCTTAGCGAATTTTAATGATTCGCTACGCAATTCCCAACTCCTTCGTAACCTCGAATTTTATTGTATTTAACGCATACATGCGATTTCTATATGAAATTTTGGGTTATTCTGGATAATAGCCAGATAGTGTTTAAATCATTAAAATTCGCTAAGGCATTGTGATTATACTTTGATTAGTTCAAAGTATTTTCAAAATTTTTGTAGTTTGGTCACTGCAGTCTGATGAGACGACCGAATTTTGTAAATACAAAAAATTCAATGTTTCATTAGTTCGAAACCAAACCTCCCCAAAGTCTTGGTAACCTCACCTTGATTAAAAACACTATCTGGCTATTATCCAGAATAACCCAAAATTTCATATTTCCGTTTCAGTTTTGTTATATATGATTGATGTTTCAGCTCCTGGGAAAATGGATATAACGGATAGATTGTTGTATTTGGTTAGTCGCGGCGACAGAAGATCTCTATTCTACAGAGGAAACTGAATTTCAAGACCTTTGGGATGAGCATATGGACAAAGGAAACGAAAACATAGCTTTGTCTATCGAAAATAATGTAAATAACAATCAAGATAGTGATCTATCCGACCTATACGAACCCCTCCACCCCCCCTTTCAGAATTACGTTTGCAAGCTTTTCATTGATGTTCCTGTTATTGCAGAGATAATAAATAATGAAGAACCAGAACATGCTGTCTCTCCAAATCGTGGGTAAAAATACAAAGGACAAGGTAGACGAGACAACACTATCTGGTGGTCATTACCCAGTCCAACAGAAATTGTAAGAGGGCAAAATTTAGCTTCAAACAAAAGAGTGTCTCAACCATGTTCTTTGGCGACATATGTAGAAAAGGACAAAGCGTTCAAACGTACGACACAAAACGCAAACGAAGTATACGCATACATTCCTATAATTATTGTTGCTAGAGCCGAAAAATCAAATTTAGTAGTAGCGAGGGATCTTTTCGATAAGTCACATATGGCATTTTATAGAGCAGTAATGTCATTGGAAAGGTTTGAACAGCTCTTCAGAGTTGTACGTTTTGACGATACTAGAACACGTCAAGCGAGGTTACGTGAAGACACATTAGCCCCATTCCGTCATGTTTGGACGATATTTCAAAATAATTTATATGGGCCTTTCTCTCCGTCGCAAGAGTTAACAGTCGCTGAACAATTGGTATGAACAAGAGGAATATGTTCTTTCCGACAATATATACCGTCAAAACCTGGAAAGTATGGCATAAAAATATTCTGGCTTGTAGATGCTTGAACTAACTATCCGCTAAGTGGTGAGATTTACGTGACAGTTTTTGGATAAAGGGTAGAATATAAGGATGGATAATTTTTTCACAAGTTACCCACCAGCCAAAGGGTTATGTAGGCGCAATACCACTTTAGTTGGAACAATTCGACCAAATAAAGCAGAAATACCGGTCGGTTGCGAAAAAAGAAATTGCAGCTGCTAGAGGTGTTTTTAGTTCCGCGTTTTGTTTTTCGGACGAAGTCTCTTTAATTAGTTATACTACCAACAATAAGAAAAACGTTTAACTTCTATCAACTGCACACGGTACGGTTACCATAAATGAATTAACTAAAAACCCAGAAATAATTCATAGTTCAAACGAGAATAAAAGTGGCGTTGATACATTCGGCAAAAAAATAATCGTTGACCAATGACTCAATTCTTCAATTTGGCTAACTATCGCTAATGTCGCTAACTATCTTCTATATGAGTTAAGTCATCCAACATCGTGGAATACACGAAAGAACGAGAAAAGAAAGATATTTCTCAAAGAGTTGGCCATGAATTAGGCTCGAAATCACATAGAAATTAAAAGTCACACTACAAAAAGCAGTTCGGTAATGTATGCTATGAACTGTATTGGATATAATGTTAGTACACAGCCATCTTCTTTTCTTGAACTAAGAAGTAACACCAAGCCTGAACGATGCGTGCCATGTAAAGCTTCACAAACAATGTCGATTTGTGCCCTAAAACCACATGCTCGAAACATTACATTCGGGTCGGTGAAAATTGTTACATAACAAAATGCACAATTTTCAATTAACAAGAAAATGAATCCACACCCAGCTCCGGAATCGATTGTTCGAAGTTGAAAAAATTTTCAACATCAAAACAATACTAAATATGAGGGTTAAAATAGAACCCCTAAAGAAAAATACGAGGTTAATACCTCAATGCAAAAAATGCCAAAGTTTCAACCACACGCAAAAATATTGCGGTCGGTAACCTAGATGCGTAAAATGTGCTGGAAAACACAACGCGAAAGAGTAAAGAAAGTAGAAACAACCCTGCAAAATGCATAAACTGTAAAGGGCATCATCCTGCGAAATACAGAGGATGTGAAGTAGCCAAAGAATTTCAAAGGCTAAGAAACAAAATGAATCTTCCTCAAAGCTCTAAGGTTGCCAGTGAGAAAGAAAGTAAAAGCCAAGTGGAGTCAAAGCCACTTGTTATAGGTACAGGGCGGAAAACCTACTCGTAAATTGTACAACAATCATCTAATGCTATTACTGATGACCCTCTCGAAAAGGTATGCAGAAGCATAGAAATCATAAATGCTAGACTAGCAAAGCAAGAACGTGGTCTAAAAGCTTTATATAAGCGTCTAGAAAAGCAAGAAACCACTAACGGGGCAACAACCCCCCTACATTAAAATAAGCAGAACATTAAGAATTGTCACCTGGAACGAAAACCAACTAGCGCAGCATGTTCCAGAGCTAGAAATCTTTATAAATTTAGAGAAAATAGATATATGCCTTATTTCAGCAAGTCATTTGACAGTAATAGTGATAAAGAATATCAAACACTATGAAGAACCTGAATCGAAGAAGAAAGTATGCAAGTTAAAACGGTTAAAGTCAAAACTAGTAAAAAATAATGAATACAGTATTTCCTCTATCTACTACCCTCCACGTTATAATCTAAACAAAGAAGATTATAACAGACTCTTTAGATCACTAGGATCTAATTTTGTTATTGGTGGTGACTTTAATGCAAAACACACATATTGGGGATCAAGACTTACAACCCGTAAAGGAAAAGAGCGTTTTGAAGCAGGTCGGGTAAACAACTGCGAATTCTATTTTGGAGGTAAACCAACATATTGGCCTGCTGATATAAATAAAATACCAGATTTCATTGATTTCTATGTAACGAAAGGGATTACCGAGGACTACATGTGCCTCGAACATAGCGAGGGGATATATTCTGACCATTCACCTTTTATTATGATACTTAGCACAATGATAATAAACAAGGATAACTTGCCTAAGCTAACAAATAATAAAAGTGACTGGGACCTATTCCAAGAACTAATTGAAGAGCAAATAGACCTTGAAGTGCCAATTAAAACAACGGTATAATTGGAAGCCGAACTGGAGGTATTTAACAATATTATTCAACAAGCAGCATAGCATAGTTCTCCTACTAATTATACCGAATCCCGTAGGAATCAAAATTACCCTCTTGAAGTCAGGGCATTAGAAGTCTAAGGCCACGCGCCCGGAAAACAAAAGAATCCTCAATTATCTGTGCAATAAACTGAAACAACTTATTAAAGAAATTAAGAACGAAATAAGTACTTAAGTGGTCTCACCGAACATAAAGACACTGATTACTCTCTTCGGAAAGCAACAAAGGGATTAAAAAGGACCAAAGTGCATGTGCCGCCTATTAAAAATGAAGAAGGAACCTCGGCCAAAAGTGACAAGGGAAAAATTACTTCATTTGCGGCTCACTTGGAAGAAACCTTTCAACCGTTACCCAGGCAAACTGCAGATGAAAACATAACAACAATTAGCAAAATTGATGACCATAATATACGATCTGTAATACTACAGGAATTGAAAGAGGAGATCAAGTACAAATTAAATGTGAAAAAAGCTCCAGATTACGATCTAATTACTGGCCAAGTCGTAAACGCCATTCCCAAGAAGGGATTACGAAATTTTTTTCAAATAATCAATATTTTTTCATTTTGCATATGGTCTTATGAGGCCGGCGGTTGTTGTTAATGACCTCTATGTTTCGATGCGAAAGAAAATTCATACTTTTTAAAATAACTTTATACGGTTATCGGTTAGTGTTACCCGGTTGATCATCCGAAACCGGTAAAGAAGATTTTACTGCTCGAACAGCAAAATCATTGATTAAATATTAGTTATTAGTCAAGGCAAAACAACAATACGGAAAAGTATCAATTAAAAAAAATAATAAATATAAATAAAATAAAAATTAATTAGTTTGGCTAGTAAATAGTTAATATACTGGGTGGAATCGTAGCAATTAATATACATCTATACGTATAGTAAGTATTTATCGGCAATACATATTATCCACCATTGCACGCAAATAGAGGCCTAAAGTTAATTTTGTTTTATGCGTTTAGATATTAAATCAAAGTATTCCGTAAGTAAGCGGATACAAAACCAGGTGTGGTACCCGTATCTAAAGGCCGTAAAGCGTTCGACCACAAATACTTAAATTCACGGGGGCATACCAAGCGTGTCGATCATCATCGGATAGTTGATATCCAGATAGGATTTTTAAGATTAACATCGTGTTTTTATGTCACCAACGGCCTTCAAAGAAAAAAAAAAAAATTTGTTTGCTAATGCAAGTTAACACAGCGAAATTACACTAACAGTTCAGACGTATGCTCGAACCACTGCTGGAGTAATTTGAACAAAAAAAAAAAAAAATAAACAAAAAAAAAATAATTCTATATTAAGAAAAAAAAAACAAATCCAATCAAATATAAATTCTAAAATAACTAGGTAGTTAGTTCATAGTTAATAGTTTGAAAAAAAAAATTGAAAACTTTATTATTTAACAGAATAAGTGAAGTGAATAAGTGTAATTATTTAACAGAATAAGTGAAAAAAAAATTTGTGTGTGTGTGTTCCAATTCAATTTTTAGCAATTTCCTATAGGCAAATACCACCAGAGCGCTCTCATGGGGTTTCAACTATATATAAAAATAAAAAAAAACCGTAAGTTTTTGAACAGATTTTAACCAAAAAAAAAAAAAAAATATTTTTAAAAACTAAAACAAAAAAAAAATTTAGTTAGTTATTTTATAATTAGTAATTACCGATTTCAATTTTATATCTAATACAGTCATGAATTTCTTACTGTATAAATTTAATTAAATTTCAAATATTTATGTTCCTTTAAAAAAAATGAAAAACTAAATTTTTTTATTATGATGTGAAGTGGTTGCTTGCTCTGTTGCTCCGAATTGTACACATGTTGGACATGAACGAAAATGGCAATGGAAGTTTGAGTTAAATGAACCTCTCAGCCGACTGTTTTCTACCCAACAAAAATTTCATGTGAGCATTCAAACTAAAATATGTCCCACAGCAATGGAAGGTTGCTGAAGTAATTATGATTCCTAAACTACTTCCTGTCATTTCAAAATTATTTGAAAAATTACTGCTCAAGAGGCTCAAGCCAATAATAGAAGAACGCAATTTAATTCCGCCCCACTAATTTGGAGTTAGGGAAAATCACTCTACGATAGAACAAGTTCACAGAATAACGGACATCATAGAAGACGCACTTGAGAAAAAAAATATGTTCCAGTATCTTCTTAGATGTAGCACAAGCTTTCGACAAAGTTTGGCACCAAGGACTTCAATTTAAATTGCATCGAGATCTACCTAAACAGTTCTATCAAATTCTTAAATCGTACATCGCAGATCGACATTTCTGTGTAAAATATAACGAAGAATACTCTGAACTAAAGAGAATAACAGCAGGCATACCACAAGGTAGCGTACTGGGTCCTATACTGTATATCTTGTACACTAGAGATATGCCAAATACAGAAGGTGCTAGCATAGCAACATTTGCATACGATACAGCCATTCTAACAACTGGAAAGTATATATCAGAAGCAATAAAAAAACTTAAACAAGCAACCGACTCAGTGAGTAGCTGAACAAAGAAATGGCGCATTAGCCTAAACGAAGCAAAATCGGTTCACGTAAACTTCACAAACCAGAAAGTTAACTGGATTCAAGTGGAAGTCAATTCAAGGCAGGTTCCAAATACAAATATAGCCAAATACCTCGTCATGACTCTCGATTGCAAACTTAGATGGAAAGAGCATGGCATAAAGAAAAAAAAAGAATTAGAAAAAGAACATCAAATACAGGAAAATGTATTTTCTAATAGGACGAAATTCTGAGCTTACAATACACAATAAATTGCTATTATATCGGCAAATACTTCAACCATTATGGACCTATGGTATTCAACTTTGAGGTTGTACCAAGAATGCAAATACATAAATGGTACAATGTTTTCAAAACAAAGTGCTCCGTGGCATTGTCAACGCGACATGGTACATCAGAAATCATAACCTACATATGGACTTAAACATGGAATATGTCAGTGAAGAAATAAAAAATCGTGCCAAGCAACACATTCAGCGGATATCTCGGCACCAAAATGCAGATATACGAAGTTTGTTGGACACCACCAATGCAGTAAGAAGACTTCAAAGGCAGAAACCTTTAGAACTGGGCAGTTGTATTTAATTAGGACAGAGAAATAAAATAAATTATGTAAATTCAAACGAGAGTAACCATAGGGTTACTGCCCGTCAAATGTGAATATTTATTTAATAAAGATAAGTTACTAAATGATTTGTAATTTAGTTGTAATATAAATTATATATATAAAAAAAACCTTCGCTACTATACCAAAACGAGAGCCAACACCCCATTACCACAGTGCAAGAAAGTGGTCGACGAGATGCATGGCACCCAGAAATTTGCCAACGAAAACCAATCTGAACACGATTTAAGATTAGCGCTCGCTCACCTCACGTGGAGAGATTAATGAACCAAATGAGAAAACTCTCAGAAGGTTTCGTAAGATTTGCATCCCCCGCGGAAAAAAGCTTCCGAAGAAGAGAAGTGCGAACAAGAGCTCACATTGTTATAAGATGGGGGAAGCACAAATATTAGGTGTGCAAGTAGAAGAAACTCAACTTGGACGTTGGTTGCATTAAAATATACTTGAACGCAACCAAATCACCCGTTTTTTTTTAAATATATGTAGTTTATAGTCATTGCAGTTTATATGACGTAAAATTTAGTCGTTTATAAGAGGTTATTTGAACCTATGAAACTGATTAATTCAACTTTGAGTGAACATTTTGTGAGACATTCAACAGTTATTGGCAAGATTTCGTAATGGCAATTTAAACTCAATAAGAGGTTGAAGAAGAGTTAAGAGCTACTCACCAAGCAATACCACTTCGATTGCATGCAATGGGAAAAATACAAAAGGATGGAAAAGTGGCTTCCTCATAAACTGTCCGAAGAAAACCAAAACTAAAGATTTTTTTTGCACAAAATCATTACGGGCGACGAAAAATGAATTTTGTACGTTAATCCAAACCGCAGAAAATCATGGGTTGATCCAGGCCAGCCATCAACACGTGTGTTGGAATTGAAAAGGAGTCATTTACTCTAAATTTCTAGAACCTGGCCAAACTGTTATTGCTGAACGTTATTAGTCTCAATTGATCAAATTAAGTGATGCTCTGGAGGAAAAAAGATTATTTACGAACCAAAAATGGAAGGTGATATTGCTGCATGACAACGCTCCTCCACGTTATTTACATCTTATTGCTAAATATTGAAGTATTATATCTCAAAGTATTTTTGATCTTCTGCCACAATCTTCATTTTAATAATTTGTTTACTTACGGTTACTTAAATGCTTTTATTAATAAATGGCTCCTTACCTGAAAAAAAGAAATATGGTAAATTTTAATAATTTGGTTAAATGCATTTTAAAAATAAATAATATTAATAGCAAAAATATGTTTTCTACAAATTTTCTTTTTAAGATATTGCCTATCAACACCAAATGTCTCCAACTACCTCAAACGATGATTCAAACTGATTTTAATTAATTTAACAGGCTTTATTTCTGTTGAAAATAACATATAATGGTTGGAGATATCCTAAACAGTAAACATATCCTTAATTTTTATTACTAAGAGTATTAAAGTTGGATTGCATCTGTGGAAATGATAACTACAACAAATGTCCAAAGAAAATAAAATTAATAAAAGCACTTAGAAGAAGCCCAAACATTTTAGATGTTTCTTCAAGTTTTGTATAAAGTTTTACATAATTAATTTACTGTTCATTTCTAAGTTTTTCATACAAATACAAAATTATTTTTTCCAATAAATATAATGAAACAACCTGGTATTTTTAGTGAGAAGCCATGGTCATCAAACTTTTCGGTGAATTACAACTGCAAACGACATAAAAGTATAAAGTTTAATTTATTGAAAATAAAATTTCTATTTTATTATCGTTCATGGATAATTTCTCTCGGTTGACAGGTCCGTAATATACGCGGTACAGCTGCGCCTGACATTCTTTTCAATTATTCAGAACCTTTATGATTTTCCATTTTCATCATTTCACCATATAACGCAACCAAGCAAAAAAAAAATAACCTGAACATGAGAGAGAATATTAAGTTTACTGCTTTAATTTTTGATTTTCAATTTAATTTTCCTATAATATATTTCGCATAATAAAATTAAATTATAAAAGCACAATAATAAAATTTCCATACACAGCCAGCAAAAAAAAAAAACACGTAGAACCAAAGAAACGAGAAAAACATGAAAACACTGTAGGTACTTTAAAGAAATTAATGTATTTTAAATTAATGAAGTGAAATGATTTTTTTTGTTTTAACATAATATACATTTATCTTCCATTGGTGAGACGAACAACGAAGTCGGTATAATAGGTAGTAGAGTAACAACAACGTACCTATAGAGAGTGGCTACATTTTAAATTTTGATTTATAACTCATGCTCTATTAATTTTCAAACTGTCATGTAATTTTTCCGAAACCCCGCTTTGATACAAAACTGCATCTACACCAGTTAACCTTCATAAATGATGTTTTCAATGTGTATCTACCTACATACGTGTCTGCTACTTCTCAATGTAAATTTTTTACTATGCTTAACTAAATGAAATTAATTAGAATTTTATAAACTGTTTAAAGTTAGAGATGCTTAATATTTAATTTTTCAAAGTGATAGAGCTACGGTGGCAAACGGGTGTGTAATTTATTTCATTTACTTCCACAAAGTTTAATTATATTAACAACGTTTGTTTGAGTTCTTAGAGAATCATTAATTTACGTAGGTTTATTTCTAAGGAAAATTTAAAATTTAATTAATTTGCTATACAATTATCTATCTACAAACGAGTATATATAAAAATGAATGTTTCTATGTGTGTGCGTGTGTGTGCGTATGTGTTCCTATACCAGTATTCCCAAACTTTGTTAATTTGTTCTGTGCACGCCCGGAAGGTTTCTTGATTACAACTAGAACTGGCCCCGGGGTCTGGAGGCCAGGCGCAATTTTTTTTTAATTAATTTTTTTTTCAATTTTTTCCACGGGAATGAGTCTAGGAAAGGATTATATGTAATTAGGAATGCTAATCTCTAATTTCATATAACCTCTTTTGATGCTCGAATCTGAGGGGTCAGTTCCCTGGGTGAAGTATATCCTTCTTATAAGTTTCCGCACCATTCATCCATTTCAAAATGAGCAAATTTTATAATATTTTTAAGGGTTCGGCTTTATGAGTGTAGATGCTTCCATAAAATTTTCTACTACAAATGTCTGTTAGTTCCAAAAAAGCGTTTTAGCTGCTCAACCGATCGTCATTAAATTTTTACCGTGTATAAGCTGCATGTCCAGCATTAACCTTACGATGTTTTTAAAGAGGTTGAACCCCTTGGTCTAGGGGTTTCGGAACAGATTTATTCTAAATTTGATTTATTTTAATGTTTTCATGGGAATGAGTCTAGGAAAGTGATTATATGAAATTAGGGACGCTAATTTCTAATTTCACATCATATAACCTCTTTCAATGTTCGAATCTGAGGGGTCCGTCCCTTGGATCTAGTAGATCCTACTTATAAGTTTCCGCAGCATTCATCCAATTGGATTATAATTTTGCATACGTATTTTATATCAAAATGAGTAAATATTTGTAATAGTTTTGAAGGGGTCAGCCTTATGAGTGTAGATGCTTCCATAAAACTTTCTACAACAAATATCTGCTAGTTCCAAAAAGGCGTTTTAGCCGCTCAACCGATGGTAATTAAATTTTTACCATGTATAAGCTGCATGTCCAGCATCAACCATACGATGTTTTAAAGAGGTTGGACCCATTGGTCTAGGGGTTTCGGTACAAATTTTTTCTAAAATTATTTTTTTTTAAATGTAAAAGGAAAGGTATTATATGTAATTAGGAATGCTTATCTATAATTTCATTTAACCTCTTTCGATGCTAGAATTTGAAGAGTCCGTCCCTTGGGTCTAGTAGAAGCTGCATGTCCATCATCAACCTTACAATGTTTTTAAAGATGTTGAACCCATGTCAAGTCAAATCAATTATGCCTCCCTAACGACAATCAACTGTTCGTTATATTCTTCAAACACCAGAGAAAAGGGCGACACGAACTTTAGAAACAGATGAGATTGGGAAGCAAATCTGAGTTGGTCTAACTGAAACAGTACCAATTACACTTTGCTCAATCCAGACGAAATCTGCATACTGATTTGAACATTGGTGCATTCCATTACGTGTGATTATTGAAAAAAATAGACAAATTATGCGCTTATTGCTATGCCATCAAATTGAAGAATGAAACAGATTTACATTTAACGCTCCGACCATTATGAATAAGGTTGCATCAGGTGATCAGGCCAATCGAAACATTTCTTTCAGAATTACATGCCAAATTTATTATAGTGTGGGATTGCTACTACCACTGTCGACCGGAGATTACAAATTTCTTCACATTTATTTCATGGAAAAAATCTGAATCACGGGGAAAAGGTAGTATTTTGTGAGTCTCAGAAACTCAAATATCCGATCCGGACTGACGATTTAATTTTGACAAGGTGAATATGAATTTCGTTTCAACATAAAATTGTGAAATCCACAAGCAGACGAGGAAACGAATAAAAACGTTAGTGTCATGAATTACAATTCACATCGATTGTATCGCTTGTAATCAAAAATGTAGAAAAAGATATTACATTGGGCTGCCGCAAGCTTGAAATACGTCAATGAATTACGTGCTCAAACTGCTTAATCATCTCACAGTCATTACATTTGCCCTATTATAAGCTTTGTCAATGAGCGCCATTATTTCAGTCCATTCCTTCGTTATTTTTGATGATTAATTCCATCTGCAAAATTGCAACTCGGACCACATGGTGCTACCCAATGCACTCGCGTAATGGCCGCATCCTTTTCATGATGGAAAATATGTTGCTCAAAGCATGTATGGCATGGCACAAAGAGCAGGTGTTTTTTGATACTTGAACGGCCTCTAACCACTACGAATATTAGAATCGATTGATAAAAAATGGGTCTTACTCCGATCAGGCCGGGTAAAATCAAACTAGATCTTCTCCACATCAGCGTATATTTTTTCATCTTTACAATCAGGGGTCCTATTTCGAAATAATCCGATATGGATTTTTTCCGATATCAAAAAATCCGATCCGATAAATCCGAATATTTTTTATTTAAATATATTATACTTACATTTTAAATATTGTTTAATTTATATATTTTAGTTTTTGTATTTTGTTAAAAATAATATATTGATTTAAATAGTTGAAGAAACACACATTCGATAACAAAAAATGAAATTCGTCACCTAAATAGCAGTTGGATTTTGACATTCGATTTTCGGAAAATACGATTTCGTTTTCTCTTTTTAGTTTCATAATAGCGGATTTTTCGAAAATTGACATATAATTTGGTATCCTCAAAGCAAACATCCTATTCATATGGCTGGTAATTTCCATCTGGTTTACAGTCTGGTTGGCTCAAAATAGTGCCCCAAAAAACTGTAAAATAAGCAAAATTACCTTTTGACTTGTGGACTATTTCAATTACCGGCACTTCACTTTCTTCTGCGGTTAGTTTTACATTTTGAACGTAAAGTGAAACTTTGTAGTGCGGCATTTTGACCATCACAGTATCGATTGTATACGAGATTATGGAAAATATTGACCGCTACTATAATTGGATGGTCACTTGCGATCACCTTACGTTCCGATTCAGTGTTTCAGTTCTCGAGCGGTAAGCAGGACCCTTGTGTTCAGACGCATTGTGATAGGATGGTGCAAGGTTTTCACAAATTTTGAATTATTTTTGTAAAAGGAAAGACAAAAATGTATTAAGCCTTGGAACAAATATGTAATTGGCTTTTATCCCTTGATAGCGGAGTATTTCGATTTTTTGTAACATCGAGTGTATACCATCAGAATCGGTTTCTATGCCCCAGAAAAATAATAATTGCACAACTAACTTGGTGTTTATCTTTCTTTATTAGAATGCAATTTTTATTTGGGAGCAGTATTTATGTATAATCAGTTCAATATACATTACAATCTAGACACTTGAGCTAATAGGTTGCAATTTGTTTCATCGGCGTTCATAATTTCTGGTATGATATGAAATAAACCACATTTTTATTATGGATTTAACATATCGGTATTAAACTGTTGACACGGGGACTACACTTATAGCGCAAAAGGTTTAGTTCTTCGGGCTGGAGTTTTCTTTGCTACTGACTTTCCAATACTGCGTGTGGCAGAGATAGATAAGAGGACACCAACTTAATGTTCCCACTTGAGAACATCATAGAAGTAAGTAAATAATGGGCTGGGACCAAACATTCGCCACCACACCAGCATGGCTAGGATTCAATGGACCAATTATTCATTATATGAAATCTCAATAAATATAGCAAAATAGCACGAACCAAAAATTGTGATAAAAGAATTGTTCTAACATACATCAAATAGAGAAGTGAAACGTTATAAAACAGAAATTCTCGGCCACAGCGAATTAGGTTGAAAAACCAATGAATGGTAAAGAAAACACGAACGAGTGAGAAGGAAGATATTTCTGGATCAGATGTTGACAAACATGAACCGGCCTGGGCGCATATTAACAACACAGCTATAAGTCGAAGAGTTATTCGAATGGAAATCAAATAATAGCAGTAGCTAAATTCCATTCAAAAAATTTACGAAACAATCATATAATTCAGTGCTACTCGCCCCAAATTGAAGAAACAGATGCCACAACCAATAAAAGATGAGTTATATGAGTAAAAACTTCAGAACACAGAACGACAACACAGAAAGAGATAATAGATAACACCGCCGAATGAACTACTGCTTCACTAAATGAACTACTGCTGAACTTCTTGATCCAATTATTTATTTGAGTTATTGCTGATTACTCAATTATTCCAGCAAATTATATTGGTAGGAGAGTTCTTAACTTAAGATTATGCCCCTTGTGAAAAACTTTGTGAAAAGCCTGTGTCATACATAAAAATACCACTGAGCAAACTTTTTCTCCTCCAACGCTTTCTAAATAACTAATATTGGTTGTCCTGTGTACCTGATTTATTGTTGAGTGCTTGCTACGAAACCAAAACTAATAAATTTTCAGAAAACTTTAACACAATTGGTAACAAAGACAGGTGGTTTCCCTGGCTTCGGAATTTTAATAACTTCGGCAATTTTCCACAACCTGGGTACGAATTTACATGCTTTACTAAAGTAATCCTTGGCAGCTCTTTCAAAGTTATGGCAGTAACCAGGGGGGCAATTTTGAAATAATCCGATATCGGATTTTTTCCGACATCGGAAAATCCGATCCGCCGCGAATTTTCCTACTATGAAATTGTTTGGTGGAATTTGTCAAATATGAGCATGAAGTTAGCGATAGTTCTCCAGTTGTTGTAGTCCTAATAAATTCGAAATAAATAATTTAATTATAATTATCATTTAACCCTTTGCACTTGTATGTCACACTAGAAGTGACAATACTAATTTACTCTAAAACTCGTATATCAGTCTGTAGACCAAAAAAAAAAGTACCACACTGTAAAAGATCACAAAAATTAAAACAATTTATAATAATAATAAATGAAGTAAATATAATACGTTCAATTCTACCAAATTATTTTATTTAAAAATAAATAAATTAATTTAAAAAAAAATATTTTAATTCATTTATTTAAAAATAATACAAGTACCTTGAAAATAAATCGAGTGCAAAGGGTTAATTATGAATATTTTTTATTTATTTAATTATATAATACTTATACATTTTAAATATTGTTTAATTTAATTTTTTTTAGTTTTTATATTTCGTAAAAATAGTATATTGGTATAAATAGTTGAAGAAACACAAATTCGATGACAAAAAAAGAAATTTGTCACCTAAATAGCAGTCGGATTTTGTCACTCGATTTTCGGAAAATACGATTTCGTTTTCGCTTTTTAGTTTCATAATAGCGGATTTTTCGATATCGGATTTTCATAATAGCAAAATCCGCTTTCGGATCCGATATCGAATTTTCATAATAGTCCCCCAGATAATAACCAGGAGAATTTCTTGTTTTCTTTATCTTTTGCATTATTCCATTTAGTGCTGCAGTTAGGAGTATTTCTTCATTTCGTGTGGTTGGAATATTGTGTTGAGATGCTTACGACGTGTATTGCGCGTTGCACCTCCCATATATTTTCAATATGTTTGCCTTCTTGCAATAGGCATGTGTTTCGTTTACTGTTGATATTATTTAACCAAAGGGACCAGGACTTCTTTAGAAGCTCGATGTTACGAGCTACACTGCTTAGCTAGGGCTTCTTGCTGCACTCCTAATATTATTTGTAAAGCTCTGAGAGCTTTTCTTCGACTATTTCCATTGGCCAAGACTAGGGAATGCATTACCGTTTACCGTATGAAATGTATTACCGATTTATCTGTAAATTTTTACAAATTTAAAGATTTTTTCGGTAAAACTATATTTATAATTAATTCAATGCCAGTATCCATATAACAAAGCGCATCTCATTGACAAATAAAAGACATCATACATGCCGTGTTTTTTATTAGCGCCCGATAGATGTATCCGGAGCAGCCAATTTCTTATATCAAAACTTATATTTAGCGCGCTATTTTTGCATGTAATTAATTTATTTAACTCTAAACTAAGATTTTTCATTCAACTTTAAAGTTAAAAATCGATAAAAATTTTTTTTGCTGTACCTATTTATCGGGGGCCGCTATCGGGAGTACTATCCATTTCAATAGGAAATTTGAAAAGGCCTTTATTTTGTAAACCCCTGAAACCATTCGAAACTTAATCTTACAATCGCCGTGTTTTATTATTCGAGCATTATCCGGAGCCGAATAAGAAATTTCTACTAAAAATGCAGCTATTATTCACTGGTGTCGCTATACCATAAAAATGAAAAATAAATGCATCCATAAAACAAACATATGTATCACCTGAAATATACTAATTGACATTTATTTTGACATGATGTTATAAATAAGATCATCATCATCTTGCTGCGTTTTAAATTTTTGTTCTAAAATTAAGTTTCTAATGGTTTCAGGGGCTTACAAAATAAAGGCCTTTTCAAATTTTCCATTGAAATGGATAGTACTCCCGATACCGGCTCCTGATAAATAGGAAGAGCAAAATATTTGTATATCGATTTTTTAACTAAAAAGTTGATTGAAAAATTTTAGCTTAGAGTTAAATAAATTAATTACATGCAAAAATAGCGCGCAAAAAGACATATAAAATTGAGTGATCCGAAATCCGGATACATCTATCGGGCGCTAATAAAAAAACACGGCCAATACAAATTAAAAACGCAACAAAATGAATTCTTGTTTAAAACGTCATGTCAAAATAAATGAACATTTGGTATATTTCAGGTTGATAAATGTTTGTTTTATGGATGAATTTAGTTTTCATTTTTATAGAACAGCGACACCAGTGAATAATAGCTGCAGTTTCAGTAGAAATTTCCCATTCGGCCCCTGCTTGTGCTCAAATAATAAAACACGGCTAATATTTTCAAGTTTTTTTCAAATTGCCCAAAATCGTGCCTTTAAATGGACTTAACTTTTTTGATCGTAATCGTAAAGGCACGAAATAACTTTTATTGTATTTTGCAATATGACTTGTGTAGAAGTATGAAAAACGTCACCATCTAAATTAATTAAAAAAACTAATGGTTATTTTGAAATTAACTTTGTTTTAATCCAAGATAGGAGACACTATTTTGTTAGGGTTATTTGTACCAGGGTTAAAAAAATATTTTTTAAGTTATTGATAGATTTTAAAAATAAGTAAACTGGGTGTCAATTGCCTTGTGCTGTTCAGTCGATATTTCACTATACGAGGGCGATAATAATAGATGGCTGGAGTTTTGTAGATTTATACTAACGATTTTGTGAGTCTAACTTCAATCGTGAGGGAATTATGAGTTTACACAATCTGCACTATTGGGGCAGAAAAGGTCCAAACCCACACAAGAAAAGGCAGGATTCATTCCAAAGGAAATGCATCGTTAATGTTTGGGCTGGTGTTATTGGTCGAAGCCTTATCGGCCCATATTATGTGTCAGAATGACGTTTCGGAAATATTTATCTCCAACTTGTTTAGAATGAGCTATACCTGAGCTGAATTTACCAGTTTTAGAAGATGTGCTGAATGTTTTTAAGAATGACGGCTGTCATGCACAAAACCAATCAAGGGTAAGAGAATACTTAGATGATTCCTTCCCAAGGATTGGTATGGGTTGCGCTATTTATTGGTCCGCGCGGTCCTCAGATCTCACATTCCTCTATTTCTATGTCTGTAGCAACACAAGAGAAATTTTGACTGAAAAGATAAGTGCCGGATTTAAAAAAAATGAAAATTGAGATACAACTTCTCACAACGACCGTGGAGATTATAAAAAAAATGCCGTGCATGCTTACGGAATTGAGGATTTTGAACAAAATCAAATAAATGAAGTTGATTTCAAATTTATTAATAACTTAAAAAGTATTTTCTTAATCCTGGCACAAATAACCATGACAAATTAATATCTCGTATGTTGACCACAAAATAATTGATATCTATGACATTTCGGTACACCACTGGAAACAGCAAAACTAGAGAATTATTTAAAACAAAGCTAATTTCAAAATAACCATTTGTTTTTTTTAAATGAATTTAGATTATGGTATTTTTCGCACTTCTAGAATAAAACCACATTGCAGAATACCAAGCTTCTGACGATTCTCCTCCATCCATATGTTTCTAGGTTCAGATGTATTTTTAAGTAGATTTGCCGTTGCAACATTTACTATCGCCAATTTTATATGTTCCAGTGTTCTTCTAGGGATGTTGTTAGTGGTTGGTTATTCAGGCTTTCCGATATTCTAGCTTCGAAATTGACCCGGGTAGCTTAATTGATCAATGAATGCTTTAGTATTCCAACGTGGCCAAAAAAGTTATTTTCAGTTTTTGGCCAATATCTCAAAAACTTCCACTAGTAACCAATATTTTTGGTTGTTTTTCTAATAGCTTAGGTTATACTTAGGATGTTGGGGAAGGTGCAAGGAACGGCCTGTACGCTTAGGATCGGGGCGCTTAGGACAACACCTACACGCGCTTTAGAGGTTATGTTCCACCTTATTTTAATCGAATTTTTTGGTAAACAGGCAACAGAAAGTGGCTACGAGGCTCTCGGCTGTCTCTCAGTGGAAGTGTCTTCAGGCGGGACACTCGACGATAGTTAGATCACTAAGGGAAGAACTGGTGAATTTAGATTATTTTAAACCAACTTTGTGCTTCGATAAAGGTTTCCGGATCATCTGTCCTTCGAGGGAATCCTGGAGGAACGGATCAATACTGGAAAACGAGGCAGTGCAATTTTTCACGGATAGCTCGAAGCTAGATAGCAAAGTAGGAGCCAGAGTCTTCTGTGAGAAGCTCAATGTTAATATTTCCGTTCGTCTCCCTGACTACTGCAGCGCGTACCTGCTAAAGTGGTGGTGATAAGCGAAGCCGTGACATGGTTGAAGCATAACGTGATATCCGCGAGGGATATTGCAATTTATGTGGACAGTTAAGCGGCACTCAGGTCACTAGAGGTGGTTTCTCTGAAGTCACGGGTGGCACTGAAGTGCCGATCATCTCTTAAAGAGATGAGGGAGTATTTCAGTATCCAGATAATCTGGGTCCCTGGGCACTCGGACGTCACGGGAAACTGCAGGGCAGACGAGCTAGCTAGGTACGGTACGACTCTCCAGATCCTGGATCCTGCCGGAAAGGGCAGGTCTGGGGAGGCCTATAGCAGCGTTCAAATCGGCACTCAGTTAAAAGGCTATCGCCTTGACAGACAGGAGGTGGACCAACACTCTCACGTGCAGGGTAGCAAAACAGGTTTGGCCAAAACTGGACCTGCGGCGCTCCAAGGCACTAGTATCCCTGTGGAAAATGAGAGTTAGGATTGGTCGTAGGGATACTGACAAGACTCTGCCTTTTTGGGGAACATGCAAGAAGGTTGGGTTTACAGACAAATGACTTTTGTAGAAGTTGTATGGACGAAGAGGAGGAAGAGACTTTAGATCACTTGCTTTGCTCGTGTGCGGCACTGGCATACAAAAGACGTAGGTACTTGGGTGTGTACAACATGGACAGCCTTTCTGAACTCGCGGACAGTGGATTGCGAGATATTTTACGTTACATAAGTAGCTCCGGATGGTTTCAGCAGGAGTAAAGAGAGAATGGATCCTGTGGTATCACAATGGGCCATTATTGGATTAAGTGTGCGATAGCAGCCACTCTAACCTAACCTAACCTAGCCTTAGGTCATACTGAGAACATATGGAAAATTTGGGGAAAATTCATGGACTAGAATTTCAACTAGAATTTTTTGATTTTCTGCTGCCAAAAAAGATATTTTCAGTTTTTTGCTAATATTTCAAAAACTTTTACTAGTAACCAATTCTTTCGGTTGTTTTTGTAATAGCTTAGGTTATACTGAGACTATATGCAAAATTTGAGGAAAATTCATGAACTAGAATTTTCACTAGAATTTTTTGATTTTCTTTGGCCATATAAGTTATTTTCATTTTTTGGCCAATATCTCAAAAACTTCCACTAGTAATCAATACTTTCAGTTGTTTTTCTAATAGCTGCCAACCAATACTTCCGGTTGTTTTTCTAATAGTTTTGGTCGTACTGAGACTATATGGAAAAGTTGGGGAAAATTCATGGACTAGAATTTTCACTAAATTTTTTTGATTTTCTGCGGCCAAATAAGTTATTTTCAGTTTTTGGCCAATATCTCAAAACTTCCACTAGTAACCAAAACTTTCGGTTGTTTTTCTAATAGCTTAGGTCATACTGAGACTATATGGAATTAAATAATAATAATAAATAATTTTTAATTAGTTAATTTTTTATTTAATTTTTTGAAAATGCAAAATTCTAGTGAAAATTCTAGTCCATGAATTTTCCCAAATTTTCCATATATAGTCTCAGTACGACCTAAGCTATTAGAAAAACAACCGAAAGTATTGGTTACTAGTAGAAGTTTTTGAGATGTTGGCCAAAAACTGAAAATAACTTATTTGGCCGCAGAAAATCAAAAAATTTTAGTGAAAATTATAGTCCAACAATTTTCCCCAAATTTTCCATATAGTCTTAGTATAACTTAAGCTATTAGAAAACCAACCGAAAGTATTGGTTACTAGTGGAAAAAATGCCGGAAAGGCGGAATATTGTTAAATTTCAACATTTCATATACCGAGTTCCTTTACTTCGGAGATCAATCAATTTGCCATTTTAAGGATCACTTCTCATATATTTTATTCCGCTAAGATGTTTTATTTAGTGAAAAAATATATACATAATGCATCAAAAATTTCCGCTGGTAATTACATAACAAAATTAATTCTCTTTAGTGATTGTGCTGCCACTTGCGGCGAGTAGCGTAATCTCTTATTTTCCGCTGTTAAAATTCCGCTATCTTATACAGCATAACTTCAAGCTGTATTAATATTGCAAAGCCGCATAACTGCTTAAATATTTACCGTTAAATAAAATGGCTATCCCTTTAATTACTGCTGGGTGATTCTACTTCGATAAAATAAAAAAGATTGTCATTCGGGAGCTACGTACCTTGATAATTTTATTTGTTTCATAATACATCACCGTGGTGAATTTTGGATATATGTGGTGACACATATATGAACACATTTCAGAGGCTCTGTATCTAGGACTTCCATGGACACCACCAGCGGATGAGTCTCTGAGACCCATAGAAGCCAATTTAACTTAATTAGAAATTTTTAGTGACTAGATAGCTAATTCTACCTTCTAATATAAAATACGATATTAATTAATGGATGATTCTACATCGATAAAAAAAATAACCAATACTTTTGTAAGCTCCTTGCTGGCATTCATATCCAGACCTTTCCCCATCGTTATTACCACTAATTTTCTAAGACACCTAAAATTTAATTCATTTAAATAAGAAATGTTGAGTGACGTCATATACTTCACGCTTCAGTATAAAATATGGTATACATTTTTTTTTTAAATTTACCGCCAAATCAAATTAGCTTACCGTCAATGATGGCTAAACGACTCTAATTTTCCGAAATATTTCCAACTGTCCGTTATTGACTGTCAACGATAAAAAATCTATTTTCTAAATGTGGGGTACTAACACAATGGTGCTTACAAAATGAAAACGGAATAACCTAATATATAGAGGAATAAAAAATATAATTTTTTAGTACACCGTTTCTCGAATATAATAATTTACCGTTGAATGATTTACGTCACTAGCGAATTTTTCTCACGCGATTAAAAAATCGTCCGTGAAAATCATGTGATTTTCATAGCCAAGACGACATTTAACCATTTAGCTTCACGTTGAAGTTATAAAAATATTTTTCTCGGCCGTCAATTTTTTTTTATTGGTCTAGATGCTGCTTGGGGCCATACACATTTACCTTTATACCTTTGATATAAAATTTATGTCCATAAAATTATTTGTACAACAGAACGTAAAACTTTTATTATATGTACATATTTAAATATTTATGTTGAATCATAGAAAACGTATACGAAAAAATCCTGATGATGGTTTATGATGGCTAATTTATATTTTATATTTCAACAACCTTTCTGTTGTATTTTTTTTAAACATTCTCATCCTGGGCTTTTCATTTCATTTTTCGTTTCGTGTATTAAACATTTTTTTTTTGTATGTGGGTTTTGTTTTTCATAAACAACCAACCAAGCAGAGTATGAGCAAATATTATACCAATTTTTTTCGTTTTTAATTTTATGCTTCAACAAAAAGCATAAATACATTGTACTTTGAATAAGTTAACTATACATAAAATAAAAAGTAACAAATTTGTGGCGGGTATTTATGAATAATTAAAATTTTAATTAAACAAAATAATAGTAATAAAATAAAATTAAAATTTCAAAATAAAATGCTTGACAAACAAAAAAATAAATTTGTATTGTTAAAACGGTTATTGTAAAAGTTTTATTGACACTTGAAGCAAATGAAAAATTTACCGACTTACTTATTCTTGTTAAGTAGTTTCTTGTTTCTGTTTATCATATTCTAACACAACGGCATAATTGGCATTAATTATTCTGCTCGTGATTGTGGTCGTTAAAAGTTTTTAGCTTATAGTGATGTGCAAAACTGAACATCGTCTCTCATTGCACCAGTTATTATTTGCTTGAGGAATAATCAACTTTTGCTTGAAAAAATCTATACGCAAAATACGTTTTGGCTGACAAATAAAATAATAACGATCATTAAAATTTTGTATGTTAACAATCTCAGATGCTCTTGTAGGTTGCGTATTTGTAAAGCACATTGATTTTCATTTTGCTAACGAAAAATATAGGGTTTTCCAATAAAAGTGATATGATTTCTTTAAAAATTACACACTAAATGTTAAGGAAATTGAAATGTTTTTTATTTAATGTGAAATACAATCAATACGATTCGTATTGATCAATACGAAGTTCTGAATAAAATGTCATTCGAATGGCCTCGACGGCTTCTTCACCAGGAACGAATTCGATGAACCCATTTTTCGAGCATTTTTTCTACTAAATCAAGTCGTACGTCATGAATTGACATGTAAAGCTTGAAGAGAGTTTGGTTTATTGCTAAACACCAATGACTTCAAATAACCCCACAATAAATAGTGTATTGGTGTTAAATTATAACTTCTTGGAGGCCATTCAATATCACAGTTTCTTGAAATAATCGAATCTACAAACATTTTTCACAATAATTCAATTGTTGCACTTGCTGTGTGGCACGCAGCCCCGTCTTGTTGGAACCAAATGTTGTCAAGATCAACTTCTTTCAATTTCGGCCATAAAAAGTTGGTTATCATCCATCTATACCGATCTCCATTGACAGTAACGGTGTTACCAGCTTCATTTCGAAAAAAATACGGACCGTGGTGATTCCACCAGACAAAAAACCACACCAAACTGCCAATTTATTTGAATGTAATGGTTTTTTATGAATAATTTGTGGATTTTCTTCGCACCAGAATCGACCGTTTTGTTTATTTACCGCACCACTCAGATGAAAGCGAGCCTCATCGGTGAAGATGATTTTCTTAAAAAAATCGTAATGGTTTTCAAGTTGTTCCAAGACAAAATCAGCAAATTCACGACGTTTACGGTGGTCCAATGGTTTCAGTTCTTGAGTGAGAACAATTTTATACGGATGCAAACCTAAATCTTTTCTCAAAATCCGCCAGGTTGTGGTTTGAGACAGTCCCAATTTTTGAGAACGTCTTGGAATCGACAAATTGTGGTCTTTAGCACCACTTAGCTGAACGGCAGCAATATTTGAATTACTTCGAGCGTTTCTTTGTCTTATTGGCACTTGAACATTACGTAAAGAAAATGTACGCTCAAAATTTTTGACAATTCGACGAATAGCGAGCACCCTTGGACGATTATTACGACTATAAAATGGCAAAAGCGCACGAAAAGTTGGAATTGGAGAACGATTATTTTGATAATAAAACCGAATA